>OY723386.1:36339280-36689280 GCA_963210295.1 Ophion ellenae | reverse complement strand
ACTTGCACAGACTTATGACGAGTCCATACCATCCGAAACTATGTGTAGAGGTTTGTTGCGATGGTTTTGAAGCGGCGATTGAGGCCGTCGAAAAAAGTTGAAGATGCCGAATTGCAAAGTTTGATGAATGGAAATTCTTCTCGAACACTTAAACAAATATCTGAACATTTCAATGTTAACAAGTCAAGCAGTAATGAGTTAAATGACTACCACGCGAGCTGAGCGAGAACGCCATTCAGAATCGACAAAACATCATTATTTCTTTGCTTGCGAGGCAAAAACAAGTTTCGTCTAGCGCGTTGTATCTGGGAACGAAAAATATATTTGCTTGGACAACCCGCAGAAAACCATGGGATGATTCTGGCCAACCATCACATCGACGTCAAAGCAGAATATCCATGGTTACAAAGCCATGCTGCGTATCTGGTGGATATAGAGGGAAGAGTGCTTTATGAGCTTTTGAAACCCATGGAAGTGGTCGATGCCAAACGAAATCAACAGCAACTGGAGCGTTTGGACAACACTTTTATCAAAAAAGGGGCCAATAAAAAAGGGAATGAAATCGCCAAAGGTGATTCAGTTGCATGACAACGCTCAGCCTCACGTTTCGTTGGCGTTGAACAAAAACACTGATGGGACCTGAATGTCAGGTCCTCCCGTCAACCAACGTTTTCTCCAGACGTTGCCGCAAGTGATTATCACTTGTTCCGGTCGATACAATACACCTTGGAAGAAACACACTTCCGTAATTGCAAGGGAGTCCAGGAATGGGACTCCCTTGCAAGATTAGCGTATTACGGAGTAGCGTCAAAAGACAGGAAATCTTTCGACGTGGGATTGAGCTTTTGCCAGAGAGGTGAGAGAAAGTAGTAATATCCGAAGGTAAAAACACTTTCATTTATATAATCCAACAAGTATTGACGACATAAATGCTCGAAAAACGAAAAAAACAACAACCTTTTTCAATGCAACCACCTCATATAACGATTTTTTTGCTCAGTGTAAGCAACCCTATAAAAATTATTTTTTTGCAATTTTGAAAGGGTATTTTTCATTAACTAAACGCCAAGGAGGATGTATCTTTCACATACTGCGCGGGCTTTGGATATTTACGCCAGCCATCCATCAGCAGGCAAAATCACTGGCTCATGAGGAAACGCGCACAGGGGACAAACATTGAAAATAAATCACACCATTTGTTGGTGTGCAAACAATCATTTGTTTGAATCAACTGAATATGATGCATATCACACAATTCTGTTTTGAATGCTTTTTATTCGCTCCTGACAAATATTTATTAGATCTAATAAATCACATCCGAAGAAACGGTAATATTTGCAACATGCGTGTCCTTTCAAATGTACTTTTCATCCAGTGTTAAATTCGACGAAATCACTTATTCAAAGAGAAAGAATATTTTTGTCGAGTTTTTATTGGTTTATGGAATTATCTATCAGGTTTTACTAAACATTTGGTAGACGAAACAAGAACGTGCCGTGCATCGGATTCTGAGTGGGAACGTCGTGTGTTTCTATAGATCGTATTATGAAAAACCTCCAAACCTAGCCTTCATAAAATTGTATTCTTGAAAATCCAATTATCAATTTGAATTGCAAATATAATGAGCGATTTTATGTACGCTCACCTAATTCCACAATATTCATTGGCAAAATGTGAGGCAAAACAAATGAGCACTTGAATAAGAAAAACGATTAGAGTTGAACATACATTGTTTCTGATGGGAACAGCATGATCTTACGATGCAATTTTTTTTAGGTTACTTATATAATATCATTGCAGTGAATAAACGAGTCAATTAACAAAGTCTACAGAAGCTTGAAATATCAAGAAAACGGTATTTCTTATTGCATAGTTTTATAGCCTAAGATCTTAACATTAATTAGCAACAAAGATTTTGTAAAAATTCCAAGAAATGACCGAGTTCGCGCTCTGGCAAAGTGCTCCTGCTATTAACCCCCCTTTTTTCTGCGTTTTCTTTGAAACTATGTTGCATGGAAGAGTGCAAGTCGTATCTCACAATCAACTCATCCAATTCACCTTCAATTCGGACAGAGCGTTATTTATAACATTTTCTATCGTATGACCGAATGATTTTTTGCTATGTCTATCCTTTCGTTGACAACAAATAATTAAGCTTGTTTTTTTTGTCGAAAAACAACTTTAGTCCAGCACGCTTTTCATTTTCGTACATAGAACTAAAAAAAAGTATCTCGCCATACGAAAGTTTCTTAACTTTTCGTGTCACCCTATAGTTGCCAGAACCAGCTACACCAACTGGCCATGCGGCAATGACGGCACTTCGTTTAAATAACAATAACTTCATTGTTTATCAATACATTTAATTAAAAAATCAAATTTGGCAAGACTGTGTATTAACTGTGTGTTAAATTCCCAACCCTCTCGTTCCAACACTCTCGACCGAAAAAAATATTGAAAATCGACCTTTTTTCCGGGGTTCATGCATATGCAGACCTAGATTATTTTATTAGAGTCAAATAAACCCTTTTTTGGCTCAGTTTCATTTGATTGAAGTATTCAATTTAAGAGGTAAGGGCACAGTAGAATTTTAAAGAAATCGATTTTTTTTCACCGACTTTGAGCGTATAACGTAAGCCCACCTCTGGCTCGGCCAGAGGCATATGTAAAACTTCAAACGCGTTTTTCTCGAAACAGCTTCTATCCAATTGGCGTGACAAATAACTTCAACAATTTTCACTCGTTTTACTTCAAATTTAAAAGTTATGTTCCTAATTGCATTTCGCAGAGAAGTACGTACGGAATTTCTGATTAATCGAAAACTTTTCATTTTATGAGCAGTTTTATACGAAATTTTTCATTGAAAATTCAAGTTCAATTCTAATTCAAGTTCAAATACCTACAACTTTTGCATAAAGCAATCTTTTTTAAATTCCATACGTACTTCTCTAGGTATTCTAATGTAGATTGACGAGAATTTCCGTTTTAATTCTAGGTCGAAAATTGTGCATGCTAAATGTCACGCGGCGGAGCGCCTAAAAAAAAAGATAAAAAAAGAAAATATTAGTAGTCGGCCTTTTTGTACATCGAAAAAAAAATATATATATTTTCTAACAGCTTGATATTCATAGTAAATAGATGTTTAATACTCATATTCATAAAAGTGATTCACTCATAAAATTAATTTTATGAATGAATCACTTTTTCATACGAAAAAAATTGTTAAATTCGCACATGATTTTAAACCCGTTACGTGGCCTAACCCCTTCAATACATATATCATGCCATTGAACACCAAATGAATATTTTATTGAATGAATATGAAATAATATTTGATTAAAAAAAATATATTTTATTCACAAAAAATATTTTATCAAAAAAAAAAACATTTTATTCGAAAAAAATATTTGATTGAAGAAAAATATTTTATTAAAAAAAATTGTTTTATAGAAGAAAAAAAATGTTATTGAAAATAAAACAATTCCTCTCCGTGCAACCAGACGCAAGTCAGAAGGAAAAGCGATTGAAAGTGGCGAAACTCCCTTTACAACGCCAGAACCATAACGCCCTACAAACATTTGACGCACATGCGTCATGACTTTTATCTCCGGACACGCAGCTTTTTCGTTAGATGCACGATGACATTCGACTCTTGCCGAGTTCCTGCAGCGAGGGCAAGTCGGAACGAGAGTAGCCTGAATATGTACTAGGACGACGAGGGTCCGTCCACCATCAAGGATCTGCACGAGATAGACTGTGGGTATACGTACACTACGCACAACGGGTGTACATATATGGCTTGCGCACTTTCTGTATCACTTGTGTTCCTCGCTCGTAGGGATTAACACGATCGTACAGCGTGATGGTCGTCCCGCGCCGCGTTACCCACCCTCTTCCCCCGTGCACTCGTACTTGGTCCGGTCTCACCGTAGCTTCACTCGTAAAACGAGTTTTACCGGCATAAATTCAACGGAGGGAGAGACTTGGCCGTAACCGAGTCCCAAGTGCGCGCAATCACGAGGAGAGCTGTTCTGGTTTGAATTTTGCTCGTACGACGAAAATAATGTGATACCTTCTCATCTCCTCCCAGCCCATCCTTCTTTCCCCGTTGCCCTTCCGCTTCTCTCTCTCTCTCTCTCTCTCTCTCTCTCTCTCTCTGTCATTATACCAAAAGTATGATGATACGCGTGCAACCCGTTGCGCATCTCCCTCTTCGCAACCGATGTAAGCACGGTTGCAAAGAGGATCATCAATGATTCACCATGAGCAGAATTGATGAAACAATGCTGCCACCGGGCCTCAACGCATCATCGTTCCTGGTGACCAACTCACTGTTGGCAAGAACAAGGTTCACGTGTTCACGAATGTGTACGTCAATTGGTCCACTGACCAACGATACCGGACAATCGATCCTAGACAAATTGTCAATGACAAATTCATCCATTGACACAGTAATCCACAAAAATTGGTCCTCGTAGATATGGTTTTCATTCCGTTAGGTCTACCATAAGACACATCGATCCACAGACGTTTGATCTATTTATTCATTTTTTGTTGTTACATCATATTTATTTTTTCTTAACTTGATCTTCTTTTAACTTCATGCTATTTTTGTTTACGGAGGTACGGTGATTGGAGCGAGTTCAAGATAAAAGCCCAATTCAAGATAAAAGCCCAATTTTATACCCGCGCAAATTTGATTCGTCTATCGGATATTTTCAACGCGAATTAAAAATATGATTGTGCGAAGCCGTACATTTTTTAATGGATTATAAAGGGCCTTTCGTCGATATTTACTTGAAGTTCTTTTACGTACAGCAAAGGCATCTCAATTTTTCTGGCGACATGTACCTATACAACGCATCTATATATAAATTCAGCATGGGAGAACCGTCATATAAAATGAACGTTCCTTTTTATACCTGCAAATATTGTGAAAATTAGGAAAGGGAAAAATAACATAACAATCGCTGAAATATGTTTTGACTTTGGACAGATTGGACAATGGACATTGAGGTTAATTTCAACGCGACGTTTTTTTATTTGCAATCGCCATATTATCTTTTCATTTTATAATTCTTGTCCGACAGAATCTACATTTGTCTCTGAACTGGACTTCAGGTACAATCCCGTTACTCTTTTGATAAACTTCCACAGTATTTTCATTCTCCATGTTAACCGGCTACAAAAAATAATAAGCCGGGCGCGTGGAACCCGTGACAGCCACCGAAAATGCGACGATGCTAAACGTCAACGATATGGCGTACGACTGAAGTCGAGTAGTAGATTATTAAGGTTGTTTCCATATTATAAAAATAATAGGAAACTCGAAATTCAATACTTGAAAAAAAATTCTCGAAAAATAGGCCATATACATATATCTAAAACGTGGCGGTATTGCGGCGTGAAATAGACTCTAAGTTTACTAGCATGGTCATCACCGTACCTCCTTAATTTTATTTCAATAGCAAGTAAAGAAAGCGCAATTTCAAATCAGCAATATGTAAGTATGTGTACACACACGCACATACATATACCACAGCGGCATGTGTGTCTGTCAATTGGTCCGATGAACCAACGTCGCTGGACAATTGACCCTAGACAAATTGTGTATGACAAGACATCCATCAACATAGTATTCTAGAAAAATTGGTCCTCCTAAACATGGTCCTCATTCTGTTCGGTCGAAGACACATCAATCGACGGACATATGATCAATTTATTTATTTCTTGCATTTAGTTAACGTGAATTTGGGTTACTTTGATAAGAACTTTGTTGTGTTTTTAAATTCAAATTACGAAGTTCCAGAACGCGACCGAAAGTTTTTTTCTACGGTTGGCAAGCCTGAATGTCTCTTTGTGTCATCAGTCAGACGCAGCACGAACGGGTTCGAGTGACCGTAAAAATATTACAAACGTAAGTAATGTATTTAAACTATTCTTTATGCTCGAATAACCTAAAAAACAACAAGTTGAGTGTTGCAATGACATGTTTTTGGTAACAATCATCTTATCAGATGTTTATTAAACTACGACATTATGCTTTGTTGTGTGGCATAACCTCAAAAACACATTTTTCGGGCGACAGTTGTTTTGTTGGGGTGTCTTTGATCATTTCGACGGAGTGACATTGATCATTGATCAATTTCACTCCACCCATTATCTTTGTTGCTAGTCTCGGAGTATTCTCAGGGATTTTCTTTTGATCATTTTTAAAATTGTCTTTTTCAATTGTGGGTTGAGAAATGTTCCTAATGTGTTCGGTAGGAACATCTCTTAACCGACAATTCTGCAGTTCTGTACCAAATCACACTAATTGTAAGACAAAAGATATCAAATTGTTATTTGGTATTTTTTTTTTCGTTGTAAGTCGTAAATTGTAAGACAAAAAATATAAAATTGTTATTTGATATTTTTTGTTTAACAATTAGTGTGATTTGGTATGTGACCTAGTTCAAGTAAAACGTGTTTCCAATGAGAGCAATGTGATCTCGTTTTGTGATTTACATACCTAGGTAGACATAAGTATTACAACGTTTTTTTTTTAATGTTTGCAAGTTTATGGATGTGATACCGCATGAATAAATATAAAATACCAGTTGTTTATTATTAAAGTTGATTTTGAAAAGTAAAGGTGTAATATTTGTTCGTTCAAAGTAACCCCAAAACAATAAAAATTGTTGTAACTTTCGACTCCGGTGACCATTTTTTTCTTCTTTCGGAAAAATGCTCCTTCATGGGGTTACCTCCGATTCTCATGAAGAAAAAGGGGATTATCAAAGTAACCGCAATTGCAGTATAACTTTGATCATAACTATTTTTTTCTCGTGCTTTTTTTAATATTTTAAATTGTAATTTGGAAATAAAAAGAGTAATAAATGTTGATGTTTCCGTTAAAAAAAAATTGCGATATTATTTGAAGAAATGTATTGATTTTAATTTCAAAATTGATCAAAGTAACCCCAATCGATGGTACATCATATTTCGTTTTTAACCTCATGCTATTTTTATTTGATTTCAATTTAATTGCAATTACAGAAAGCGTCATTCCAAATCAGCAATATGTATATATTGCACATACATAAACATACGTACATATGTGCAATGCTGCATGTGCAGGCAAGCACTATTATATTTTCCCTAAACGAAAACACTCATTAAGGCAGTATTGTTATATAGAAACTTAAAGATTCGGTTCTCAAAATTTAATTTGATCATTCTACAGACTATTCTGAATGCGTATGTGCAAATAGAAATTCCAAGGAACACGCTCATGGAGTGCGGTCGATACGCAGCAACTCTAAACGCGTTTTTCTCGAAACGATGCTTTTCAAACCGGCAACAACCATACCTCGATGACTAATCGGCCGATTGAGCTCAGATTTGGCATACACCTTCAGTAGACTCTTTTTCAGCGTTGGTAGCAGAATTGAGTATAAATAATATACATATTTTTTATATAACTCGTAGAATGGTTAGAAAGATAGGGAATATTGATGATCAAAGTTTAGCATGCCGCCATTTTGTAAAATTTTGTTTTGCTGAATTTGGTACCAAAACTGGCAACACTCGTACAGGTTAAGAATATGTTTTGTTTTTTTTTTCGCAGATCCACACAACGTTTACAACATTGGTCGCCAGTTGGGGGCGTTTTCCGCGCACCGTTGTGAATAAACCCAAACAAACCCAAACAAACATGATAATGATATTTTTTAATTTGTACATATTCTTTAACGATCAATAAACAGGTGTATTAATTTTTGAAGTTATGTTTAAAATTATTTGATTAGTTATTCCATTCTAGAAATCACCGCTAAAAACGCGCTCCAAACAACGATACCGTCTTAAACAATTGAACACGAACTTAATGGTATCCGTCATTGTGAAGGTTGAATGAAATTAGTAACTGTATGAATATTATTTTCCATGGTCAACTTGGTCAGAAGGTACAATTGTCCCAATTCAATTCACAAAGGATGAAACTAGTTCTGGATGGAAAACTTCCGAACCAAATAATTGAGGATGAAACTATTGGATCAACTTCTAACGGATCCAACTACGTGTGAGGACCAATACATCTGTCACGGTTTGTGCGCACTCATTGATTTGTCCTTATTTTTTAAAATCATGATGGTTTAAACGACGTTTCTATTGTACAACAAAATTTACAGTTTATCCAACGCAGCCACTTTGATAGATGATAATTGAATGCACACCGAATAAATAATGAGATATACAATGCAAAATATGTTTTAGTACAACGATATTTTTCTTCATTTTGGTGCATACTTCTTCGCTTAAGGCGTTACCCCCACTTGTAGCGCAAACAAAGGCCTTTTTCATGAATTTTTTAAAAGAAAACTACAAAACTTTTTTAATCGATCAATATACCATCTTAAAGAACACATCTTGAAGAACTTTCAGTAATTTTTTTATTGAAAAATATTACATTGTTTAGTGGCAAATGGCCGTCAATGAAATAATGTTTTTATATACACGGTTTGCGGTGACCAACATTGCGGCGAAGTGGATCATCTGAAAAAAAAATGCGGATGGATTTAGTCAAATATAAGTATAAACTAGTCTTTAATCGAAGGATTTTAAAAAATATTCATTTTTCACAAAATGGCGGACAGCCTAAGTTAATGGTTCGATTTTAACGAAAAAAAACGGCCGTTTTTTGGCTATAAAACGGCCATTTTTTTCGAAAATAAAAATCGAACGATTAAAGACTACATTTTTATGTATTAAATAAGCCTGCAAAATTTCAAGAAGATCAGTTCATTAGTGTTCGAGTAATCTTGGTCACCGACTTCACAAATGCCATTTTGAGAAAAACCCGTTTAAAGTTTCTCTTTCAACGCTCTTGCAACGCAGATTGTTCTCTTTCAACGCTCATATCTCAGTCAATTTTGTTCGGATCGACTTGAAATTTTCAGGACATATTCTCAGATACTAATACTTCAAAAAAATGCAATAAATCGATTTTTTCAAAATCGCAAGTGGGGGTACCCCTTAACCTCACGTATAGAATAGAATTTTTTATTTTCGACATACACGTTGTTTCCATGATGTAAGATCTGATTTTTGAGCGCTACAGTCCCGCCTCTCTCTCTCTCTCTCTCTCTCTCTCTCTCTCTCTCTCTCTCTTTCTGCAGTCCCACATCAATGTGCAATCAATTACGTATTAATCGGAATTGTCCACTTGACCCGGTTAATACCACTAAAACGATTATCGAAATGTACCACCATGAAAAAACGTTGGTTTAACATGTTTTTATGAGAAACCAGCGATCACTGGATATTTTCATGGATCGAAATAACGGAGGGTAGGTCCCTTATTTCATTATGAGCTATAATTTTTAACAAAACCTGTGCGATTCGACGTGCGTTCGAATTACATAATTAATCTGTGCACCCTTTGAGGCTGCTTTTCCACGGCTTAGACGTTCACCAAG
The DNA here is from genome assembly GCA_963210295.1 of Ophion ellenae. NCBI lineage: Eukaryota > Metazoa > Arthropoda > Insecta > Hymenoptera > Ichneumonidae > Ophion > Ophion ellenae. The sequence goes on along the minus strand of OY723386.1, from coordinate 36,679,825 downwards.
GTCTGCTTCCATGTTCGTCCAGTTATTAATTCACCGTCTACATGGGCCAAATTTCGTTGACGAATATTTCATTGAAGGGCGCTCCTGGGGGTATTAAACGTGTGTGTGTTCCTCGTAAAACTACCAGGAGGGATTTCTTAATGCTCTCTCTCTAGAAAGTCCGTTTATCTTTGCGACAACTCGGTGTCCATGATTACCAGGCTCTCGGTCCGAGAGAAAGAGAGAAAAACGGGCGATCGAGAGAAAAAGAGAGAGTGACATACATGTGGTCACAGTGTGGCTCACTCATCTCCACAGTAGGGTTTCTCTCCGGTTGAGGCTGTGCAAGATGGTCTAGTGCCTAACGGCTCGAGAGCCTCTGCAGCCTCCAAGCACCAGCTACATTGACGACGGTCTATGTGGGACTCATGTGGGGAACAAAAATACAGAGCACCGCCGGGGGCTCGTAAGCTAACGCGCTCCCGCAAAGCAAAACATCTGTGGTTATATACGAAGCCTGGGCCAGAAGATGAAATAGTGCGAGAGGGAGAGAGAGAGAGAGAGAGAGAGAGAGAGAGAGAGAGAGAGAGAGAGAGAGAGAGAGAGAGAGAGAGAGAATGAGAGAGAGAAGGCATGTGTGTACACGCACACGCGCACACACACACACACACACACATACACACACGTATAAAAGATTTTTAATTAAAATTCAAAATAAATTAATGTAGTCATTAATCTAGAATTAGATCGTTCAACCTAAACAGACTTTGATCTGCTTTTTTTTTACAATAAACGCACATTATGCTTGCGAGCCCTAAGTTTCATGTCCGGCAAGAAGTATCTATCGATATTTTCAAATGGATATAAAAAATGAATAATTTTTTTTAGTGACAAAGGTTGTTCAAGCATCACGCTAATGGTTCAAAACGGCGATCAATTAAGGCCGGATCCTGAATTAGAAAGTCCGAAAAATTCGTTTTTTTAATTACTTAAATCGATAGATAAACTATTCAAGAATATATTTACAAAGTTACATAGGCAAATTGTAAATATTTTCGAAGATACAAGGCCAAAAGCAGTGAAGCGATTGATATTTGATATTTATATTTCCTCCTATTGAAAACTTTGAAGCGCGTTTTCTTCAATTTTCATGTTCAAGATTTTTCCAAATTGGTCGGCGTGATAGCAAAAAAACTAACGACTTATTGAATCAAACCAAAGTTCATTTTCTTCAGTATGAAAATCTCTTCCAAGTGAATTAAAAAAGTCATTGAAAAAGTCTTTTTTAATCATTTTTATAGCACGTTAAACTGTTCCTGAACACATTTTTTTTTTACCTGAGAAAAGTTATATTTTCACGATTTTTTCGGCTTTTTGTTAATTGACCCAGAAGAAAAATATATGACAATTAAAAATTTTATTGGTCTTTTGTTTCAGTCAAGAATTACGAGCTGCATCTTTCCCGCCGATTGGGGACAGTAGTGGCAAGACGCACGTGGAATGGGCTGTCAAATCTGCAGTAATTTATAGTTTCATGCTGAACATGTTCTTTCATACATTTCAAATATACATGAAAAGATACCTCGATGTTTACTGGGCTAACTCGTTACTTTTCCTCCTAAAAAAATCCCGAAAAAATGCTTTATGGAGCTTCTAATTGAGGGCCTTAATAGGGAGAAATGAAACCGTAGCCTCAATGATTAAGCAATTAGATCGATATCAAATTGAAAAATCATTGAATCGTGATCGGACTCTAGAGTGAGCGCGAGGTGTTAAGGTGAGAGGCCAAAAATAAAGGGGAACTCTTTAATCGATAGTTCGGACTAATTGTAACTCTGAAGATTCTGTTTGCACAACGCCGTATATTTTCTAGAGTGCGGACCCTTTCTTTTCGGGAGCCTTTTTATTCGGCCTTCGAGAACTACTAGAGTGCGATTGATTTTGTTATTCTATAGACGCAGAGTTGAAGAGTGTGTTGAACGTTTGCTTCTCCAGTCGATTCAGACATCTCCCGTTCTTTTGTTTTCTCACCATGGCTCTATCGCGGTCCACCGGCTCCTACGCTCGTTACGTCTGCTGAAGAATATTGCGTGTGGGTCTGTGTGCTCGCGCGCGCGAGTGTGTGTGTGTGTGTGTGTTGAGTGTGTGTGCGCGCGCACATGGTGGAATCTCGATCGTTCTCTCGGCCGTTTTAAATGAGTCAATTGGGAACGATTGTGAACACGGGAAGAGAATCGAATTAGCACGTATACCAATTATCCATCGGCTCCAGTACAGTACTATCCGAGCGCGGTATACGCGCATTTGAACTCTTTACAATTGTAACAGAACTCGTTTAATTGTACCACATTCGTGATAATTCAATTCGTCCTTTCTCAACACGCGACACGCTTCCGACGAAGCGCATTGTGTCATTCGATAAATCACGCCATCGCGTATCCCCTTTTCATCGAAGCTTTTTTTTCACCCAATACAACTTCCAAAAGTATCACGGCGATTCGAGTATTCGTATCTAGTTGCAACATACATCTATACAGCAAAGACGCGAAGACCAATCTCATCCCTATCCAATTTTGCGGTCAACCATGTGCAATGTTTTCAAGCATTTTGTGCAACCGCATAATGATTTATATTTGGAGAGGATATAAAATAGAGAAAGACCCGGTATTGAATTTGTGTTCGGCTAGCGGGAGGCTCCTCGCTATCTCGTCATTCTTATAATCACATTATAATTCATGCTTGCACCCCATGTGTATCACCACGGTTAATACCTACACACGCGACGCTTCAATAAGGGACAAGAGAAGGGGAAGAGAAGAGATACGCGGGCGAGCGGCGGGGAGCAGAGAGAAGCAAAGAGAGAGAGAGAGAGAGAGAGAAAGGGACATCGGTACAGACGTAAATTGGCCGAAATACTAATATTCTCCTGGCGTGTAGGGGCTTTCCAGCTTCAGAACAGAGCCAGCAATTGACACGGCAAGTTGACCTCGCTTTGTGCTCTGGTTCACCCGGTTGGTCTCTCCGGCTGATGCTGTTTGGACATGCGGCGCGGCGAGACGTTCTCCAGATGACATATATATACACACGCACACACGCGCTTGGAAGAGACCTTCTCGCGCCGATATACGTCGTGACCACGGTCCAAATGGCAGCACCCGAGCTTATCCCCCACACATTGCGTATGTATGAACAAACACGCGCGCACATAAATACATTCCGTAAGTATAGATGTGTTCGTGTGCGTGCGTGCGTGCGTGTGTGTGTGTGTGTGTGTGTGTGTGTGTGTGTGTGTGTGTGTGTGTGTGTGTGTGTGTGTGTGTGTGTGTGTGTGTGTGTGTGTGTGTGTGTGTGTGTGTGTGTGTGCACACGTGATGACAGTGCCGTTCACATTTGCCCTTTGACACAGAGAGCCGAACGCTTCCTCACGTCACCACAAGCCACCCTATCATTCATAATGCAGTTCACAATTAGACCATTACTCATTTATCTCCGAGAGGGATCGCAAACGGTGGACATTAACCAACATCACTGGTTGGAAAAGCAGAGAGAAATTGAGAAGAATCACATCGGCAAATCATTACCAAAAGTACTTTGGAATGATCTTCCAGCTACCTAGCTAACTACTAACAATAAGTACACCTCGTCTTCAGGGGTCTACTCACTTTAGACGCTAAAAAAGGCTATTTTTATGAATTTTTTGATAGGTTCATATTATGGATATTGATATAAAAGTTGTTACACTTACCAAATACACTTTCGAAATACATTAAATTTGTTTTTAACGTATTTGTGTAACCCAAAGAAACTTTAAACGCGTTTTTCTCGAAAAAAACGTTTTTCAACGGCTTGTTGATCAAATCTTCGAGACGACTGAACCGATCCTTATGAAACTTTAACCACATATTCTTTACAACTAGGGGTATCGCGCATATCAAGGATTTTTTTAAATTTTGATTTTTTCTTTTTTTTGCCAAAAACGATGAAAAAACACAGTTTTTTTCGAAAAATGACCGCCATATTGTTATTCTTGCGTATATCAAAAACCGTATGATATGCGCTATAGCCATTGACTTCATTACAGCGCAGACCGACCATTTTTTATGATATTTTTTAACTACTATTTTCGTCTATAAATACTGAGTTAAACAAATAATTTTTTTAAATGTATCTCGAAAGTGTGTTTATCAAGCGTAACAACTTTTATATCGATATCTATCCTAATATAAACCTATTTTGAAAATTCATGGAAGTAACCTTTTTTGAGCGTCTAAAATAAGAAGACCCCTTGAGGAACAACGACGAAAACGATCTTCATTATTTTGCTGGTTTCGAGAAAAAGGCGTGGGCATCACGGATGTGATGAAACAAAAGAAAGCAAAGCTTTGGTTAGATAAGCAATAATGCCGGATGTATTGTAGCATTATCGTTGATGGCGACGATTTGTGAAGCCCGGTCGGGTTTCCGTCTCAACCTAGCTGCCTCCGCGTGGCAAGTCTTGGCCGAAGGGCTGATAAAGGAGATCGAGCAAAAGGATAAATTGGTCGGACGTGAGAGCTTAATTAGGAAAACGGATGGCACCTGAGAACGCACCTTACACCGATGGTGCGCGGTTTGCTGTAGTCATCTCGGTATAAACTGTACACTGGCTTTCTCTGGGCCCCGCTTAATTGCAAAGCCGCGCGAACCTTAGGTCATCTCGTCTAACCCATCAACATCTACCTCAAACTGCATACCACGCCAAGACTCCACCTATCCAACTAATTTAGTGGTTTTCCCGTGCGATCAGGCTCCGCCGCAAATGGGAACATAATGGCCACCAAGAAAAACGATAACAACGCTCCGACAGATATAAAAAAAAAAGAATAATACGCAGAAGCCCAACTACCAACGATCAAAACAACACTGATGGCAAAAACACACGGATATGCGCTCAAAAAACGAAAGAGGGAGAATGGCACTAAAATCCAGCTACTTCAGCGCACGGAAATTTCCGGTTAAGCTTCGTTTGGAGGTAGAGTGCGATGGAGCGGGCAAGGGTGGCTGGTATGTACGCGGAGAATGACAAAGAAAAAGTGGAACGTGCAAGAGCAGCTTTCTTGTAGGTAGAGTGCTGATGAAATAGGCCAAAGCGAGCTAGACGAAGAATGGAGCAACACGGGGTGTAAAGTAGGTGAACGAAGCGAAAGAAGGCATGGAGATGTGAATGTACTTGGCAGTAACGGACGAGCGGGTGGGGGGGTCAGAATCAAGCAACCGAGGGTGGACGAGTGCGAAACTCTGCAGTGGAAGGAATGATAGCTCTCGGAGCTCTGGGAGAGTCTGTTTGTCCGCCGGTGTGAATTCTATCAGCGTGTGCCCGAGTACATGACCTTTCTACTAGGCTAGTAGTAAGAGAGCATCAGCATCGGGATCACATGAGAGCTTGTATCAAGCCAGTAGGATAGCCGGAGTAATACCTAGCCGTTGGTACACAAGGGGCAGCATAATATACTGTGCGGTGCGACATAAAGGTCTTCTGCGGCGCAACGCAGTCAGATACTGTATTTGTCTGTGTACGTATATTCTCACACATACACTTACACACACACACCCACATATATATATATATATATATATATACATTTGTGCACACATAAGTTCACAATAGGTGGGAGGGGTCTTGTAGTACAAGAGTTTCTGTACTGGAACACAGGATCCACAAAGCTATCTGCGGAACGATGTACAATAGAGATAAACAGGCGTAGAGCGAGAGGAGGGTAGGAGGCGAAATAAGGAATGAGTCGACGAGAAAAATCTTCTGGAAACTAGTATCGTGTGCTTAACAGAGAAAAAGCAAGCTTAATGCCACAAATAATGGCTGCAATATCCTTGCGAATAAACCGTAGCGAAGTTTTTGTTCTCGCGTTCGTTCTTTCAAGCCTAAACAATTATTCTCGCCTCCTTCTTTCAGTGAGCTCAAACATGCGGATATAAACGGAGGAAAGCTTCATCGCTTATGGTTTATCCATTTTTCTTTGTTGGGTATCTGAAAACGCACCTGCATCAACAGGGTAGCCAAAACACGACTAAACAGGGGGCGGGAACGTTTACCAATTCAAGGTACCTATGTGGTTGACTAATTTCGCATGGGGAGCTCTCGGTTATACACCTGCCAATGTTTTCAGCGTTCACCTTCGTTCCTCTGCGTCAGTATCGTTACGTCTTTCTCTCCCTCTGGCAGAGAGAGGGAGGGACCGATACGAACGGAGAATGAAAAAGAGAAAGATCTCTGTCGCTCTTTGTCCATTTATTTTCCCTTCGTACTGGATCGATCTCTACGAAAGGAGATTGAAAGAGTAACAGAACGCAAGGACAATTATCATCCGGGACACTTATAACGGAAGTTCCACGTGTACACCACCTCTCTCTCTCTCTCGCTCGCTCGCTAAAAGTCCTTACGTAGGGGAGACCTAGGAGGGTTGGAACAATTTTCAGATTTCACCCCATATCTCGAAATCGAAACGAGCAATTCGGGTAAATATGAAGTTGTTTTGTAGTTTTTTAATCGACTAATTGATTTTCGACTAGAAATGACTCCAGGAATTGTGTAACCTGTAAAAAACTCATTTAAGTACAATAAGTCGTTTTGTACCAACTCTCCTTATATCAAGGTAAGTTGAAACAGCTATCGAGGTGAATTGAAACGCCTGGGAATTGGTACAAAACATGGGTATAAATTATGTCAAAACACATTTTTATTAAAAAACTTTATCAAAAATTAAAAAACTTAACCTCGACATTAATCTAAGTGTCACTTTTCTTCAGTCTGACAAATTTTTATAAGTTCTAACTGAAACGAATATAAACTCATGAATCCCACGGAATTAAATACTGAAATATAGCAAAATGAAAAATAAATTGAAGGAGAAACTTTATGGTAAGAGAGCCAATCAATCGCTATTCTGATAAACAATTGTGACATACATATGAAAGTTTTCCACCAGTGCAGGCTTCCTGCGACCATGCTTTGCCCTCCAGGCCTTGCACCCACTTTTCATTTGGCCTGCTGTTTGAATACGATTCCATACAACACACGCAAAAATACTCTTTTTCGTCTTCACTTTCCACGTTCTCTTTGTGCTTGATCTTTCGTCCCGTAGAGTAACCTCTTCAGCGGCGAGTTCATATATTTCTCGGCTCGCCATGCCTCTATCCGTTTTCCTAATATGTTTATTCGGCATCTGAAATAAAACAAATGCAAGCCTTGCAAACCACACCACAAAATATAAACGTATGAAACCATTACTGCAACCGAGGTGAGTTGAAACACCTTGTTTCAAACCTCCTAGGTGGAAAAAAAACAGATGCCACTTGATTCAGAACTCACTATAGATGAAGAGTATTGCAAAACAACGAATTCAATATGACACATCGAATGCTAAGTTAGTAAGCTTCCAAACGATGTAATCACATACCATTAAATATATAAACAAGGTAACTAAAGCTTAATGAAAAATACGACGAATACTTACTTTTGCCATTTTTTTTGGCGCGGGTGTCGATGTGACGCAACTGAACTCGCACGAGTACCGGAACGAACCGACAAATGGGCGCGCGTCGTAGCAATGAAAGAATGGCATTGTTGCGAGTTCGCTAACAATCACATCTACCGAGACATTGACACTGTTTCAACTTACCTCTATGTCAACCCTCCTAGGTTGTCCTTACCTACACGTAAATTTGTACGGCGTTTGAAGAGCCTTGAAAAGCAGATTAGGCCACTAGCCATTTCATCCCTCTTGGCTTTTGTATCTCTTGGCCCTGTTTGGCATCTAACAACAGACTTACTTATGCACTGACGATAGGAATGTCTCGTCTCTGCTTAGCTCCCCAGCCTCATCATGCAGTATGTACAAGAAAGCACGTATAAGAGATTTCGGAAATCCCACTCCGCCGCCCGTCAAGACGACCACTTTCCTCTTCTTACTCATTGCTTCTAATCTCATCGTGGTAAAAGGAAATAACTAAGGAGGACCCCATTTGAGCTACTCGAGGAGTCGCACGCTCGCGATAGTTTATCGGATTACACTTGCCCTACTTTTTGTTCCTCCATCACGGTAAGCACGAAGGAGGGCGGCTAGAAAAACAAGTCGGTCGATGCGGTGCTTTTACGGAAGCCGCGAATCTGAACCCACGAGCTAAGGGTGATGCTTTCTAAACATAGGTGTGATTTAGCTTCAAGGGGTGGAAATGATAAATAATATACTTTTCTCGCTAAATGTTTGCCCATGATATGCGATAGAAATAAAGAACTTCGAGGCTCTTGTACCGTTGACTAATCAAGAGTAAGATGGTATATAGGACCAGGAAGGTCAACATTCGTAACCCTATACACGAAGTTTCACAATGTCATCCATGCTACTTTTACTCTTCTCCATGCACGAAACGCTCGAATGAAGAATGGAGCTGGAGTTTTTTTTTCCGGCAGTGTCATACTTGATGGACGAAGAGGATTAGAGTAGGAAATTGGATATGTCATTTTAAATCTAGAGAAAGTCTTGAGAGGTCTGAAAGCCGGGTATCACTGACACTAAAGCTTGACTCGCGCAACCGACATCTTCAACCGAAAGTTTCCAACTCGCGCTACATTTATTACGAACAAATGGCATTTAATCGTAGATACCCTGTCTCTGCATTATTAATGACAGCGTGCGGAGAACTAGGGCTAGTAAGACAATGCGCATAATCATTTGTACGAGAGATTGAAAGAAACTGTGATCCATTGATGCAACGTCGACTAGCTTCCCATTGAAGGCACACAAAGGAGCCTAGTGAGAATCTCGCGCGTAGGGAAGCAAATTTCGAGCTGCCTTTTTCACTCTACCCCTCTCCCCCTTCCATAATCTCCGTCGATATCGAGAAGAATAAAGAAAGCAAGATAGAGAAAAATACCTGTCTGGGTAGTTCGCCGTTCTCTCTCCTGCTCTCAGAAAGCTTACGAAGATTGAGCCAGAGCACAGGCAAGACCTTGCCGGCCGCTCGCCAGCAGGGTACCCAAGAGTACCTGCTTGCCGTTGTTGCTGGTAGCCAGCAGTTCTCTTCAACAGCTCAGAGAAAAAGCGAGAAGGAGACGGAGAAAGAGAGGAGGAAAAAGAAAGAGAGAACAAGTGCGCGCGCGCTCGAGGCATCACGCGTGGCTTCTTAGTCGTTTCCTGCCCTGATTGGACGCCGGCTCGTGGCCGGCGCTCGCCATTCACCGGAAACTCGGCAGCGCCGGACGGCCGCCAGTGAACGGGAGATGGGGCGATGAGGCGGGTAGGGAAGGTTAAGGGGGAAGAGGAGAAGAGGATTCAGAGGAGAGCGTACACCCGTAACTCTACCATTCCTACTCACCATGGTAGATCCACTAGTCTCTCCTCCTCCACTGGTCCTACGTCCCTTGTCTTCCCCTACCTCGTCGACACACCTTACTCGCAATCTTTCTTCCTTCTTCACTTGCTTTGTTTGACGCTTTCTCGCTCTCGCCCCCCCCCCCCCCTCACTCTTGGTTCCCCGTGCTCGCAGAATCTCCCAGGGAGCAGAAGCACCCAGGGGCAGCAACAGCGGCACCGGCGGCACAACTCTTGCCTCTTCTCCTTACCCCACCTATTTAATCTTATTTTCTCTCCTTCCTCGAGACTGGGGGCAGAAGCCTCGACGTCGTACCTGACCGTTTCGTCCTTCTCACTCCTTCTCGCCTTGGTTTTGATTCAGTTTCTTCTTTCTCTCTCGCTCGATTCCTCATATCTTTCCTTCTCGCGTCTTTGCAGACCCTTCCGCACGAGAGGGAACCAGTCAGACCTGTTCCGAACTGGTCACGCAGAACTTTTCATTTCTCTCTCTCTCTCTCTCTCTCTCTCTCTCTCTCTCTCTCTCTCTCTCTCTCTCTCTCTCTCTCTGTCCTTCTCTCGCTCTTCCCCTCTATCTCTCAATCTTGCTCGTCGCTTTGGACTCACAGCTTTCCTAGACTCGACTCTCCGGAGATGTGCTACCTGCTGCCGCAGCTACGACTTAACAACAGTGGAACATTTATTCTGCAATATGTGATGCACAGCAGCCCTAATATAAGGTGAACAACGCCCTTTCGGATTTTCTCGCTTTTCCTCACTCTCCTTCCTTTACTTCCTCGCTTCTCCCATTTCTCGCGCAGTACAACAACTCCGAGCATAATGACCAGCGTTTCTCACTCGTCGTTGCATAGCAGCCGGGCGACGAACAACCTAGTTTTCACTGATGGTGGTAGCGCCAGTGCGACCACAGTCAGCCCTCACCGTCCGCGCTGCAACTCTCCGAAGCATCAACTAGCGAGAGGTGAAACGTTGGGCTGCGGTAACCTGAGAATTGCATTAGTATCGCGGAAATGCCTTGGCATCCCGGGAATAGAAAACAGCGTATTTCATTTGCGGCAAAAATTTGGGCCGCATCATGCCATGCATGACGGTTCTCTTGCGACGGATCTCTGGGAACAAATGACGATGCTGCGTTCACCTACGTCAATTGCGGTGATGGGAATGACCCGGAGGACGAATCCATCGCTACCTTTGGCGCACGGATGAGATTCGAACCAAACCGTTGGAAAACGTTGATATGAGAAATTTAACGATCAAGGTCTTATACACGCGAAAAATTTCAAAAATTTTCATTTTTTAAAATTATTTTTGATTCCATTAGCCTGAACGATTAGGAATATTTTGAGCTTTACAGAATTGAAAAATTCTGTAAAGCTATTAAATGAGGTAAGATTGCATTTATAATAGATACCGCGCGGCGCGCCCGACCGCCAACTTCAAAGCCGTTTTTCCACGTTTCACTTTTTTGAATTTTGTGAAAGTTCTGACTCTTGAACGAAGGTTCAGATCGCTTTGAAATGTTTACAACATATTATTAGTATCATCACCTATCGTGTGAACCACAGAAACAAAAATTGCAATGACACAAAAAAAAATAAAAAAAAATACCGACAGAAAATTGAGTAAAAGAATTTTAAGTTGCGAATTTTTATGATATTTAAAAAAAATAATATTGTTGGTTCACACTCAAGATACATTCATTATGCAATTATAAATATGTTCATTTTTTTAGACACCCACATCGATGCCGAGAACTTTCACCATACCGCGCGCGCAAAAAAAAATACATTGCTTTATTATGTTAAATCTCCACCATTTGTTAATATTTCTGATTTTTCTTTACATACCCTTAACCATGTGCATAAATGATCTGTGAAAAAATGTTAATATATGGGTCCTTTTCTTTTAACCGCGTCTAGGAATGTCGGCGAAATTGCGTATATAAGGCAAGTGATGAAAATTATAACCTTCGAAAATCGGCGAAATTGCGTATATAAGGCAAGTGATGAAAATTATAACAACTATTAGATATTCGAATATTTAACCGCGGAAATGAAGATGCAAAGTTCTTTCTCAGGTCTGTCCTGGAGACTAAGCGTCGGACTCAGAATAAAAGATTCGAATGGTCCATCTTTCTTTACTCCAGCGTGTTGTCTCTTCATAATCATTTTATAATTCTACTTACCAGAGACATTGGAGAAAAATTGATTTATTCGCATTCTTGGCATAGGGTATATTCATCTGTCAAAATAAACTCCTATTGAAAGTAAGTAGCGAAACACTTCTGCTCACTATTCAGATAATTTTTAATGAATAATATTATTGTGACGATGAATTACAATAAATTTGATAAATTTGATTGATACTTTCTCACTCCACCACAATCTATCTGGTCTCGAATAATGGGGATGAAAAAAACGAGAATTGTTTTTTTTTTACATAAAGTCATGCTTCACCATACGTTGTTTCCTTCGTACTTCCGAATCGGTGGATTCATCGTGTTTGCGTTCTATGCGCTTCCCGAATACCGGAATGGACCATCTATGAATATCCATATCCGAACCGCGTAATACTTTTTCTAGTTTTGTACAAACGTGGTGTGGTTATACCTCGGCACATATTGTAAGCGCACGAGGGAAGGCTGCTATCGGAGGAAAAAAAAATAAAACAACGAAAACTCCGTCAAAAAATCCGGCCGGCGGGTCACGATGTAACGAAATATGTTCAAAATTAATTCCAGCAACAAGCGCAGTGCTGGGAATGTTGCACGTATTTCCTTGATGACATTGGGCGTTTTGCACTCTCGTCGACTTGTAATCACGTACTTTTGGGTGCATTTAATGGCCGACGTTATTTATGCGACCACGTCAGGTCGTTAGGATACAATCAAGTTGTTGGTTCTTTCTCGGTTATTCTAATTTTACAGTAGCGTTACGTAGATTGCTCGTAGAAGCTAATATGTATATTTATATAGATTTCTATATATTTACACCCATCGTCACATGGAATTTGTCACCGTTCTTGCGGTTTCCGTTTCCTATATTTGGCTTCTAAACGCACGAATATTTGTCTGGTGAAAATTTGCTTGTTAGCAAAACTCAAATTTTCCGATCACATCAATGTTTCCTGACAAAACAATTCAGTCAAGTCCGGTAGGAGAGTGGAACAAGAATGGATCTGGGAATTCGAATAAGCTGCCCACTGAATCGAATTACAAATGTCAGAGTGACTTACTAATTACGGTCTGGCAGCAGCGACAAAGAGAGCAGGGGGTGAGAGAGAGGTTAGCGGTAAACGCGAGAGTGACACAGACCAACAGCAATTTCTCCATTGGGCTCTGTTAGCTACACTACGCTCCTGGAGTGCTCTGGTTTTCAACATCAAAAGGAGGAGCACCGTGGTAAAGTGCAGGAGCAAGAGAGATACAACGGAAGAGAAAGAGAGATCGAGCAAGTACTCTGTGTGATCTTGTCCAGCAAAGGGTTGGTCTTTTTGCCCCGTAATTTCGAAACAAAGGAAGCTGGGTGATGTTCGCACGCAGAAAAACGAAGATCTGTGAATTCGATCGAGACGAGTTTACCATCGGTTTCAGTCCGTCGAATATCACAATTAGTTGATTGACAAAATCTTTCGGTCGACTAGTCAGTCTCTCGTTAGTGTTATAAACGGTTCTTTTCATTCCTCAGCGACGAGGAGCTTACAAGGAACATCCCTCAGGTGACACCCTTCGATTTTGTTGAAATTTGGATATGTTATAAAGCACCGAAAAGTAAATGATACGTATTTTTTTTATCGGCGGGAAAACGGTTTTAAGGGATGAAACGAACCCTCGAAAATAGGGGTGTTTTTCGTTTTTCGTCGATAACGTTATCGTTCTCATCTCCAATGTATAGTGCACAAAGAAATAAACGATGTTGCAATTTGAAATTTTTTAATATCTCGTACCGTTAGAACGTTATCGACGAAAAAGGAAAAACATCACCAATTTTGAGGGTGCGTTTCAGCCCTTAAAACCGTTTTCCGCCGATAAAAACGAATAAGTATCGCTTACTTTTCGGTGCTTTATAACATGTCCAAATTTCAACAAAATCGAAGGGTGTCACCTGAGGGATGTTCCTTGTTAGTCGAATTCGCCAAACCCTCTTTTCTCGATTGACATACTTGTCCTGGATTCGCGATTACATAGATCGGATGAAAAAGATTTTATTCATCCGCGTTCCACAATATTATGCCCTGCAGACTTTACTTTGTCACACACGTTCCAGTCGCCGTGATAATTTGATTGTTTCCTTTTTATAGAAGCTATATTCGTCCTTTTGTATTGCTTTCTTATAGAGAAAGCTCTTATGGAGTTGAAGTTTGCATGGTTGGTACGCAACCAAAGTTTATTTTTAAGGATTGCCAAAATATTCCTTCGCCGGATTTGGGCTAGAAAAATCACTTCAACCCTTTTCAGGATCCTGATTGAAAATCTACAACACAAATTGGCAAGAAAATGTTTTTGTTAATAATGAAAATAAAGTTAATTATTAACGAAATAAATTGTGTTAATAATGAAAATATTTTTGTTAATCATGAACCATAAGCTCTTTCTTATAGAGAAAGAGTGTTTTTTTTTCTTGACATTCGAGTGGAAACATGTGTAAGAAGTACCTCGCAATTTTCGAAAAATGACGTTTGTAGAAAATGATCGGCAGAATCTACGTTTGTATCTGCAGATTTTTTTCGTTTGCATTTCTAGCTTCAACAAATTTGGAGGTACCAAGATTCAATTGTCAACCCATGTAGCACAGTACGTAACGAATGTGGCGAGAATCGATCTACCGCTTGAGATTTTACAAGCCTCGTAGTAGTTTGAAACATTTAGGAAACTCGTTAGGTTTTTTTTTTCTTCAAATTTTGAAATCACTAGATGATTTTTTTCGTGAAAAGGGCACCGAAGCACACTTGAGATCGATTCGCTCAAAATAAGCAAAAGGGTTCAGATTTTATACAATTCTTGCTTTCGAACTTAAAAAATTAAGTGAACGCTTCAACTTGCTCAAACTTCAGTAAGTATAGAATTTGACAATGACCACCCTCGGCAGATGTGGGTTTGAATTTTTTTTTACAAAATGTTGTGAACACCTCTCTTCTCCTAAATTTGGATATATCGGGCCTTTTGTTACGTAAATAGAGTATTACAAAGGGTTGAAGAGTTGAGAAAAAAGTCCCACAAAATGGAAACTTGCATATGGCGCTTACTAAACATCTAATTTCGTTCAAAAAGCTACGAGGGAGCTGCGAGAGAAGAAAAACCACTTGCTCGAAGGAAAAACGGTAATTTTTTAAATAAATGACTTTTTCGAAAAATGAGCCTAACATTTTTTTGCTATTTTCTCATTCATTGGGTTAAAAGTGATGCTATTTAGTCGGGGGAAAAGTTATAGGGTTTTGAAGTTCGCGGAAACACGTGATAAAATAGGACATTTTTGAACATTTCGACGCCTATATTGGGGGTGTAGGGTGGGGGGCTTTATACAAGAAGCTTTCCCGAACACAAACAAACCCGAACAAACCCAGCCCCCTCCGACGCAACGGGGTTGATATTTTTGGGTTTGTTTGTATTCAGGAAGGCTTCTTCTACAAATCCCCCCACATTTGGGTTTTAATACAGAAGTTTTGGAAAAATTCGAAATTATTTTTACCGATTTTTTCGTCGTAAAAAAATTGTTGACAAAGAATGTCAGCTTTCCCCGACTGAAT
Organism: Ophion ellenae; assembly: GCA_963210295.1. Lineage (NCBI taxonomy): Eukaryota > Metazoa > Arthropoda > Insecta > Hymenoptera > Ichneumonidae > Ophion > Ophion ellenae. The sequence continues at coordinate 36,664,733 of OY723386.1, read as the reverse complement.
ATCATCATTTATAAGCCAATGAATGAGAAAATAGAAGAAATAATGTTTCGGCTCATTTTTGGAAAAGTCCCTTATCTAAATACCGGCAAAACCTTGCGGGCGAAATAGAACGATGGGAATAAACGGTGCTAAAGTTTGCATCGTTGCAATGCAACGAAATTATTTCTTCATTTTATTCATTTTTTTTTTCATTATTAACTAGAATATTTTTGTTGCAACTTGTAGTTGAAGATTTTTACGGAGGATCCTCAAAAATGTTTCAGTAATTTTTGTAGTCTCAATGTGCCGACGAAAAAATCGGCGATACGAAGAAAATATATTTTTCCGTTGCAGTCCAACGATGCAAACTTCTGATTAGCAGGATTTTTCCATTTTTATATACTTTTCAGGGAAACAATTGAATATCCGAATGAAATGTTTTTCGCACTTTATCGATTGCTCCTCTCGGTAGATTTTTGTATACAAATTTAAAACACCCTATTTGCCTACTGTAAATACGAATACATGTGTGTGTATGTGTGTATATATATATATATATATATATATATATATATATATATATATATATATATATATATATATGCATGCACGTATGTATATTAGAACAGGAAAGTAGAAAGTTGAGAGGGCAAAGCCCGGAAATAACGAAAGAGGGAATGAAAAGATGAAGAGAAAATGAAGCTGTTTCCATCTCCTTCCCTCACTCCGCCGCTTATTTTTTTCCGGTTTTCAACGCATATACACAGGATATAGCGGAAAAGCCAGATAGAATGGAGCAGCTAGCCCTATAACGCAGCATGAACGCAATATCCTAGGACACGCCGAGTGCTGAGGAAGCGCGCACACGGGAAGCACCCACGCACGGCTATACTCTCGCGCAGGCACACTTAGCAAACACGTACGCGTGCGCGTGCACACACACAGACCGAGGGATCACCGCGGTTTATCAGAGTTCGTGCCCGGCACAATATTGCCGCGCGTGTTACGCTCTCCCTAGATCTCTCATACAATATATAATATAGTTGTTTGATACATAGAAGGTTTCACGAGGAATTATCTGGGCTTTGGCTTGGGCGTATTTTTTTTCTCCCTTGTTGCAAAACGTCGAAGTTGTTCCCGAATTTCAGTTGACATCGATTTTAAACCTTCTTTTGAGGTTTCCTAGCAACTAGAGACCAGAATCTCGTCACATCCGTTTAAGGGGTGCTCTCACTTTAGACGCTAAAAAAAGACTATTTTCATGCATTTTTTTGATAGGTTTATATTACAGATATTGATATGAAAGTTGTTACACTTAATAAATACACTTTCGAAATACACGAGAAAATAATTGTTTATGTTTTTATGTAACCCGAACAATCTTTAAACGCGTTTTCCCCGAAACAACGTTTTTCGACGGCTTGTTGATAACATCTACGAAACTACTGAAACGATCCTTATGAAATTTTAACCACATATTTTTAACAACTATAGCTAAAGCGCATATCAAGATTTTTTTAAATTTTGATATTTACTTTTTTTGCCACAAACGGTGAAAAAAAAGGTTTTTTTTTCGAAAAATGTCCGCCATTTTGTTATTTTTGCATATATAAAAAATATTATGATATGCGCTATAGCCATTGACATACTGAATCTAAAACCGTTTGATTTTTTTGTTTCGGATGATCCATCTCCGAGATTTCATCAACAGCACAGACCTACAATTTTTTTGAGACCTTTTTTTAACTACCATTTGCGTCTATCAATAGATACTTAAACAAATTAATTTTTTTTTTTTATGTATTTTGTAAATGTATTTATCAAGTGTAAAAACTTTTATACCAATATCTATAATATAAACCTATCAAAAATATTCATGAAAATAGCCTTTTTATAGCGTATAAAGTAAGAAGACTCCGTAAAATCATTAGTTTAGGGAGAAAAGGGGGTGCACGATTCGACGAGGTTAGATCTGCCATATTTTCGAAATTAATCGAGAAAATTAAAAATATCAAATATGGATCATTTTATGTTCGCGTAGAAGTGACCGTAGTGCTTAATTTCCCAAAAGAATTTGAACAATACAAAGAAAAATTAAATTGCCATTCTATGATGACATACAATCGATGTCATTAATTATGGACGCTGCATAATTAATAACCATTGCTTTGTTCAATCACCAACCAATTAATCGGCAAACTGTGGCTGAACTCGATTGAGTTTTAATTCGAGATTATGATTGTACGCGTACTTGACAATATGCAATTTAAATGAGTGGTCCGATACAAACTCAGCTACTCCAACCCAGTCTACATGAGTTTTTCGACATTTGAGAAAGACAAAATAGATGTTTGGGTACTATCATATTTGTTGCGAGAAATGGCAATTTTTACACCTTCGCTGAACATTCTTACTTATACAAGATATCTAGCAATCGAGACTGTTGCTTATTTCTTGAACTTCCGATATAAACGTGGTACTCGTATTTTTTTCTCTTTTCGATTACTCGGCTACATTCGGCGCAGATCGACTCGTATGAAACTCGTAGTGTGATGCAAAGCAATGCTCCTGTTTCTCGGCTGATTTTATAGAGTGATACTGGCACTGTGTGCTCCCGCACACAGTCCAACGGACTCCAATGGGGGGCGTAAAACGAGGGCGTATACAGATATGTGTATGTATGTATGTTGTGAAAATGGCCTAGGAGGGCGTTTTACGTTGCTCGCGTGTTTTACACAGCAATATAAGCCTCTGCTTTCAAATTACAAACGTGCGCAACTCGTTTCTCTTCTGATTCTCTTTATCGCTTTTTCCTTCCACCTACCGAAACTCATTAATATCTCCTTACCCAAAAATGAACTCCGATCCATTAATTACGTTAATATTGGTAACAGTTCTTTGCGTTAATACGCGTTTCGTAATGCCTGTGAAAAAGAATCTTCGAACCGAATTCATGGAAATGAATTATCCTAATTGCAATAGGTTGAACTGCTCACACTCGAATGGACTGTATTTGATTAATTGAAGTTCGAAACGTTTCTAAACGTCTGCACTGAAAGAAAAAATCATTGATCCAATATCATTGGCGTTATTGAATGAAATTTCGTTGATTCAATTGTAAAGTTGTTGGTGTGAATAATCGGATTTATTAGTCCAAACAAAACGCTATTGACTTCAATAACATGATAAAATTGAATTTTTTTTTCATTCAAAAGATATATTGTTAGCCGAGAACAATATTTTATTGAAACTATCTAAAAAATTATCGCGAACAAATTATATAGTGTTGCATTAAATTGAATGCAATTTCTGCAACGATCGAAAAAAGCGTTTCAATTCATAACATGAATATTGTCGATTCGAGTACACAAGAAAAATTGAATTTCGCTCGTTTGATTCAAATAAAATTTCTATTGAGTAAATATGTTATTTTATTGTTTTCGCCATATCCGATATTGATTTTAAGTACATTATTCGTTAAAATATTAATATTTTATTTTGATTGGAAAATATTAAGCAAATGTCTGAATTGGTTAAAAAATTATGCGAAAGTAAAATTTGTTGGTTGCACATTTTGTTGAAAAAATTGAACCAAATCATGGCCGAGCGCCACCGAAGTTATAGGTGTGCGGAAACCCGTAGTTCTCGGAGTAACCGCTAGAGGTCGCACGCGCGCTCGTTTCTCGTAAGCATAGCGCGTACTGAAAACATACTTAAACGCTGGAGAAACTCTGAAGAGTATCGCTTCTTGGCCTGTGACTACGATCAAAATGTAGAATCTGTTCTAATCAGTTGAATATCCGATATTCTCTCCATGGACATTCCATTGGATATCGATATTCTCTCCACTATTATCGTGGATGATCATTCTAATGCTCACTTTTTATTTAAAATTTAAAACAAATTGAAAAACTTACGTCCTATGGCATATTCGTTTCGATGTAGTAAAGAAATAATTAATTCTATTGATTATATTTTTGTTCGAAATAAAAAATGTTTGTAACAACCGCGTAATTATTTCATCCAATACATCTACGGATTGTAGATAGAATTATTTCAATAAAATATAATTTTATTTGAAGGATAATGTAGATATTCAGAGAACAGAAGAGCTTTTTCAAATAAAATAATATGTTATTTAAATCAATCACATTTTCCAATATTTTACAGTATTGAAACAATCTCATATATCGGTGGCACTCCGCAGCAGTTCATTTATTTGGATCGACCAATGTATTTTTTTTATTCAATTGGCTTTTTTCTCATTGTATAAATTCATATTCACATCTTATCTTGAAAAATGTACCACGCGCAGAGAATGTTTCGAAATGCTGTTCGAAAATTCTGCAAATATTTTGAAAGTTTATGTGAAATATTTAAACTATATGAACTGTGGTTCCGAAAGTGGGGAAAACATCATTTTTGCACGCATTCCTTCTTTTATTCGACAAACTTTTTCAGTATATGAATGATGCGATTCTATCAAATAAAGTATACAAATTTAAATCAATTTGGAAAACATTCAATGGTCCAGAAACATTTGTTTCTGTTTTGTTTCGTTCAAAGCAAAAGCGAAATATTATTTAGTATTTGGTCAATCGTTGATGTTTTGTTTTTTGTTGGTGTATGGCATTGCGTTTGGGTCCTTCGCCTGACTTGGCTTACCAGCTGTTTGATAGCCCAAAGGGTTATTCGCAAATAATAAATTGTAGGTCAAGCTGATAACGCGTTGGAAATAGTGAAGCGACCTTGATCGATCGTTTTTCCGAGTCAAGCCTTTCCCAAGCACGCGATCGGGGGTTATTCACCCCTGATGCACAACGACCATCTTTTTGATCATTCAACTAGATATAATCCGTGTCTGCGGTTGGTACCTGTCGGTGAAAGGTATTTTTATAAATTTAAATAAAGAAAACGGATTGACTTCTGACTGAACAAATTGAATCGGGCGTTAGTCGATGCCAAATAACTTGTGATCAACTGCAGTAAGGCGTTATGGATTGTGAGTATGGAATTATTGATTACGCGAGTGTCAACGATTCCTCAAATTAGAGTAGCATCCATAACGTATTTATTACATCCATGACTATTTTTGTGAATTTTTTGGATAGATTTATATTATAGGCATTGATATAAAAGTTGTTACACTTAACAAACACACTTTCAAAATAAACATTTGAAAAAAAATTATTTATTCAAGTCACTATTTCTAGACGAAAATGGTAGTCAAAAAAGTGTCCTAAGAAAATTGTATGTCTGCGCTGTTGATTAAATCTCGGAGATGGATCATCCAAAACAAAACAAAAACAAACGGTTTTATATTCAGTATGTTAATGGCTATAGCGCATATCATACGATTTTTAATATATGCAAAAATAACGAAATGACGCACATTTTTAGAAAAAAAAAACAAAAAAAAACGTGTTTTTTTCACTGTTTTTGGCAAAAAAAAATAGCAAATCTTAAAATTAAAAAAAAATCCTGATATACGTTATAACTATAGTTGTGAAAACTATGTGGTTAAAATTTCATAAGGATCGGTTCAGTAGTTTCGAAGATTTTATCGATAAGCCGTCGAAACACGTTGTTTCGAGACAAACGCGTTTAAAGTTTGTTTGGGTTACATAAATACATAACACATTTTTTTGAATGTATTTCGAAAGTGTATTTATTAAGTGTAACAGCTTTTATATCAATACCTATAATGAAAACCTATCAAAAAGAATTCATGAAGATAGCCTTTTTCAGCGTCTAAAGTGAGAAGACCCCTTAACTCGTAAGGGCGTGCTTCCGCCTAGTAAATCCATTATGTTGACATCTGCATCGTCGTGAAGAATGGAAATGATTATGTTTCAATCACCATTTTTTTTGCGTGTTTGGGTTCCTAAAAAGTATCCAACATTTTTGCCCGACCCTTATTAGAGTTGTAGGACCCAAATCCGCCAAAAAAATGTGGATAATAATAGGAATAAAGAAAAATATATATATATATATAATGACAAAACGAAACTCCAACTTTCAACAGGCTTTGCTAAGGGTCTTTTTCCATCACGAAAAATGTCTCCTATATCGGAATTCTTCTCCGCTTTCTACAGAGCTGCAGAAGATCTATGAATTATTCGAGAGGGATTGTACAAAACAGCGCCGCGTTGCAAATTCCACGTTTTTTGCCTAACAGCAATGAATTATTGCAATGGAATATTTTATATGCCTTTTTTGAATATTTTTATTTTGCCTCCTGCATCATTTGCTAGCTGATTTACGGCAACGGTGATCAAGATCGTCATATATCTTATGCATCGTTGTATTATAGATTTCTTTTTACATGAAGCCTCGACGACGAATGATGCTTGCAGGCCGTACGAATGCTTCTTGTTTACGTGTGCTGGCAGACAGCATCGTGGATCATTAAATTATAATCTAACGGTGCTGAAGACCCAAGCGTTTCTCTCTTGGAGACGATAGAAAAGCGCGCCGCGAGTGTTTCAGGCATACCAGACGCGCGTACACATAAGACGGGTAGGTTAGTTAAGTACCGGTGACACTGGCAATCCTAGCTCTCGCGTGCTATTATAACGAGCAAAGGAAACTCATCCGCCCTTGAAGCCCAATTAAACGCCAACCGGTTGATCGTGTATACTCGCGGGGCTATATCTCGCCGTACGTGAGGCCGTTGCTCGCATTTTTCCAACTCTTTTTCGTTTCTTTATTCCCGGCCGTACAGTTTTCCCGCAAGACGCTTCGGAAAACCGCAATACGTCGGATCATTAATTCCGTTCGTTATTATCAGCTCCCTAGTCACCGAAGATCCAGCTGAGAAAACTGGAATGCATAAGTGCGGGAAAAGAAACGTGGCGCGAATGCTGTCTACGCGTGGTGCCGAAGGCGAGTAAACGTATGTGACTGGCGGAATAATTCTGTGCACCATAATCCGACGACGCAGTCACAATTCGAATGTCAAACAATTAAGGCGTTACCCCCACTTGTAGCGCAAAAAAAGGCCTTTTTCATGAATTTTTTTAAAGTAAACTACAAAACTTTTTTAATCGATCAATATACCATCTTAAAGAGCACATCTTGAAGAACTTTCAGTAATTTTTTTATTGAAAAATATTACATTGTTTAGTGGCAAATGGCCGTCAATGAAATAATGTTTTTATATACACGGTTTGCGGTGACCAACATTGCGGCGAAGTGGATCATCTGAAAAAAAAAATGCGGATGGATTTAGTCAAATATAAGTATAAACTAGTCTTCAATCGAAGGATTTTAAAAAATATTCATTTTTCACAAAATGGCGGACAGTCAAAGTTAATGGTTCGATTTTAACGAAAAAAAAACGGCCGTTTTTTGGCTATAAAACGGCCATTTTTTTCGGAAAAAAAAATCGAACGATTAAACACTACATTTTTATGTATTAAATAAGCCTGCAAAATTTCAAGAAGATCGGTTCATTAGTGTTCGAGTAATCTTGGTCACCGACTTCAGAAATGCCATTTTGAGAAAAACGCGTTTAAAGTTTCTCTTTCAATGCTCTTTCAGCGCGGATTCTTCTCTTTCAACGCTCATATCTCAGTCAATTTTGTTCGGATCGACTTGCAATTTTCAGGACATATTCTCAGATACTTATACTTCAAAAAAAATGCAATAAAAAAAATCGATTTTTTCAAAATCGCAAGTGGGAGTAACCCCTTAAGGAGACTAGGGACTTTTGGAGTTTTCAAAAATGGCCCTGCGTTCAATTATTTGTAACAAGGCCACGAGTAAATTTCAAACTTTTTTCTTTTTAGGGCTTTTTGTGGCAACATTATAAGAAATGAAAATTTCACGGGCTTCATCGTCAGGTTAATAATATCTGCTGTCCAACGTAATGAAGCAAACTACTTCGGCTTTGCCACGATATTTTATAAATCTCTGGATATATCAGCTTGATATTTATACAGGAATTGTAAAACACTATGACGCAGTAATTATACCTTACAACAGATTGGAAGAAAGTTTTTTTTTTTACAATTTTATAATTTAAAAAAACGCAACGTTTTCCGTTATCTGGACGCCATTTTGTTAATTTCGTTTTCTTGTTCAATTTTTTAGGTATAATTTGGGGGGCAAGTCTGAAAAGACGAAATACCCAGCGATTTTCCAAAATCGTCATTCATTCAACTGGAATCGTAGCAAAGTCGCAGATATTATTAACCTGGAAATAAATCTTGAGAAGTTTTCTTACTTTATAATGGTATCCGGCTTCCTAAAAAGAAAAAAAGCATTATATTTATTCACGGCCTTGCTGTAAATAATCAAATGGTAGATTTCTTTTCGATTTCTGACATCCCTTGTCGCCTTAATTATTTCGGAAGAGGCAATAAACAGTGTACATATAGTGGAGGATAAATATCTGGTGAAGCATCGATGGTAATGAGGTACAAAAACACGAGAGCACCACTGACCCAGGCAAGGATGCAGCGATATGTCTACTTCGCTCGCACACGCATCAACCCCGAATTTTCGAATCGTTTTTGTGCCGCTATTTTCAAAGGTAGCGAGTTCGACGTCAGATAACTTTATACGAATTTTATTATTCCAAACAACTTTTGTTTGAAACTTTTTTTGATCGGGCTATTCATTATCGACATACGGCGATTTTTACGTTTTCAACCCCTGTTTCTTAGGGTTGGGGCGAGTTGAGGGGCAACATTTTGTTGGGGTTACTTTCAGTATGCAACCATCTACTTTCAGTAAAAAATTCATATTCTACCCTAAAAAGTGCTGAGTTTTCGTCTCTTGCTGGACTAACATAAGGTGCTATCTGTGTGGGATACTATAGTTGCAGTATTGTTTGATGTATTCAAGAACAGTTCCAACTTCTAGCTTTTTTCGAATAATTATTAACAATTGTTAAAAAAAAATTGTTTGTCTGTCAATCACCTTCTTTGTGAAATCACCAGAACTATTGCTAAAAACTATCAGGAACTAAATAATTCAACTGCACCCGGAGAGAGCTCTCATTCAACTTGTATCTGCTGGCAAATGCTCTGCCAACTTTACTGACACCGAAAGAATTATGTTGACGTTTGCATCTTTGCCATACGACAGTTAACTTTTCACTGATTGCTCACATATTTCCCCGGCTTGCAGTACGGAAACGATTTAAATGATTTATCTTAAATAGAGATCTACCACCTCGATCGGAGAAAAAAATTCGAATTAGATAAAAAATATGGTAAATATTTACAAGTGGGGCTAGAGCCCTAATAGGCTGCAAAAAAAATTTCACTTGTTTGGAGCTATTTTGCAGTATGAAGATATGTTTTTTATGAAGGGGGAAGGGTATTTCATTAAGAAAAAAAATATATTTCCGGAATATATTCGATTTTTGTAATACGTTTGTTTGGTTTTGTTTTGGTTGTTTGTTTCGGTTTGTTTGTTTGGGTTATGAAATTAGGGTTGCAATTGTCTTCCCCCGACTTGAATATTATAAACAAAGTGCCCTAAGATGCATCGACTCGGTACAAAATTTCCAAACCCCTTTTTTACCTGGAGCCCCACTTGTAAATATTTACCAAAAATATACCATAAAAAAACATTGAAAAGAATTACATTTGACATTTTCCTAACCAGGCTATAAACAACATGCCATACAGTTATGTGTGCCGTCCTCTTGTAAAGTTTTCATGGAGTCAACTCGGAAATAACTTAGTTGCCCATATCCCTTGGATTTGTTGATGAAAGTCAACTGCAAAAAGTTTGATTTAAAGTTTTAATAAAATGCTAGTACGCAAATTTTTTTAGTTTTTTCAAAATCAACTGACTAATTAGAGAGGGCTGTGCCCTCCCTACCCTTCTCTAATTTGTCAATGGCACATTACGTCGAAGCTTGAAATTTCGCAAACGGTGCTAAATAATGAAACATGGTAAATGGAACCTCGTATCCATTTTGAAAATTCTGTCCAACGAAACCCCACTAAATGTGGTGTGGGAGAAAAAATGCTCCCATTACAGGGGGCAATTTTTCAACGTAATCGTCAACGTGCGAACATATAACAGCATTCCAATCGGCTTATTGTACTCCACGTTCCGCAGTACTTGACACACTGCACCCACCTATCTGAGACACATTGTACCCCATCAGTGGGGTACACTCAGCCAAGTCGCAAATTTTATTCGATCCCATAATTTCGGTATTTTAAAACGTTTTAGAAAAATACTGTTGCTTAATTGTACGCCCAAAGGTCTTTAAAAATCGTTCATGACCGTATTTTTTTCTAATCGGACTGATTTGGTAAGAGTAAAAATTCGTTTAAAAAAAGTGACACTTTGTGCTTCACCTTCCCCTACGTACAGGGGAAAAACCTGTTTTTCTTTAGAGATGTTGCAAAATATTAATCCAGATCTCCATCTGAAGGATCTACTTACAAAGTTTCATGTGTAAATGTTAAAAACCGTAGAAACTGTGAGGCTGTGACAGATTGACGAACGGATATGATGAAGGACAAAACATCCAGTTTGTCTACAGAACCGTAAAAAAACTGTTTAAAATCTGAAGAAAGACACGGAATCACCTATATATCACTGTTAACGTATTAATATTAAAGACGATCAAAGACGTCAACGAAAAAAAAACTCCGAATACAAATGTGACAAGTTGGTAAAAATGATGTTCACGCGCGAGAAACCCGTCAAAATTCTTACGCTCCATAAATAAAACATTTTTTTATTACACGTCTGCGTAGACAATCGATCACTTTCTCAACCAAAAAAATCCCTTTAAGACGGTGTCATTTTGCGAATTTACAAGTTGCCCACATTTGCCTTGCCCTGCGCTTCTCTCGGTCAGTGCGACACTCTGGTTCTTTTTACTTTTCCCTCATTTCACCCTCTCGTACCTCTTCCTCTGCCCTCGGGGAAAGACGAAGACAACTGAACGGAGAAGAAAAACCGGAATGGGTGAGCGGAGTCCAGAGAGCGGGTTGCGGTGAGATCAGGGGAATGGGGGGCGGGGGGGCTCTGTAGCAGTAATGTATAAATCATTGTCAATTTGCTCTCGCGAATATAGAGGGAGTGCCGCAGCGGGCGAGGGTTTGGGAGAAGTCGGAAAAAGGGAGGAACGCGAAGAACGAGAGTTTATACGCGCGTGCGAGGAGGATTTTAATGCCCGGGATGCGATAAGTTACAGCCCGAACAAGTTGAGCCCGTGTTCTTTCTCTCCACGAGCCTCATGCCCCCCCCCCCCCCCCCCGGCCGATGCCACCGGCCTACCTTTTTCTCTCTGTTCCCTAGTCCTCCTCATCCCTCTCGCACACTTATTTTTCCCCATCTGCGCAGGGAAAACCTCGACAGGGAGTAACTTTTTCAATTTAATAGCGGGACGTTTTGTCCTTTCGTATTTCGCCGGTTTCCTGAGGCTCCCGCGCCTCAGCCGACCTCGGGAAACGCAGTTGGTTCAGTTGGATTGAGGTTACGTATGCATGTGTGTGTGTCTGTGTGGTTGGAGCTGAGTGAGTGAGCGAATTTGTGTGGGCTGAAGAGAAGGCTCGAGGAATTGAGGTGTGCGAGACACCGTGAGAGTCGGGCTGCTGCTGTGCTGCGAGGTGTGCAGTATGCTACGAGGACTAAAGAGAGGAAACTCGCTTGTGGAATAAGGGAGGACGAGGATTCGTTGGCAGAGGGCCGCAGGCGCGCTCACTTGAAACGCCGAAGAAGGAAGAAGCGAGGATAAGGATATAGCTCGTCGCTTTGGGGCTAACCATCCTCTCACGGCATCACCGAGCCACCAACCCCTCGAACGGTAGGCAGGAAGGAAGGATTCGTGAAGCACACAATGCAGAAGAGAAAAGCTCTCTGAGAGCTGGCCATCCAACATGGGGTCTTCCCGAACAACGCGCGAGCCCCATGACAAATTTCCTACAATCTTGCGCTTTTCAAACCCTGTTTTTCTCCCCTCAAGCCCGAGAGAGCGTCGGGGGAGAGAAAATCTTCGATTGTATTGTAGCTACTGTAATCCCCCGAAATAACTCCAAGAGAACTATCCGAGAAAAAATGCGGTGCGCTTCAGGGCCGGGATTCGAACCCGGGACCTTTCGATTGCCGGTCGACTGCTCTGACCACTGAGCTACGCCAGCCCGCTTACCCCCACCTTTCTCGGATAGTCTCAATATTCGTAACGCAGCGTTACTCCCCCTGCCAGAGTCGGTCCGACTCTGGAGGGTCGACTCGAAATTTGCCCAAACTGAACTCAATACGCAATGGGTACTACGACAGACGCGCCGATTGTCTGAGGGACGGAAGGAAAAGGGGTACTACAGGCCATCCTGGCCTGAGGGGGAGGAAGGGGGCACAGCTCAATGAGACTCTTATCTCAGGGAGGGGATAATCTTCCTTGATTTGACTGTGGGCCCCACGTTGGGCGCCATTTGTAATCCCCCGAAAAAACTCCACGAGAAATATCTGAAAAAATGCAATACGCTTCTGGGCCGGGATTCGAACCCTTCGATTGCTGGTTGACTGCTCTGACCACTGAGCTACGCCAGCCAGCTTACCTCACTTTTCTCGGATAGACTCGATATTCGTAACACAAAGTTACACTACCTATACTTTCGTTCGTCAAATAGGTACGTTCGTTTTTTGGACCGAACAGCTAAGTCTGAGTTTCAGTAAATAAACAAAACACGTATAAATTAGTCTTTGAAAAAAATTGTAACAGACATCATACATTGTGTCGTAACATTCCTTTACGATGTATGGAATGCTTTGAAACAGTTGTTTTGCTTGTTGTAGCCCAAGCCCACACCATATTCCACACGTAGTTTTTGTCGTTTTAAGGGGTTACTCCCACTTGCGATTTTGAAAAAATCGATTTTTTTATTGCATTTTTTCGAAGTATAATTATCTGAGAATATGTCCTGAAAATTTCAAGTCGATCCGAACAAAATTGACTGAGATATAAGCGTTGAAAGAGAAGAATCCGCCTTGAAAGAGCGTTGAAAGAGAAACTTTAAACCCGTTTTTCTCAAAATGGCATTTCTGAAGTCGGTGACCAAGATTACTCGAACACTAATGAACCGATCTTCTTGAAATTTTGCAGGCTTATTTAATACATAAAAATGTAGTATTTAATCGTTCGATTTTTTTTTCGAAAAAAATGGCTGTTTTATAGCCAAAAAACGGCCGTTTTTTTTTGTTAAAATCGAACCATTAACTTTGGCTGTCCGCCATTTTGTGAAAAATGAATATTTTTTAAAACCCTTCGATTAAAGACTAGTTTATACTTATATTTGACTAAATCCATCCGCATTTTTTTTTCAGATGATCCACTTCGCCGCAATGTTGGTCACCGCAAACCGTGTATATAAAAACATTATTTCATTGACGGCCATTTGCCACTAAACAATGTAATATTTTTCAATAAAAAAATTACTGAAAGTTCTTCAGGATGTGTTCTTTAAGATGGTATATTGATCGATTAAAAAAGTTTTGTAGTTTTCTTTAAAAAAATTCATGAAAAAGGCCTTTTTTGCGCTACAAGTGGGGGTAACGCCTTAATACTTTTTTCAATTCTCGCAAGCCTTACGCACACTCGGATCTTGCAATCTCGCGATAAGTGAACTTCGAACAAATTTTGATCCACCTACACCATCTAGTTTGCATGAATTTCACTGAAAAACGGTAGAAAGGTTTGTAATCGTGGAGTGATATTGGTTTGAAAAAAATATTAAATGTCAATGGGGGATTGTGTGAGGACTTGGATGGTTTGTTACAGAACGGTCGCACGGTGATGTAAAGGGTTTAATCTACCCAAATCCACAAATTTCTCAAAGTTCATGGAACATCTTCTACGCGTTTAGTCCATTTTTATCCCATGCTGTCTAAAACAGTCATCGTTTACAAAAAAAATAACTATTTCAGAGAAGGCAGTGAAAAACTACTGACAATTCGAAATACAAGAGATCGGAGAGATAATGAAATGCCTTTTGCCAATTATCTTGAAGTTCGCGTCATTGGGATACAATGGGAATCCATTTTTCTTTAATGCTCTACTTTTGCAGCAGGAAGTCACTCAAACGTGTTTTGGAATATTGATAGTAGATATCAACTTTGAAAAAAAAAACAAGATTATACGGAACTAATACTTTACTAATAATACGGTGACTATATCTCCGATTCGTCCAACACTATGAATCTTGGTAAACTTAACTCACTGTCGCAATCTACGTACACAACATAGTGCAGTGAAGGAGAAATTTTATATCCTCAGCGCCCCTTCGCCAAGCACTTATTTTTTCAAATCGCTTGCTTATTTTTCACACAGAGTGCCTCGTGTGTGAAACGGGCTCTACACTTTAGTGTTTACGGTCCGAGGAAACTGGGCGAAAGCTTGTCCGTTCGACTAGCAGATTTGAACTTGTTCATCACAATACACACATAGTACGTATACGTATATGTCTACCCGTGCCGACGTATATACAGACATAGGGGTAGTTCGGATGTGTGCCCGTGACGTAGCCAAAACGCCGTCGGTGGTTCGGTGAGACGGCGTTATATAAAGCCAGTTCGAGGGTATATTCCTCTCGTTATCCACGTACACCACGAGTCTGAGGACATCAGCATTGGCTTAAACTTTGAATTGGGACAAAGTTTCATAGACCAAGTCCACGAACACACACACACACACACACTCATACATTTACAATACACGCATACGCTCTCGTTGGCTCTCTGTAAACTCTTCGAGGACTATAGGGTATGGATTCTCATCGTTGTTTCAGCAATCATGCAGCGACGTATATAGCACACGTTCACGCCAGCCATGTGTTACAGACAAAACGCTATGTTGACTCAACACCCTCGTGCTATCGCCAATACTAACATGACCATCTATATATATATATATATTTACTTTTAGAGCATTTACCAAAATTTCCCCATATGCGATATGGATATCTCAAATATTCAGGTTTCCCGTCGCTCGAGAAGTGTGCGCCGGGTGTGCCCGGGCCGAACCCTCGACCGAGAGAAACCAGCAGAGATCCGAATTCAATATTTTTCACCGGACAAAAGTTTTTTCAAAAACAAAATAAATGATCTTAGGAAAATAAAGGTATTAATAATATCTTTCAGGAGTAATGTAATTAATGATGTAAGTGAAATGACAGGAGAGTGTAAGTCGAAGTTACATTGCCCAAGTCAAGTAGCGTTGGTCTGGGGTTACGAAATTTACATAGTCGGAATGCAATGAAAATGATTTATTTGGTCAATGTCCCAAATTTCCTTCGACAGATTTGAGCTACTAAAATCGCGCATATATTTTTTATAATTGTTATTTAGCGGTCTTCAACCCAAATCCGTAAATTATTATATTTCAATTATGAACTTATTAATTAATAATTGTTACATCCTAGCGAATATCCCTTCTCTCATCTAGGGTTTTTCATCTCGGTTATTCCCAATATCCTCATTTGCCGTCAGAAGCGTATTAAATGTATAAATCTAAGCGTTAAACGGAACTTGCGCACGTTCCGCGAGCATATTCAAATAATAGCGATATATACACGATAGCAGTACCGCCACAGTCATTGACTTTTCCTATCACAATGGCTTTCGACAAGAACATGATCTCAGGCAAATATTCCACGAAAAGCCGCAGCTCAAAAAAATCAAACAGGCACTCACTCCAAAAACTTTACGCTAGCCATCCGCATGGGGACAAAGAGAAGTCTGCATGATTCGACCCGGTAACCAGAGCGGAGTATGAAAACATCCGGCCGTCCGAATCAAACGGTCACCGCGCTATCGCGAACGGCTTAGCGCGAATTTCGACTACACACCTCATGCACGTTACGTTAACAAAGCGAAATTGCCCCTTCCACCAGCGCCATTATTTCTAAGAAGAGAAACCAAAGATTGTCTCCCACTCACTCGAAATTCGCATGCGAACCAAGAAGGGTCAGTGTGCAAAAGGTCGAAGCAGTCGCCCGTCAACTACCATCGACTCAAGTTCTTCTATCAAGTCTAAATCTCAGTCTCCCGATAATCTTCATCAAATTCAATCTCAGTCTCCCGTCAACCAATATTTCCGTCAACCGAATCACTCCTTGTATCAAGTCTTAACCCAGAAGCCTAACGAATATCTCCGATTATCTTTCATACGAACCGTCTTCATTTTTCGAGTTACAAAAGTTTTATTTTACACTTGTATAATTTCTATCATCGGTCCGTGATTATCAATCTCAATTCATCGACCTTGCGCGCCGTTCATATTTCTATCTACGCGTAGTGCCGTCGTAGTAAACACGTCAAGTATACACACGACCAGCCGAAAATCCTGCGAGCGTCTTACCAGCACTTGTACCAGCGAGCGCACCAGGCCAAGAGCGAAGGCCCTTGTAACGCGAGCGACAACAAACATCCACGCGAGCGAGCGAGCGAGCGAACGACCGAGTGTCAAACACAACGAATGTAAGCTAACTTTACCTTTTCTTTTTGCATCATTCATCGTAAACCTGATCGCTTCGAAGCGTCTAGTAATCGTACAATAAACAACATAGTGTCAATCGTACACCAATTCTGTCGAATTATTCCTCAATAACGAAATATCGCGTCAATTCCTTAATTCTACTCTTTCCCACGCACTACCCCTTTTTACCCTCATCCCGTGCTATTGCGCTAGGCGTAGGCAACAAAGAGGGAAACGAAAATATTATGCTCTCATCCCTTCCGGATGTGACATAATAATCCGTCAAATATTATTATTTTTGATGATACTAGAAGTAGTGAACTAATAGGAATTTCCCTTGCATTTGAGCGATGCTAACTTCAACCCCTGGTCTGGACCAATATTTAACAAAGTAACTGCTTAGTCGCGCCCCGGCTAGCGGGCCGACTACTGAGCTAGGAAGCTGTTTTACTAAGCTTCTGATAGAAACAGAATAGAAACGCAATAAAATACAGCCTCCTATATCGGTATAGGTTTTGCACAACTTCCTTGCCCATATCCGGTACTCATTCGAAATATATACAAAAGAACAATTGCATAATGAAGTTGAGTGTATAAGCTCTTCCAGAGTATTTAAGGGAGACTACTAGTCTAGAGCAAAATGCGAATTTCGACAACTTTGTATGGATACCCAATTGATGAAATAAAAATTCCGTTTAGTGGCCTTTATTCGAGATATCTTCAAGTATCTTTGAATTTGTAAAGATAGCAAAATTGATATCGTTACAATTTTTTTTGAAATATATTGCAACAAAACAACGGCACTGAAGCTGAATGAAGCGAGTCACCTTTGTCGATAGTGTCATGCAGCCAGCAACATTGCATCGCTAATTCTGCAGCAATTGACTAGAATTTTTTTTAACTTATAACAATATTTTATATCGAAGTACGTAGGGGATCTTTGATGTGCTGAAATTATTTTTCAAAAAGATGTTATCGGCGATTTTTTTTACCGAAAACTTTTTTCTAACAGGCCCATTGGATCACAAATCGATATTTTCCAATTTTCCTGCGTACTTCAAAGGCAATTCTTATCTTAAGCTCGAATTATTTTGAATTTTCGTCCAGGTAACGAATTGGAAGAGAACTCTTGCCGGTCGCAGGACACCATCAGACCAAGGTTATTCACTTCATCCAGCGTCAGCGTCGCCATTTTGTTACAAAATCTTGTGAATAAATTTGTAAAGATACTTGAAGATATGTCGAATGAAGGTCACCAAACAGAGTTGTCATTGTATCAACTGAGTATCCAAAAAAAATTGTCGTAATTTACTTCTTTCCCGGACTCCAGACTGGGAGTCTCCCTTGCGGCGTATAGAACCAAAAATGAGGTGAGTGAGCGCACAAAATGAAAGTAATATAATATGACAAAGATAAAAATATAAGTATAAGAAATAGAATTTAAGATTGGCTGCATCCAAGCGAGAAAATATTCCGGAAATCCTGATTTAAAGACTTTTAAGCTAGGTGGTGATCTTCAGTTAGGAGGCAGAGAGTTCCAAAAGTAGCATGCAGAGTTCGTAAAAGACGTTCGGTAGGCTTCGGTACAAAAACGCGGAATTAGCGCCGTATTAGCTATGCGCAGTCCTGCTGATACTGGAGGCACCGCCGGAATAGGTTGAGATATTATTTCACTGCGTAACGAACAACGTGGTATCGAGATTGTCCAATCGCAAGGGACAGCCTGTACACAAATCGTATTCACTGAATGCGATTTGAACATCTACGAAGATAGCCCTCTTAGAATAACGAAGTAAGCTCAAAAGGGGTTAGACCACTTTTGCTAGCAACGCACAGAGGCAAAGGTCGCCAATAACAATATTTGCTCAGCGTAGATGCAATCTGAAAGGGATTATATATCGTACCCCGATTTGAGTGGCCTTGCGCGCGCGCATATGTGTGTTTCTGCGTTCATATGTGCATACCCACACTAGATACACCTTGAGATGGAGATAGGAGAACCTGTATCCGAGGTATTTCGCAGGGAAAATGGAAATTCTGCGAGAAAAGGGGATAAGCTGGAAAACGACGTAGACGTTTCCGCGTTTCAGCAATTATTTCGTCGCGCCTGCCGTCTCAAACAAGGGATAAAGCTCATATTTTCTGAATCTCGATATATACACCGGCGTACGATGGATTATGTATGATTGAAATGAGAATTGATTTAATCGGGCACGCTCAAGTTCATCGACAAGCACAGCTTTGTAGACATTTTTTAAGGGGTTAGGCCACAGTAACGGGTATAAAATCATGTGCGAATTTAATTTTTTTCGTATGAAAAAGTGATTCACTCATAAAATTAATTACAGATCTATTCAGTATGAATATCAAGCTGTTAGAATATATATATATATATATATATATATTCTTTTTTCGATGTACAAAACGGCAAACTACTCGAAACTTCTCGAAACAGCTTTTTTCCAACGTAACCTCGTAACGTATTATAGAGCTCTAGGGGCTGAAATAATACTTCAATTTAAATTTAAAAAATTGCGCAAACCAAAATCATAGTGTTGGGAATGTCGTGCCACAAAATTGAGCGGTTTCTCTACTTCGTTAAGGGGTTACCCCCACTGGCGATTTTGAAAAAATCGATTTTTTTTATTGCATTTTTTTGAAGTATAAGTATCTGAGAATATGTCCTGAAAATTTCAAGTCGATCCGAACAAAATTGACTGAGATATGAGCGTTGAAAGAGAAGAATCCGCGTTGAAAGAGCGTTGAAAGAGAAACTTTAAACGCGTTTTTCTCAAAATGGCATTTCTGAAGTCGGTGACCAAGATTACTCGAACACTAATGAACCGATCTTCTTGAAATTTTGCAGGCTTATTTAATACATAAAAATGTAGTCTTTAATCGTTCGATTTTTTTTTCGAAAAAAATGGCCGTTTTATAGCCAAAAAACGGCCGTTATTTTCGTTGAAATCGAACCACTAACTTTGACTGTCCGCCATTTTGTGAAAAATGAATATTTTTTAAAATCCATCGATTAAAGCCTAGTTTATACTTATATTTGACTAAATCCATCCGCATTTTTTTTTCAGATGATCCACTTCGCCGCAATGTTGGTCACCGCAAACCGTGTATATAAAAACATTATTTCATTGACGGCCATCTGCCACTAAACAATGTAATATTTTGCAATAAAAAAATTACTGAAAGTTCTTCAAGATGTGTTCTTTAAGATGGTATATTGATCGATTAAAAAAGTTTTGTAGTTTTCTTTAAAAAAATTTATGAAAAAGGCCTTTTTTGCGCTACAAGTGCGGGTAACGCCTTAAGGCCTTAGGTCACAGTAACGGGTATAAAATCATGTGCGAATTGAACAATTTTTCTTCGTATGAAAAAGTGATTCACTCATGAAATTAATTACACATCTATTCAGTATGAATATCAAACTGTTAGAAAATATACATTTTTTTTCGATGTACAAAATGGCCGACTACTAATATTTTCTTTTATCTTTTTTTAGGCGCTTCGCGTGACATTTAGCATCCACAATTTTTTACCTCGTACAAAAAACTAAAATTCTCGTCAATCTACATTAGAATAACTAGACGACAATGTTTCACAAGATCGTGTAAAATATGTACGAAAACTTTGAACGCGATTATCTCGAAACTACATATCTCGACACGGCGGGGTTGATATAATGAGTAACTTTCACACTATTGACTTGAATTTGCGCAGTTAGCGTTCAAACAGTAGTCATTTTCGGTTCACGATCGCATTTTTTTATTGGATGACCCATTTGTTAATAACAATGACTTCAGCATGCTTTTTTTCAAGCGAAAAATGAGGTTTTCTTTGGAAAGGTGTCATTTTTTTTAATTTTCGAAATTTCGAAAAGTGGATCGTCAACCCATAGCCAGTTGGATATATTTGAAGATTTTTTTTGTTTTCGTTTTAGCTTGCATTTAAGCCTGGTAGAGATCCCGCCGTTTCGGGCCTCGCCGCTGGAGGCCTGCAACGCAAACTGCAGCACCACAAACACTTGGAAAGATTTTCTTCCGAAAAAATTACACTGTAACCACAAACATGTGTACAACATGCTGGGAAAAAAATACATTTATTCCAATCAATGTGTTACTAGGTAGAAATTCATCATTCTGACTCTTCAAATTGGGCTTCCAGAGAGAGAGAGAGAGAGAGAGAGCCCGTTAAAGTTCTCTTTCGATCGCTTTATACCTTCGCGTGCGATTCTGTGCTGCCTATACACATTATCTCCGCGAGGTATTGCGATTTCCATCCTTCGACTCCTAAGAATAATCAATTATTCGATATTAATAGGCGCGATTTTCGCGGTTATGCACGAATTCATTGTGTGCTTGTTTATTTATAACCTGCGGTACAAATGATTTCGAGAAAATGCATCTTTCGAAGGATGGCAAGAGGGGTGCGCTTTGGGATGTGAATGCAAGAAGCGCCCTTCCGATTCGGAGCATGCAGAGCTCCGCGGGGCTCTTGTCGAGTCGGGCAAACACGCGGGTCACCGAGAAAATAATGATCCTTTGGGGAGTTTCTTCGACCCACCCCCTGCCGCTCTCGCACTTTTCTCTCTCTCTCTCTCTCTCTCTCTCTCTCTCTCTCTCTCTCTCTCTCCCTCTCTCTCTTGATGTGCCTCTCGTGCAAACTCCACACGAATAATACACGCCGACGACGTAACAAGAGTAATTAGAACAACGAGAGGAGGAATTACGAATTTCTTTATTTGTCTTGAAAAAACATCATTCGATCAAATAAACACAGCGGGGTACACGCATGACTCGTCAATATCGCGTTTTCATCGCCAACGATCATTGACTATAATCTTTTTTCTTTTTTTTTTTCAATGGCCCATAGGCACTCTGATCAGACTTGCTATTCGTTTTCAGTATACATTCATGCGTGTACTTTCATTTATGTTAGACAGGTTTACAGGTACGAACAATATATAGCACGTATTATGTTTAATGCTTATATATATATATTTACATATATATATATATATATATATATATATATATATATATATATATATATATATATATATATATATATATATATTTACATGAAAAGGTCTTGAATAGTAACATGCAGGCTCGTACAACAGAGTTACAAATAGCAGTACAGACGTAAGAGTAATCGTCGGCGTGAAATGCGAGCAAACGAGCGAAGCAACGCCGGTGGTACACCTATATCCTGTCGCCGGGGACTTTCAACGAGAAAGTTTGTTGCAGAGGTCTTGGAAAGTCTCCGAGACGTAAAGCTCATAGTATTATACTTGGATACTCTCTTTCTCTCTCTCTCTACCTCTCCCTGTCTCTCTTTCCATATATATATATATATATATATATATATATATATATATATATATATATATATATATATGGGGGATGTGGGTATGCACGTATATTTGCATATACATCTATAGAGTGTACGTGTATACGTTGATAGTGAGTTGCATACACGGGACGAGGAGTGAAAAAAGTGTTTTTGTCGCCTCGCGAATAATGCTCAGAAGGTCTCCGAGAAAGAAACGACAATCTCATAGGAAAAAAAGGGGTCGGATTGCATTATGCAATTCTGGTAGCAGAAAAGGAAGAGAGGAAGATGACGAGCAACAAAAAGGAGCATCCAAGCAAAAAGATGTAGTTTGCAATTTTTTTGAAAGCGAAATCATATTTTTCGTAAACAAATCGACTCGTAAACACGCGCAATTCTTTAAGCGCGTTGAACGATTCGAGACGAATGATCGCGGATGTTTACATCATTTTGAGCTATGGCTTCACGGGGTCCCTAGTTCGAGCCTGGAATCGATTTTTTTCGAATCTCCATTGGGAATTCACGAATTCCCAATGGCGATTGAACGGAGATAAAACGAATAAAGTATGCTCATTTGTTGATTCAAATCACACAGTTTTTGGACCGCGTACGGTAGACTGGGTACGGTTGTAACGGGGTTCCAGTTGAAGCAAGGAGAATAGCGCGCGACCTAGCCGCCGTAGTGTGAGGAGTGCAAGAGGGGAATGAAGCGGTTTGCGCATCCAACAGTGTACGGTTGAAATGTCGTATTGTTTTTTTGTTCGATTTTCTAGATGCCAAAAGACTAAAGCAAATACTAAGATGACAGAATACTAAGAAGATCAACGTCCCACCGGAATCATCGGGAAAAGGGCGTATTACTGCCTCTTTTGTGCAGCATCTTATACACAGAGCCGTCCAAGAGAATAATGGATACAACACACAGGCTGCTAATTTCGGTCTCACGAAAAATGCACAGACGGTAGTCCAAACTACACTCAGAGAAAATATTTATTATGTTCTAATAAATTGGCACATTAGAACATAATTTATTGGAAATTAATAAATGTTTACTCGTATGGAGACAGTTTTTATGTGATTGTAACTACAGCATTTATTCGGCGTCACTAAATATGTTTTTTTACGTGCCGATTTTTCACGTCAATTAAAAGCCATATTTAAAGTAGAACATTTGAATAAATGTTTCCTCAAATCAAATAAATACTACTTTCCAATCACGAAAACCTCTTATTTCGCGACTATGATGCTAATGCGCGCATGCGCACTTTGCCCTTCAACGCGACGGGCCCGACAGCAGGCCGCTCGTCAGATGTAGCTTACGCATACGCTTACCATGTAGCTTCTTCCTATGCCCCTGCTTTTGGCACAGGTGTCAGTGTTGCGTTTCGGAAGTGAGAAACTCGAAAATGGGGAATGATTTAAGTATAAGTAAGAATATAAAGGGAGAAAAAAACGTTCGAGTGAGAAAATAATGACGGACGAAATGAGACAATTCCTCGAAAAAAAAATCAGTTGGGGTATTATGAAGAATCCTATTAGATGTTAAGAAAAATTCTTAGTAAATCTTAAACATAAACTTAAATAAAAAAAATTCTTAGCTGTTAATACAATCGTAGCCCCCATGGAAATTTATATACGCAAACATATACTGCAAATTTATTTTATTAATAATTGTAATATATGTGAAATGTATGCCATATATTGAAAATATATGTTGCATATATGTGCCAAATTCTAATTTTCGTAACGTTTTTATATATGAGATGTATATGCGTGGTATTACTGTATATCAATGTATCATATATCAATGATATATGTAGCACTTACCATGCATATATACCACATATATTCAGCATATATGTTGCATACACACTGCATACATACCACATATATACTGCATAAATGGTACATATATGCCACATATATACAGATATGCTACGCATATCTGTATGTAGAGTTTATATGTAATAGTGTACTTTAACTGTAAGTTAAGTTTAAGTTTTAAGTTTTATTAAGTTTAACTGTAATAGTGATTACACACAGCATATATTTCTTATCAGGATTATGTATAAAAAATATATGCGTCATACATGACGCATACATTTTTGATATATTTTTCTGACAAAAAAATAGATTGAAAATATATCGAAAATATATGCGTCTTATATGCCTCATATATGCATCATATATACTGTTTATACGTAGCATTTATTTTTTTGGTCAGAAAAATATATCGAAAGTATATGGGTCATATATGCGTCATATATTTGGTGCATATCTACTGAATATATACGTATTATTCTATTTTTCGTCACTATATATGCGGCCGATATATATATATGTAGCATATATTTTCTGCATATATTTTACATACATAAATTTCCATGGGGTAGTAGGCCTCATACGAATAAGAAAACTTATTCGCCGGGAGACAAACTTCTTCGTCCTTAATAAATCTTTTTTCTGAGTGTACTAATGCCATAAGTGTTAGTCAGATTGATCCTTTCTTAGTCCAACAAATTTTTATTTCAAAAGTGCTCATTTTTCCTTTGAGCCGTAAAGATGCTCTAAGTTCTATCATTAGATTTTATATATTTTATATATTCCATGTTGATAACTTCTCTTTGTCATAAAAAAAGATTTATTTTATCTAAGTTGGTTTTGTTTCCATGTTGGGTTCATTTTTGGTTAAAAAGGAGTTTAAATGTAATGTTAGTTTATTGTTAAACGACTCTGAAGCATTGTAAAAAGTGTGCCATGTTAGCCATACAGAATAAAAGGCTTTTATTCTGTAATTTGAGGGTAATAAAACTATAGTAAAACCATTTTGTCTTTGACTTTTTGTGTCTGTTACAACTGACAGAGGCAGGCTTGTTTCGAAATTAATCTTGCTGGGTAACGATTGCACCTGGAATTTTAATATTAGTACTCGTTCGAAGATAGATAAAGACCCTTTTTTGTGTATTTCCTTCAAAACTTGGTCATACAATGATGATGCTACAAACCATAGAAGCAGAATTGCTACAACCGTACCCAGTCTACCCTACTGTTAAACATGTCAGTTCCTTTTTGCATTGTACGTATTACAGAATATAGCAAAAAGCTGATTAAAATTATATACGATGCGCGCGCGCACACACACACAATTCCGTCGTTGTTTTTTTGCAGAGATGCGGACGAGAAAACGAAGAGGCGAGAGCAAGAGATAGAGAGAGAGAGAGCGAACGCGCGATACCGGAGCACCTCGTTAATTGATACGAAACTAATTGCCAAAGCCTGTTATAATTAAAATCAAGTAATTTGCGTCTCGCCTTAACTCTCGGCTCATCTCAGCCCTCGCGGTGCCTCAATCTCGGCATGCATAATTGGACGATGCGCGATACCGCATTTCGCGAATTTGCCGTCCGTTAGTGTATATACCCGCAATCGCGCGACAATGAGATGATAACACGACAAATCATTGCGGCGCACCTATATCCCCGAATGGATATTTCACTCGTTCGAACGATGTATGCGGACGAATGAAACCAAATTTATTTACAAGCACGAATCATATTCATTAATTGCACGAGTAATTAAAAAGATGATCCAATTATCAGCATAAATTGACGGTGGCAATAGAGTAAAATGAAATTTCAGTTAAAAAGCAAATTACACGCCTCGTTGGAAAGCTGGGATTAATAATAAACATTCAATCGACGTATTCGTGCGCCCTTTCATACGATAGACTAACAATAAGGTTAGGGGCAACGCAAAAGCCATTAGAACTTACGCAATGTGGAGCGAACCGTACTATCGAAACTTTGGCGTGTTCCCTTTTCTCGTTCGTCTCAATTGGGTATGGACTCACCTGAAAAATAAAGAATAAAGGACAAGAGGGTTAGAAAGATCGGACGACTTTGAAGACTTTGGTTTCGTGCGACGGAAGTCACACAAATGTTTTTCGAACCCTCAATAGAAATCTGCAAGTTGAATGTACAAAACTAGATTTTTCGTCATACCACAAATAAGTTTTATCGTCGAACAAACGTAAGCTCAACTGCTTACATTTTTTTACGATGAAGCGCAGCGACGATGATTGATTCCTTTCTTTACTTTTATTATCGTAAAAAATGAAGTTTAAGCGTTCAACTTGGAGGTTTATATTGAGGGTTCGATGAAATTTTGTCGGTGGCCTAAATCTGGCAAAAAAATGGGTATGCGAAGATTCCTAAGCGGCTATACCAGTGCGAACGCTGAAAATTTCGGTGATTTTCGGAAATTTATTGGAAGAAAAGTACTCAATTAAATGTTTCGGAAAATTAAGAATATATTTGGCTATATTTGACCTATATTGCATAATTTTGTCATCGAAAAATATTGAGATCCAAGCAACTTATGCGCTGCCTTCGGAGGCGCCGAAAAAAAAGTTCCTCCACTGCTGACATGATTCCGGCCGATTGAGTAGCTGAAACCGAAAAAGGGAAAAATGTCATTAAACTGGAAGGTATTTCCTGTACAATTACGTAGGATTTTCGAAAAATATCCAAATCTAACAAAATGGCGGAGTTATGAAAAAGAGTCTGTTTTCTTGCCTATAAAATGGTGGTTTTTTCAATGCCAAATCGTCAATTTTTATCCAATCAAAAATATCCTAGGTCATTGTAGAGTAAATATATTCAAGAGTACTCAGTTCAAATTTCAAGTCAATCGGATAATTGCTCTTCGAGTTACAATGTCAGCAAATTTGAAAAATCTCATTTCGAGAAAAACGCGTTTAAAGATTCAACTATCGATTTTTGCGAGATAAAATGATTAGAGATACGGCCTTGAAACTTTTACAGGATATTCTTGAAAGTATAAACTGTCGACAAAGGCAAAAAAAATCGATTTTTTTAAAGTGTCACACTGATGTAGCCCCTTAATGCATTTAAATTATGCAACTATAGGATCTTTTTTCCAAGGTAACAGAAAATTCGTGATAACGGGTAATTGTACATCCCTAGATGGCAAATTTGTTGTTCGAGGTTTCTTTTGTTTAGTGTGTGATGCGGCGCGGAGATCGCGCGAAGGGCCGAAAACGTAGGAATACAATGATGAGCGAGAGTCGCGGGCCAAGCTGTGGGCGCACTTGGAAGGCCAGGTGCGAGGCAGGTGAATCCTCACCTGCCTGCAAGCTGCCCCCAAGACGCCTAAACTGTCTTTTATCTTTTCTCTTTTTTCTTGCTCCGTTCCTTCCTTCCCCTTTTTTGTTCTCATTTTGGCCCGTGCTCAATTCACCATCTGGATAGCGATAGATCCGCACGGGGCGAGACAATATCCTCGCTGCGAGCTCTCGTTTCTACCGATCGGATGGATGAGTGTATGAGTGCATCCCACTGATATACCGCGACCCTCAATCAATTGATTTCATGATGTTCATGTTATTTCAACGGACATTTTTTCGTAGAATAAGATATGATTTTTTCAAATACCGTTTCGACGTATCAAACATCAATGTTGACATTCGATGAGAATAGTACACTAGATGAATACGAGATACGATAAACATTTTTTAGATCTGCCTCCGAGATACGCTAAATATTTGTCTCGTGTATGTCTCGATCAAAAAGTTATGACGGCATTTTATTTCTTCAATAATATCGATTCGTTCGTGAACGACAAAACCCAAATGCAAAATATTATTGCATCATTTCGCTATCAAGATAAACCAGAGTGCACGTTACGACGCAATCGTTTGTTTTATTTTTTCTCTACGAATGAAAACATCGCGAGTCTTTCGTTGCACATGAAATGTATTTCTCACGAAGAGACCGGTCGATTCACGTCCTAACCGTATTTATGATAGGATACTTTTCGATACGTTCGATATTTATAACAGGAAACGTTTCGATACGTTCAGTTGAAATTCACTTTGCTCGCACACAAACTCATTTCTCTCTATTTTTCTCGTCTCTATCGCTCTCTCATTTTTCCGCTCCGATCACGCACCGCCCCGGCTATCGATGAAAATAGCCAGGAAGAACGTGATTCGATAAAAATAGAGGAAAATCCGTGGAGTATTCATCGCATATAAATACGGGAC
Source organism: Ophion ellenae (assembly GCA_963210295.1). Taxonomy (NCBI): domain Eukaryota; kingdom Metazoa; phylum Arthropoda; class Insecta; order Hymenoptera; family Ichneumonidae; genus Ophion; species Ophion ellenae. The sequence continues at coordinate 36,636,894 of OY723386.1, read as the reverse complement.
AACAGATATAATATCGATTTAATAAATAGACCATTTTACGGTCGGTTCGTTATACGCTGTGCCGAAACGTGCAATGAGTTTACCCATGTTACGATGCGTTGCATTTACGAAAACTTTGTACAGGAATAGTAAAAGCGAAAAAAAGCCACGGGCACGCACACATAAGATAGGCGAATCAAAGTTTACGGGGAAATGGCCGGCTTTACGAGGGTAGCTTTTCGCAGTGGCAGACGCGAAGTGATGCGTTACTCATGTTACTGTGAGCTAAACTATACGTTCTATATTCCCGTGGCTTCATAAATTAATTTCTCAACCTTGTTATGTAGCGAGAATGGAGAACAACCTGCCGAATGACTAAAACTAACCGCAACTCTGGCACGGTTACTTTGCCGTAACTCTCCCTATCTCGTTCTCTCTCTCTGTCACGAACGCCACTATGCAAGCCTCCATTCACACTCGCGCGAGGAACATCCCTCAGGTGACACCCTTCGATTTTATTGCAATTTGGATATGTTATAAAGCACCGAAAAGTAAGCGATACTTATTTTTTTATCGACGGAAAAACGGTTTTGAGGGCTGAAACGCGCCCTCAAAAATGGGGATGTTTTTCGTTTTTCGTCGATAACGTTTTAACGGTACGAGATATTTAAAAAATTCAAATTTCAACAATGTTTATTTTTTTGTACACTATAAATTGGAGATGAGAACGATAACGTTATCGACGAAAAACGAAAAACACCCCTATTTTCGAGGGTTCGTTACACCCCTTAAAACCGTTTTTCCGCCGATAAAAAAAATACGTATCGCTTACTTTTCGGTGCTTTATAACATATCCAAATTTTAACAAAATCGAAGGGTTTCACCTGAGGGATGTTCGTTGTAAGTCGCCGAATTAAGGGGTCTTCTCACTTTAGACGCTAAAAAAGGCTATTTGCACTATTTCTTTTGATAGGTTTATATTATAGATATTGATATAAAAGTTGTTACACTTAATAAATACACTTTCGAAATACATTTTTTTAAATTTTATGTATTTATGTAACCCAAACAAACTTTTAACGCGTTTTTCTCGAAACAATGTTTGTCGACGGCTTGTTGATTAAGGCGGTCCTCTAGTTTCTCGGGTCGAAAAAATCGATTTTTTTTCATAAATCACATCTACAACATGTGTAGAAAATGTGTGCCAAAGGATTTTTCGATATTCGAAGTGGTTCACAAGTTACGGCCCTGGAACGGAGCAGGTATACGGAGCCGGTATACTTTCAAACGCGTTTTTCTCGAAACACCATTTTTCGAAACGGTGACCACGATATTTCAGAAACTACTGCACCGATCTTGTTTAAATTTATACAGCATCTTTAATATGTTATAAGCCAGCGATTGAACTAGGATTATCATGATTGCTTCGATCGTTTTTTTTGTACGAGCGAAAAACTTAAGAAAAAATGAGTAAAAAATAGAATGTAATTTTCAAAAGTGTATAAAAAAGTCAATTTTTGTAATTTAGAATTCACTCTAGTTCAATCGCTAGTCTTAAATATGAAGATTAAAATGCCGTTTGGTTTTTTCATTTCAGATAAGCAGAACAGCCGCAATCTTGGTCACCGACAAGCACCTCTTTTACTTGATGTCTTCCTGTCGGCCACTATAACGTTTATTCTATTATATATTTTGACTTCAAAAAATTTGTAAAGCTTATTTAAATGTTAATAAAGATTATGCAAAAACAATGAGATTGATTATTTCGATGCCTTGGCCGTAAAAAATTATTGAAAAAGCCGTAAAAAAACAGCCGAGAAACTAGAGGACCGCCTTAAATCTTCGAAACTACTGAAGTGATCTTTATCAAATGTTAATCACATATTCTTTACCACTATAGCTATAGCGCATATCAAGGATTTTTTAAATTTTGATATTTACTATTTTTTTTTGCCAAAAACGGTGAAAAAACACGTTTTTCTTGGTTTATTCGAAAAATGTCCGCCATTTTGTTATTTTTGCATATATCAAAAATCGTTTGATATGCGCTATAGCCATTAACATACTGAATCTAAAACCGTTTGATTTTTTTGTTTCGGATTGGCCATCTCCGAGATTTCATCAACAGCACAGACCTACAATTTTTAGGACATATTTTGAACTACCATTTTCGTCAATAAATATTGACTTAAATAAATTTAAAAAATGTTGAACTGTATTTCGAAAGTGTATTTATTATGTGTACCTATGTTATTTTTTTAGCGTCTAAAGTGAGAAAACCCCTTAAACTACACTGCAGATTGGGAACTGCGCTGGTCCATTGTGACGGCTAAAGAATACCAGATTTTTCCGAACAATAGAGAACAATTATTTGCTATTAAAAGACCAAGACAACGTGGAGAAATTCGGTACGAGATGAATGAATGTGAGAACAATTGAAAACTAAAATTTTGTTCCTCGTTGCGTTTTGTACACACACCCACGCACACAGGCACACATAATTTCACGCTACACTCCGGATCTATCTACTCGCACCGAGGAAGCAAATTTTTGCTTCCTCGCAACGTACCTATATTACTCGTACTCGCACGTACCTTTATTATAATACTCAATTCCGTATCGCGCCATATGAATTTTTGAATAAAAATTGTAACAAATCGTGTATAATTATTTCGTCCAGAAAGCGATGAATATTGTAAAAAAGCAATTTTTCCAAAATTACATTCCTCAGCTTTGGCGCCCGGTGCGTGTGGTGCAATGCTGAGAAAAAATATCGTACGCATATCCCCGTGTCATTATTATTCTACGTTTCGCGTATTGGAAATTCCTCGCACATATTGTATTTCGAAGGTGGAACATCACCTACATATTTGAGGGAATTGAATGGAAAATAAACGCAAAATGTAATCGCGGCACCGAAATACTTGGTATTTGAGCACATATATATGCCACCTGCATACTGGGTGCGCGCGCACACATACACACGCATTTATATAAAGGGTGTCCCATTTTGAAAAAAAAAAGCATCAAGATAAATTGAACCGATGAGGTCGTACAAAAAAGTGTTTCCTGCAAAAGTTTTATGGTTTTGAAGGGAACATACGAGATCTACAAGATACCGCGGTAATTTTTCATTTTTCAAATAAAAGGTATGTTTAAAAAAAAATCCCTGGCTCAAAAATATACAATTATGCGGTTTAAAGTTTTTAGAAATATCCCACGCTCAGATTACAGCGACGAATTTCGAACGGCCTATTCTCTGTGAAAGACTAGGTCGAGTAAGAGGATCGGTTATGGCTGTGAAGTGGAAGTTCGGGGTTTTTAAAATAGCGCATGTACAAGAACAAAGCTAAACCCTTAGTCGTAAAGCTAGACCCTTACACACACCTTGGGTAATGCTAATGCAGGCGGTAGGATTTCGGTGGCACATTTTCGGTTCGGGCAAGGGTTTAGTTTTGTTCATGTACATGGCCTATTTAAAAAAACATAAACTGCTACTTAACATATTGCTGGGAAGAGGGTCGAATACGCCTTTGGAAATTCGCCGTTGTAATGTATGTAGCGTGGGATGTTTCCAAAAAAGTTTAAACCGCCACAACTTTCTTGATTTTTGAGCTAGACATTTTTTTCTATCATTGGATTCGTCTCAAAATCAGCTATAAAAAAACCATGCCTTTCCGTTTGAAAAATTGAATATTACCGTGGTATCTCGTAGACGTGTTAGCACAAAAACAAGTTTGTATTACCGTCTGATGTCCCGCTCAAAATCATAAAACCTTTTAGTACAGTCGTGCTGTATATTGGAATTGAAAAAAATTAGAAGACTAGTTTTTCACAAGTGATTTTGTAGGTGCCGCGGGTGCTAAATTCAAGTTTGCCTAAAAATCGGGGCGTAGAGTTTTTTTAGGGGATGAAAGGGGATGGGGGTGTATTAATGCCGAACACAACCCCCCACGAGGTCGGCGCCGGGAGACAAAATGTTCAGAAAAATCCAGGCTTTATTTTGGTCCGCAGCGCCGAAGTCGTGGACGTTCATTTCGGGGGTGAAAAAGTGGGGTGAAATTTTGAAAAATCAGTTTTCATTCGATAACTCTTTAGGAAAAGATCATACAATTTTTGTTCAAATGGGAACGTTGTAGCCCTTGAAAAGACGCGACGATCGAGTATTTGATCATCCCTCTCTAATAATAGCTTCGTGCCCAAAAGAATTGATGACGTATATAAAACAAATTGTTTATTGTATAACTAAAACACAATCGATTTTTCGGGGATGGTTTAAATGTACGAAATGTAGAAAATAATATTCTCTATATTGACGTTCCTATGGACCACCCTTGAATTTTGCTTTTTCGAACCCCTCTCAGGGTTTGAAAATTCAAAATGAAATTCTGAGAAAACTATTCACCGAAAATAAAGAGATACGACTTTGACGCTGTGGACAAAAATGTAGCTGAGGGTTCAAGCTACAAATTCTTCCACGGCGGCGAAATCGTGCGATCAATAGTTTTTCCAGAACTTCATTTTGAATTTTCAGCCCTTGAGAGGGATTGGAAAATCAAAATTCAAGGGTGGTCCATAGAAACGAAAGTGTGTGTGTGTGTGTGTGTGTGTGTGTGTGTGTGTGTGTGTGTGTGTGTGTGTGTGCGTGTGTGCGTGTGCGTGTGCGTGTGCGCGCGCGCGCGCGCGCGTGTGTGTGTGTGTGTGTGTGTGTGTGTGTGTGTGTGTGTGTGTGTGTTTGTGTGTTGTGTGTTGTGTGTGTGCATGGACTACTCTCAGGCGAATATAGATATCATAGATATTCCAGTGATAGATATATATGGATCTGGCGCGGCGAGTTGGATGGTCGTTGACGGTAGCGCTGTTGTTGCTGCAAAAGGCGACCCGTGCCACTGGCGAACACAAAGCTTTTCTGGCTGCTCACATGGCGGCGACAACTACAACGACACGACGACGTCGCGACAACTCGGCTATGCCAACACATCGGGGCGAGCTTGGCAAACGAGCAAAGAGGCCCCCCATTAACCAAGCCCTATATTTCAACGCTGGCATGGTAACCGCCTATGAGTTTGTGCGTTGGAAGTCGAGCTTTGCACGCCGGTTGCCACCCGATCTTTCTGTACCTTATGTTCCTGCTGCTCATCTCTGTTTTCTCTGCACCTCACTCCGTCTCGCGGTCTCTCTCTTCTCTTTATTTTCCTCTTTATTTCGTATAGTGTTTTGAGCTGTATAAATAACAGCCTTGGCTGGAATGATTAGGCACTCGGGTTTTAAGCCAACAAGGGGAGGACAAGAATCTACGAAACATTGATAAGTTTTCACGCTAAAGAAAAAGCCCATGTGGTGGCCAACAAACGCTCATGATAAAATATAGTATAGTGAATCTAACTGTTGTTTATCGGCAGGACAATGATAATACATTTGTGGCAACCAAGTTGTGATTGCTCCATCAATAAAGTATATTTACTACACTATCTTTTACCATGTGCATTTTTTGTATCATGAAAATGTTTCCTCAGTGCGAATGTATTTTGATTAACGCCACATGTAGTTGTTATCGAAATGCTTCGTGATATGGACAACGGACTGGCGGTGGTCAATATTTGACCGAGGCTGCATGTGATGTACATTCATATATATGTGTGGGAATTATACTTTGTGACGTTGAAGTTTACAATGTTGGAATGCAACGACCGTGACCTTTTTTTATTGGACAATTTTGTGTTGCTAATTTTCGGCTACGAGAATACTGCAAATGTTTTTTAGGGTCCATATCAGATATGTACAACATAGATTTACAAAAAATACCTTTTACTACAATGCCAAGCGAATATAAATTTTTTTAATTTAAGATTTAGAGTTGCACTCCCATGAAACGTACATTTTAACACCGTTATAATCTGTGATGTATATTTAGTTCCAACTTCACCTCCCAGAGTCCTAGCCGCCCCTCAATTTTTCTGATTCCTTCCAATCTCAACGCACACAAGTCTCGCACCATCGTCAGTGAAATAAAGATTGTCCACTGCGATTGACTTAAGCCTTTAATTTGATTGCCAATTTCGTTAAAATTCGAATCAGGTATTCTCGGTATGAAAAATGCTATTTAAACAAATAAATTACGACGAATCATGCGTTTGTCAAATTTGTTATTGGGACGCGGTACTTCGCCCTCTGCAGACAGCCTTGGCTCGCGAAAAAAAAAAAAGAAATAAAATAAATAGGCATAACTCCGATTGAATCATGCACAGGCCGCATATTAAATGAATCTCTTAGTCGCGTAAACTTGATTAATTAGAAATTCATCATAAGCCCGTAAATTCGAGAACAGTCCTGGCTATCGATTTCCTGAGCATATGTACTCTCGAGAACGAGGGAAAGGAGAGAGCGGCAGAGTTGGCAGCACGGCATTTCTGATGAGGCTCCATGCGCGTCACACAGACAAAGATGAAGCGAGATGCGGTTTAGGCAACGAAGAACATATACATACAGGACAGAGAGAGAGAGACAAATAGACGCCGGGAGAGACACGAAAATAGAGGGAGATAGAGATGAAGCCTTCACGCAGCATCCGTTAAACCGGAAAAGGCTCCTATCAACCCTCTCGTTGCGCAATCGATGCAAATCGAGAGAGTGAGAGAGAGAGAGAAAGGGTGAGAGAGAGAGAGAGAGGGAGAGAGAGAGAGAGAGTAAGCAGGAAGAGTGTGAATCGAGCGATATCCGGCTTATCGATCGGCGAAAGCTTCCCTCATTGCTTCATGATTCAGTCCCTTCACGGTCCCTGCTCAAGTTGTAGATATCAAATCGAAGAGGGAGAGAGATACAGACAGACAAAGGGACGCGAGGGAGAGCCCTGCCGCAAAGGACGAAGGTTGAGATATATTGCGCACTGATTGCATCCATGCACAAACCGCAAACGCTAATTGACACCCGCGAGTACTTAGGAATATCCAGCGAGAAACGTCGAACCTGTATAATTTGTACTTCCTCTGCCCCTTTTACTATCGACATATATGCGCTTCTCTTCTATCGTATTGCCCCGGATTGCCTATCGGATACTCGCACGTCGAATGATTGATTAGAACGACGCATCCTCTGCTGCATACAAACACACATATACCTCGGGCCTTAAGGGGTTAGGCCAGAGTAACGGGTATAAAGTCATGTGCGAATTAAACAATAGCGCGTATCAAGGATTTTTTCAAAAGTTGATATTTACTATTTTTTTTCTGCCAAAAACCGTGAGAAAAAACTCGTTTTTTGTTTTTTCGTAAAATGGCCGCCATTTCATTATTTTTGCATATATAAAAACTCGTATAATATGCGCTATAGCCATTAACGTACTGAATCTAAGATCGTTTGATTTTTTGTTTCGGATGATCCATCTCCGAGATTTCATCAACAGCGCAGAAATACATTTTTTTTTAATTTAAATAGTGACTTGAATGAATAAATAAAAATTTAATGTATTTCGAAAGTGTATTTGTTGAGTGTAACATGTTAATATCTATAATATATACCTATCAAAAAAATTCATGAAAATAGCTTTTTTAGCGTCTAAAGTGAGAAGACCCCTCAATACGAAAGTTTGTCTCCCTACCCGTGAAAAATTTGCCGGCGCTTAAGATGCGGCCGACGCTTGGTACGATATTCAGCACCAACCACTAATACCCAGTGTTGGTCCTTTATACGGGCCAATGATTTGACCATGATTCTGCCAGTGCTCATTTGAAGCATGGCAGACCAACGAACACCCAACCTTGGGCCAAACATCGATTACCAACTGTCAGCCAACAATCGGGTCCCAGTGTTGGCCCCGAACATGGACCAATCAGTTGATCATGGGTTTGCTAGTCTCGAATTGAAGCTCGGCACACCATCGAAGAGCCAACGCTGGGCCAGTACTAATTAATGACCGTCGGCCAATTGTCAGGGCGAGCGCAGACCCTGAGTCTGAGCCAATCGTTTGACCGTGGTTTTGCCAATGCTTATTTTTAGCATGGCAAACTGACGAATTGCCAATCCTGGCCCAACACTGGCTTTGAAAGGTATAGTCCATACATTTATACAAGAATGCTTTTTTACGTATATTATTATTATATATTTTTTTATGACCGCTGCATGCAATTTTCTACGTCCTGTGATAATAAAAACTCATAATTAGTGTTATCTGAAATTCACTTTATTAAAAATATAATTGATTCATACTAAAGTTTTGTGGTGTATTAAAAAAATGCCTAGTTATTATGATAGTATTAAGAAACGTCGAGTGTTAAAACGACGAAAAAAATTAGAAGACTCTTTACAGCAGGTTAGGATCAGAGGCAACGAAACAAAAAGACAAGTAGATAGTGAAACAAATTTGGAAACATTCCACGAACAAGTGATTGTGCATAACGATGTTAGTGAATCTAATAATTCTTTCGATGAGCAATCATCGAGCATAGAAACTTGTGGATCTGATCGATTGTTGGCTAAGCATTGGGTTGTTTTGACAGCTCTACACTGGGCCAACACTAGCCCGAATATTGCGCCAACAATACGAAGCCGACCTTGGCCCTACTATGGGCCGGTGATCACGCCAACCGTCAGCCAATGATCGTAATCTCTTTAGCCCAATGTTGGGCCAATACCCGGCCAACTGTTAGGATTTCCGGTAAGCCTACAATTGGCCAACCGTACATGCCAGCATTGGGCAAAAGAGATCACTCCTACCGTGGCGCAACACTAAGCCGGTAGTGCTGCCGTTCATGGGCCAATCGTAGAATGTGATTGGCGTGACGCTGGCTCGAGGTTGGGTCGGTTGCGTCGTTTTTCACGGGTAGGTGCGAAGAACTGCTGCAAAAACCTTGAATTTTATTGCTCAAGCCAAATATTTGGCTGCAGATTGGTGACTGCTGAATTGAAACGTACCTTTTTTGCCTGCGCACATATACGTTGTACAACGAATACTCGACCCGGAAAACGTTTCGGCCGTACTTACTCAAATGAACGCCAAAGAAAATTGATTTGCCGAATGGGACGCGAGGGACAATTAGGGTGAGAAAGAAAAGAAAGCGCGGAGAAAATGGTGAAAGATGCTTCCCCGTTTCGTTTTCTTTTTTTAAACAAAACGAAAAGTGGTTGGTCATTAACATCAATCAGCCACTCGGATATACAAGTGTGCCGTGCGCAATACAGGCAACATTCTCGAATTATCGAGTTCTCGGCAATGTCCCACATGGTTCCCGACATTCCAATCCTTGGTTGGTAATTACAATTGAATTTACCTCAACAGGAGTCAAGCGGTATTTCACAGTGAAAACAGGGTTAAAAAAAAACACCATACGGAAAACATGCATATGAAACATAACTGGAGACAGGTATGTTGATAATCCACGTTGGGAGAGAAGTTTGATGCAAAGCTAATTGTCCCGGGGTACCTGTTCTCCGTCCCGCTCCCCTCTCCCTCTGCTCGTCGTGTACGACCTCGTCGACAAATTCGATATATCGATCGGGGGAACTTCTATATCCCTGTTGACCATCGCTAATTGCTACAACCATTGAAACGGGACAAGGCCTCGACGACAATCTGCATATGTATATACACTCGATCTCGACAATGCACATATGTACACACGTGTGTTTCCATTATTTGTCTACAATATGAATGAAATGTCAGAAGTGATCGAGGCTCACATGCTCGCTACGCGTGAGTGTCAACCCGTCCAGATGAGAAAAAAAAACGAACAGAATTAGACGAAAAAAATATTACGTAACTTACCCTCGACAAATGGGTCATGATTCATTTTATTTCCGCTATTTATACTTCAACCTGTCGCATCGTCACTGACATGAGAGTATTCGAATCATTTCCCGTTTTTGAACAAGACAAAGACGCGATCGTGCGAATACGAAGGATCTATAGATCACGTGCACCGCAGTTTCTGTCTTATTATAGCAACAACGACGAGCGGATAATTGATTATCATCGACTTCCATTAATCGCCATTAACCCCAACGGAATTAATTGAAGTTCTGTAGATCATCGTCTGTCTTTTCCGGTTTTTTAAAATGCGATTTTCTTGGAAACAAAGCCAAAAGAAGCATGATGTTGAAATTTGAATCGGTCGAATGCAATGAAAATTCTTGTTTATTCTTTCACTTTTTCCATTTGGAGTATTACCCACATTTTTTACACTTGTGTTGTGAATCTGTGATAAGGAGTCTAAAAAACGTTTGTTTGGGTTACCGTAACGTTAACCTTGTAACGTTAACAAGGGTTAAAAAGAATAGCAGAAACAAATAAAAAAATATCTTCGAAACAAATAAGATCGTAGTAGGCCGTGAAACAAGGAAAAAACCTATTTGATTCAAATAGATACATGGAGAAAACAGGAGCCTCGAAGTTTAGGATTAATACTATGCTTTAAAAAAAAAATTAAATATCAAAAAGTATTAAATGGAAGATAAAAATTGTAATTAAGGTATAGTAATAATGAAGAAATTTAAATTTTAACCTACGATATGGCACGTGAACTAATACAAATAATACATTTTATTCGGTATATTGTGATTTTTTGTCGTATCCAAAAAATATTTTGTCCACGTGATTGGGACAATTAGTTTCGTCTTCTACAAAAAGTACGGTATAAAGAGTCACATTTTACTAATAACTTCGTAATATTTTTCGCTATACGCCGAAGATTTTTGCTATGCGTATAGTGAAATCTATACATACACGAAGATTCATGCTATACGTATAGTAAAATCCATACGAAAATATAGCATAGAGGACTCAGCATATAGGACTCGCGCCTATGCGAGAATAGTTTCAAATGTAATATGCACACATTTTTTTTACTATACAGCATATGGGACTCGCTCCTTTGCGAGAATAGTTTCAAATGTAATATGCACGCATCATTGTTACTATACGGTGTGAGAATCATTTTTACACTTCTATAACAACAAGTCTTAGAATTCCGAACTAGCAGTAAACTGCTATACTTTTCTAGCACTCAATATTAGAATTCTGGCAACCAGTGTTAGAATTCGAGGCCGTATTTTTCTCCATGTACTATTTAAATTAAAAAAAAAGTTGTTGGCATTGTACGCCTCGACTTGACTTTTTGAATTCATCAATCGGTCTATAACGCGCTGCCTGACCTCTCGACGTCTAATGATCGAACGCTTTGCACACACACGCACGTGTATAAATCGAAGCAAGGAGCTGCTCTCCGTGTAATCTCCATTTGGCAATCGAGGCAAGTAGAGTTTGATTTTGTGAACTCGACTGCACATAAGAAAAGGGTGTCCGCGCGTTGGAGAGAATCGGGCAGAGCGCCAGGCCAAGAAGAAAGACGCTTCAGGAATAAGTTCTACGTGTGTGACGTCGAGGGCGTTATCGTCGTCCTCGAGTCTCGCATATAGCGAATGGCGATATGGTATTGGTCCACACTATATTATATGGATCGCAAGACGCGCGGGGGGATCGACAGGACAGCGGCAGGGGGGGGGGGGGGGGGGGAGGTTGCGGAAGGCAAACGGGATTGACATTCGACGATAGGTGATCGACGAGAGGGAGGCTTGAGGGAGAGATTTGCAAGAATACCAGGGCCGCGAAGAGACCTTTCCCTAGATCAATATGCAGATTACCGCATGCCGCGGTGTGCTCCATTCGCGCCAATATAACGAAATTGGTGGATGCTACGAGCTCGTCTGGTATAACCGAGGAACGGTGGGAAGCGAGACTCTTATCGGGGAAAATTCGAGTCACAGTGGAGGACTCGACGGTTAAGGGATGCGGACGAAAAGGGCAAGGGGGCTGGCGAAGAGAGAGCAGAGCGAAAGAGGAGGTTGGAAGGGAAAAAGAGGGAGACCAGCTCACAGGGTGGAACTGAATTTTCATGAGGTCCCCGAGAAGGGAAGCAAATGCTGAGCCAGAGGACACCCAGAACGGAGGAGGAAAAAAGGAGAAAAAAAGACGAAGACGCGGAGAGAAGACCAAACTACGTACGTTCGCTCTTCGCCCCGCGTGCTACGCTTCGATTTGCGCTAGGTTTTTTTTTATTCCGCTCACCCGCAGTATCCTCCGCGTCCCCAACCTCGGCGACCAAATAAATGCGATAGTAACGCATTACATATTCGAATATCGCCGTATTCTCGAAAATCGACGCCGAAATTGAGACGAATTGAATTGCTCTCTCACTCGTTTTTCCCTTTTCTTATGCTTTTTTGCGGTTTTTTTTTCTCTTTCCGCTCGTACGTACCTTGTGTGCATATTTTTTCGTTTTTCGCTCCTCTACAAGGCCCTTCGGATATCGAGTACTTACGCGCATCGTGCATAAGACGAACGAGCGTTCGAGAGTGTGGGTATTTGCGAATAAGTGGCGCTTGTTATATGCTTGTCATATTTGTCCCCGTTATATGCTAAATATTTTGCATACCCTTTAGACTGTTACGATCACTCCGATCTGTTCGGTGATCGCCGGGGGAAATAAAATACCGGTGCGAGCGAATAACGAGTGGTACGGTATCAATTGAAGCGGATACTCTCGCGCGATAATTGTACAGTTAACATTTTTATTTTTATCGGAATAAATATTTATCCATAATTGTATCGTTTGGAAATGATTTTTCATGGATTTGCACGCGAACGACAGGGAGGTGCGTGAAATGGGGGAAGGCATCGCAAACCTCGTCGGCTTTTTTCATTCGCAGTAACGGTGTCGTAAACGCGATACAACGAGCGACAGAATGAGAACGGGAAATGGAGTAGGAAAAAGTACAGACAGCTAGACAGCCAAAGAGATAAGCAGGGAGAGAGAGAGAGAGAGAAAGAGAGAGAGAGAGAGAGAGAGAGAGAGAGAGAGAGAAAGAGAGAATTAGATAAAGATGGCAAGGGGATTGCCGTGATGAAACTTCATTTTGCAACGGGAATATAACTGTTGTTCCTTTGTTTTCCACAAATCACCATTTTCTAGTTATTTTTGTTTTCCCCTTTCTCCCCTGTTTTACCATCAAGTATGCATCGCGTAGACCATTACAGACGTGCCTTGAAACGCAAGAAGCAATCATTGTTATTATGCATAAGACGTTGTAAAATCGCTAAAAGTAAACGCGAAAAAAAACTCTATCAAGTGTCATGTTTTCGCGCATCGACGCGTGCGACCGCATGAAGAATCCAATTTCCAATGCGGAACGTGTGCGAAATAAAAAAAAAACTGACCCTTGTCAAAATGCACACTTTCTGTGCATAGAGTCGAAACCACCGGAACATCTGAGCATCGACCGGTGTCTTTGTGATGCTTATAATTTATATCCGTGGTGTATTATGTTGGAGTAAACGAAAAACGATGCGGAGAAATGAAGAGTCCGCAAATTTTTGTCGCGCGCGAAGTCCAAAATTGCAGAAGTCGAAAGACGACGCGAGAAACCAAAGAAAGAGATCAGAACAAGCAGGAAAACCCGGAAAAAACGTATTTTTCTGATATCTAAGATGATAAAGATTTATAGATCGACAGTAGTTGCAGCGTCCGATGTGTTATTATGAAAAATCTCGCCAGGGCCAATACCTGGATGGGTGACCGCATAACCACGCACTCCAGCTTCTCGACTGGAAATGTTGTTCCGGCTGCTAGATCACTAATCAGGCAGGTTTCAAGAGACGGTCCGGAATACCGGAGAAGCGCCCGCCTGATCTGTGCAGGATAGGAGGTTTTGGTTATAGAACTTCAAAAAGCTTTCTTAACCCTTCGAAGCATAGTGACATACTGGTATGTCACCTACTTCCACTCTGTTTTTCTTGAATCAAAAATTTTTCTTAGCGCATAACGACGAATGTAAATGTATATTTAGGATGTTAGGAGATCAATTGTTACTACAATATCACTATTAAGGGCTTATGTTGCACTTGGTGGATGTTGATCATCACTACAGTACAAAAAAACACGTTTTTTTTAGACAATAAATGTAATTGTGCCTAATCTAGCAGGTAAACTATACACAAAAAATGAATTCAGAGACGTTTTTTTGGATCGCTGATTACGAATACGAGCTCAAAATCCAGAAATTCAAAAATGGCGAATCCAACATGGCGGACCATAACCGGAGATTTTACTGGAATTATTAAAACATCGGAGTTGCTCAATGTGTTGATTCTGTTATATTGAATTTCTAATAGAATTACGCTTTTAGCATTACCCGGAGCTAACGGCGAGGACGTAGCGAGTTTCTAGCTCCATATATTTTTTTTTACTTTATTATTTTTTTTTGCTTTTTTATTTTAATTGGAACTGCCATTTTTATTGTTCAATTTTGAACTGAGATTTGAATTCAACGACTCAAAAAACCCCTGCATATGGAGTTTCATCTTCATCAAGCTACTTTGAGCATTTTGGTCCGTCATATTGGATCCGCCATCTTGAGTTTCCAAATTTTGAGTGCGGATTTGTAATCAGCGACCCCGAAAACCGCCGAGTACCAACTTTTGCTTTCATCAAACAATTCTTGCATTTGTGGTCCACCATATTGGATCCGCCATCTTGAATTTCCAAATTTTGAGTGCAGATTTGTAATCAGCGACCCCGAAAACCCCCGAGTACCAACTTTCGCTTTCATCAAGCGATTTTTGCATTTATGGTCCGCCATATTGGATCCGCCATCTTGAATTTCCAAATTTTGAGTGCAGATTTGTAATCAGCGACCCCGAAAACCCCCGAGTACAAAGTTTTGAGCTGATTGCACGTAAGTAAAAATGTATGCTTCAAAGGGTCAAAAATGTAAAACATGTTCGTAGTCTATAGGGTAAAAAAAAATACGGCAATACGAGGAAAATATATTTTCGTTGCAGTCCAGCGATGCAAACTTCTATGTCACCGAGATACATCGTCGTGATTCAGCCTTTTTTTTCACTAGAGTATTTCCCGTGTTGAGCATCGAGTCCATACACCCGGAGAACAAGCGATATACGCGAAGATCGAGATGACGAAGGAGACACGGGGATGAAAGCCGGCACTGAAATACACATCCGCGAATGCGTAAATGTGTCTATAGGTGAGAACCGATGCTTGTTGGACAAACTCGTTAACTCGCGGGGATGACGCTCGCATTTGGGGATGTGGATATGGCAGGGTGTGTTCATCCTCCTCGTCCCTTTCCTCGTTCCTCTTGTCGCCCAGCTTCACCGCGGATTTTCCTCGTGATGCCTCAGTCGAGGCTGTTAGTGACGCCATTGACAATATGTTCCGTTGTCGCCCTCTCTGAGTGACGATAGTTCTCACCGAACGGACTGGGGTTTTTTTTTTCGCTCGAGTCTCCATTCTGGTGTTCTGACCCCCCCACCTCCCTAACTGCGTAGCTTCGCGTGAAAACGCGAACACAAAGAGAGTTCGGAACAAGTTTCGAAACGAGCAAATTGTCAAGCCGTAGCTTCTGTTTTTCACGGCAAAATCATTGAGCTCTCCGCACGACCGAGCCAACTCCTCAATTTTGCGTTTGCTCGCTCGGAAAGCGCGTCGGAAATGCAAAATAAAACAAAAAATCCGACTAAAGAACGTGTCTAACGCATTTTGATGGACGCACCTTTGACCGCGCGCCCGATTACGGAGCACGCAATTTTAAATACCACGAAGCACCGAAAAAACATTCAATTTTCATCTACATTGAGGATGTATTGAGCTTGGCCAAGGTTTCGCGAAAAAAATCACGGAAATAATATTTGAAACGGTTGAAAGGATGGGTATTAGGGTGGCAAAAATTTGAGCTCTATTTTGATTCTTCTTTTTTACCATCCGATTATCTTCTTTAAAGAAAAATAAAAATTGGCGCGAAAGCTGCGAGCGGTCAAAAAATACTTAGAGGTCGCTCAAGCCTCCAAAAAATTCAAATTTTCATTTGAAAAATCGATTTTTTATTTCCACTTCTCACCCATGAATTTCACGCTTTCTAATTTTTTAATTGACCTCCCGAAAGTTCTAGCCGGTCAAAGAATATTTAGTGGTCGCTCAAGAGCTTCGAAATGTTCTATTGTCGCTATTTTTTTTACTTTTTTCACTCATAAATTCGACGTTTTGTAAAATGGTCAAAACAATTCATCCTTTTTTCTTTAGAAACAGTTTTCCGCGCATCGTAAGGCGTCTCACAGTTGGTGTCGTTAGTCAAACTGCGGACCAATCGTAGCTGTACTCTGTGACGAGTGACGCCATAATACAATAAAACATAATAATACATAATAACACATATCGTCTAATTGCTGTTTGTTACAAATTATTATAATAAATTATTCAGAAAATGTAACACTTCGCTGTTTATTTTGTTTTTATGCTACAAGGAATTATAGTGCATGCGGAATTTGTTTTTTTTTGCGGAAATTCTAAATTTCGAAAACTTTATAATCATTAAATTGTAAAGCGTAAAATTCATGAGTGAAAAAAGGACGAAAAAAAATCGATTTTTTAAATGAAAATTTTATTTTTTGGAAGACTTGAGCGACTTGTAAATATTATTTGACCGCTCGCAGCTTCCGTGACCATGTATTTTTTTCTTTCATGAACATAAGTGGATGGTGAGAAAAAGGAATAAAAATAGAGTTGAAATTTGTGTCACCTTAATGGGTATTCTTCAGATGCTTCGTTAGAAGAGTATTGGTGTTCGTTTAATTTATTGGTATATGTCAGTGTTTATTTTGTGACTGTAGAAAGGAGTACGCTGTTAAAGTTTGCATCGTTGGAACGCAATGAAAGCTCATTTTTAGCGCTACGTAGTCAAACAAGGAGAGCTCATAACTTCGTCATGCCGGTCCGGCCATCTCGCAGCATCACAGTTTCTACAGCTTAAAACCTGCAATTTTGCAGGTAGATGCTTCAGATGGAGATCCCAATTGATATGTACCAACATTTTGAAAAACATTCTTTACAGCTTTTCCCTTGTATGTAAAACGAGGGCGAAATTTATTTTTCCGCGCATGATATCAAGTGGGGATCATTGAACGAGTTTATCAGAATGAAATTGAGGTTTCCTCCATCATTTCCAAGACCCTTTGCGGAATAACAAGCTTCAAAGCGATGCACATTGTACCTCCACCCCTTGCGGCTACATTTTAAACAGGTCATTAGAAAATTTTGAAAACATTTCCTACCATTTCATTAGAATAGTCTATTACAATGATTTTGGTCAAGTTATATTAAGGGGTTACCCCCACTTGCGATTTTGAATAAATCGATTTTTTTATTACATTTTTTTGAAGTATGAGTATCTGAGAATATGTCCTGAAAATTTCAAGTCGATCCGAACAAAATTGACTGAGATATGAGCGTTGAAAGAGAAGAATCCGCGCTGAAAGAGCGTTGAAAAAGAAACTTTAAACGCGTTTTTCTCAAAATGGCATTTCTGAAGTCGGTGACCAAGATTACTCGAAGACTAATGAACCGATCTTCTTGAAATTTTGCAGGCTTATTTAATACATAAAAATATAGTCTTTAATCGTTCGATTTTTTTTTCGAAAAAAAATGGCCGTTTTATCGCCAAAAAACGGCCGTTTTTTTCGTTAAAATCGAACCATTAACTTTGACTGTCCGCCATTTTGTGAAAAATGAATATTTTTAAAATCCTTTGATTGAAGACTAGTTTATACTTATATTTGACTAAACCCATCCGCATTTTTTTCTTCAGATGATCCACTTCGCCGCAATGTTGGTCACCGCAAACCGTGTATATAAGAACATTATTTCATTGACGGCCATTTGCCACTAAAAAATGTAATATTTTTCAATAAAAAAATTACTGAAAGTTCTTCAAGATGTGTTCTTTAAGGTGGTATATTGGTCGAGTAAAAAAGTTTTGTAGTTTTCTTTAAAAAAATTCATGAAAAAGGCCTTTTTTTGCGCTACAAGTGGGGGTAACGCCTTAACAAATTTGGGGGATATGGACCACCAAGTTATCGCTAAGTGGACTTTATACAAACTCCATAAAAAGACTGCACATATAAGATTGTGGCATTGTCTTCGAAGGCTCGTTAATAACATATCAAGCAACAAGCAAAGGATCCCTCTTCGCCTCGCCTATACTATCACAGTATTATGATTGCGGATTATTCCATACCAATTTCGATTAGATATTATTATGTTATAATAACTACATTATAGTTGACCATTGATTCTTCTGATGATTGCACAAATGAATTGCTGGAGAATCCTACTTTATGGGTATTCAACGCGCACTAAGAATGGTTTTTTTACTAACAGAGTTCTTTATCTTGGCAGATTATAACGCCACTCGAACGCTTTTTCAGGATCCTTGTTAGGGATCCACAAGCCAAATCTGCATCAAAGATTTAGGACAATAAGAAAAATGTATAAATTAAAAAAATCAATATAATCTTCGTTGCATCGCGACAAAGAAAACTCCAACATCATGAAAAAAACGTAATGCGGATACTTTTCGAAAGCAATCAAGGTGCGTTGAATTCGTCGATGTGTCAAGCACTTGAAAAACTATTTGCTTTCAGCCTATACCTTCAGGTATCAGAAATGATTCACGTACACATTATGCAGTGAGACCCTGCGAATTTCACCATATTCTGACAGTCTATTATTTCGCTAAACTGCATTGTTTCAATCTGTACTTAGTTTGTGCAGCGAAGAGCACTCGACAGTCGCCGCTATTGTCGATATACATACACTAGACACACAAATTAAGGGATGCGGAAAAATCTCAAAATTTTCAAGTGTTTTTCAGGTGATTTGAAAAAAAAAATTCTTCCATTTTTCAAATATCTAACCTTTTTCTGAAAAAAAATATTGGCTCTTGCGAAAAAAAAATTTCAATTCAAAGAAATGATTAAACGATGCAAAATGTATACTTCAATTGACTTTTAGCAAAAGTGACAATTTCAATCGTTTGGATCGCAATGAAATAATAATCGCAACGGTTTGAATTTTTGAGGACTTCTTTGGGATACTTTTGGCTTAGAAAAAAACCGAAACTATCCTTAGTCTATGCGTTATTTGTTGAGTAATCTCAAGTTTAGCAATAATCCGTGAAAGCTCAATTTTTTTTCTTTTTTCAACCAAGGTTCTTGCATCGAAAAAAAAGTTTATCAAAAAACAATAATTACACCTTATAGAGGATACTTTAAAGTTTTCAAAACCCTCCTTTTATTTTCTGTTCGATCATTACTTCCCGAGTAATGAATTATTGAAGCCAAAGAGGTCTTTTTTACTTTGAACGACGATAACTCAGCGAAAAATGATCGTGCAAAGCGCATGAACGGCTCAAATCAAAGAAGAAGATACAAGCTAAACGAGCTTCAAGGCATTGCTGCAACTTTTTTTCTATAATAATTGAATAAAAATATAATACTTGAATAAAAATACTTGATCTCCGGATCTCAAAACTAAAGACTTCAAGCTTGGATTTGCTTTTTTTCTTATTGCTCTACGACTGATTTTCGCTAAGTTGTACCCTTCTGAAAATCACCTAAAAAATTAGAGATTCTTTGTATCTTTTAGTTTTTGTGCCTAGTGTATATGTATATATTGAAATTGTACTGTGCTCATGTGATGCCAGTTATCATCTTCGTGTCGCAGCTTTTCAGAGTCAACGGAAGTATTTCACTTCGCAAATGAAGTCGGGTTATGATTTGGCGAAGTTAATATACGTTAATTTCCGCGATATTCCTTATATTAATATTCCTGTCCTCGAAACCATCCACGGAGGAGTTTAGATATCCAAGATACCAAGCGGGATCATAAGTACAGGATTCCTAATAGAACATTGAGCAGAGCAGGCGAGAGAGAAGGGCGAAAGAGAGAGACATAACAACGAGGCGCCATGTTGAACAAGTTCGTTAACAAACTCACGACGTTCTTCAGGACTGTAGCCCGGACTCTCGATCGTCTGGTGCTAAGTTCGCGGGCAAATTCCCAACGGTAACTTGTTAACTCTCATTTCGACTTGGAGCGATATGGAAATGAGGACGGGACATGTAAACGAAGAAAGGAGCGAAAGAAAACGTAGCAGTGGAACGAAATAACAAATAAATGGGAGGAAGAAGCTTGAGAGAGAGGCTGCGAGGGAGAAGGAGGCGGAAAAGAGGAGGGAAGTGAAAAAAGAGAAACAACAAAGCAAATGTAAATCGGGGAAGTATTGAATAAGTTGAAGTGGTGCGGCGGGAAAGCGCGTTGCCCGCGTCGTCTTTCGACCATGCTTCTCCTTCATTGGAGTAAAATTTATTCAGATGGAATCGCATTAATTTTGATGAAATGAGACGACGGGGAATGCGAAGTTGTGGACTTTCCAATTATCATTTCAACAGGATATTTGATTCAAAGAAAATACGTTTCCCTACCGTCCTATCAACGGGAAAGACATTTTTAGGTGTGAATGTTATGATAAAACGCCGACAGTGAGTTCACTGACAAGGAACATCCCTCAGGTGACACCCTTCGATTTTGTTGAAATTTGGATATGTTATGAAGCACCGAAAAGTAAGCGATACGTATTTTTTTTATCGGCGAAAAAAAGGGTTTTAAGGGGTGGAACGAACCCTCGAAAATAGGGGTGTTTTTCGTTTTTCGTCGATAACGTTATCGTTCTCATCTCCAATGTATAGTGCACAAAAAAATAAACATTGTTGCAATTTGAAATTTTTTAATATCTCGAACCGTTAAAACGTTATCGACGAAAAACAAAAAAACATCCCGATTTTTGAGGGTGCGTTTCAGCCCTTAAACCCGTTTTTACGCCGATAAAAAAAAATACGTATCGCTTACTTTTCGGTGCTTTATAACATATCCAAACTTCAACAAAATCGAAGGGTGTCACCTGAGGGATGTTCCTTGTGAGCTTCCAATGGTAACGCAACTGAAACTCGATCAAATGCAGCCGATTGTATCGGCACGGGTTTTTCACAGTTTCCCTGTGCCCTCGTGTAAATGTTTACTCGTGGCATGCAAAAAAGCACCGTAGACAGAAAACATACTGAAATGTAATATGGTCTAAAAAATGGAGGCACTGGAAGTCTAAGCATCGGACATTCAATTATTGACTACACATCCTCATCAAGCTTTCCTAATTTTACATTCAGTACTCGGGATGAAACGTAAATTGGTCCCGTAAAAGAGATTGCAAATAGACACATTTAACGATCGTAAATTCGATTCCTCGATCAAAACTTGGCAGAGAAATTTATCGCGTTTACCAACTTGGGAATAACGGAGAAAAATCTTTCACAAAGTGAAGAATTGATTGACAAAGTTCGTAATAGTCCCCGCTCGTCACAAAAATCTCGAAAAATTCTCACGAGACACAAAAGGGACAAAAAAAAAGTGCGAGAATTTTTAGTTTTTCCGAGGGTTCGTGTTCCACGCTGACTTGGATATTTCTCCAGAGTCTCCTTCGTACTCCTCGCTGCGACATTATTCTATGCACGGAATAGATGCGGAGAGTGTCTGATATTTCTCGAGCAAAACTCATTCGCCATATCCAGAGAAAGGGAGAGTGTGAGAGAGAGAAAGAGAGGGAGGGGCTCCATCGCATATACCCCTTGTTTTTACTTATTTTCCCTTTATGTGAGTCGCAGACATTCGGGACGGTCCAAGGACGCGAGAAAAGAAAAACTTGCTTTTCCTCCATCTCTCTCGCTTTCGTCTCAACCTTAACCCGCGTTCTTATATGTGAATATGTGTGTATACGTATATACATACTCAATAACGCGTTTCGATAAATAACGTCCCACGCCCGTCTCGAGAGGAAAAACTCTCGTCTTTGAGCCCCATTTTCTATCTCTCTTGTTTTTTTTGTATTCTCTCTCCCCCTCTGCCTCTCTTCTGTCGTTCGCTTTCCCCATGCGTTCCAAGGGCAAAAGTCCCTGTCTCTGTTCCTCCGAGTATAGGGGTAGGATTTTCGTCAGAGCCCTGAGACTTCCCTCTCTTGGGAACAACAAATTGCTCCCCTCACCCCTATAAACCCTCTGGCCAATCGCCATTTACTCTCTTCTACTCGCTATTTTCCCTTTGGCCTATTTCCTTCCTCGTACCCTCTCTCTCTCTCTCTCTCTCTCTCTCTCTCTCTCTCTCTCTCTCTCTCTCTCTCTCTCTCTCTCTCTCTCTCTCTCTCTCTCTCTCGATGGGTCACTCGGGTTCTTTAGATTATCGACATTCGAAGATATTGGGGACAAACGGGTACCGGGCAGGAAGAAAGCTTTCGGGAATATTCGTAATTATATATTAACCAGCTTTTCTTCCCTCGGGTAAAGGAGGGTTTGCCCCCGGATAGTTCCTGCAATTTCGGTGAATCCTGAAATATTGAAATATCACACGAAGTCTTCCTCGCCACGATTGCTGAGCGACACAAACACCACGAGTCCGAGCCCAAATTCTTTTTACTTCCTTATCACAGACATCCTCCTTAACTCCATTTTGCAAGGTTTTCTTCGTCTCGAGGATCAAGCGGTGTTATCAAAATTTATTATTCTCACATTCTACAATCGGAGGCTGACTCACGCATTTTCAGGGTATCGACTGCAGCGAATTTTTTTTTTTTACCATCCAATTTGTTTTACCTATTAAACCGCATTGATTACTCAAACGCTTGTTAGGCTACATATGAAAAATCTACAACATGAATCTGCAAGAGAAATATTTGCGATAATCATAAAATCAAGAAATTAAAGAAATAAAGAAGAATTTCCGTTGCGTTCCAACGGTGGGATTGTGAGTATCATCCTGAGAAAGCAATAAATACGATATCGTTCCCCTTTTGAGCTGTTCCGAAGTTTTAGAGAAGACGAATCGTTCGACCGGAAATGTGGAATTCAAACAAACAAAACGTAGCTCTGTATGTGTCCAATTGTGCCTCAATTTGTGAATCTAATGTAGCTCCATACAATGTGACGTTAGGGCCGTGTTACCTGGGAGAAAGCGAAAGACAGGGACAGAGGAATAGTCCCATCACCTGTGTCTAACATAAGTGGAGAATCTAACACAATGGATCAACCTTCCAAGGTTAGTCTTTTATGTTAATGTTTCATCTCGCGTCGATTATCTCATGATCGATTCGTACATTTTTTACTACGCAACTAGCCAACTGGCGAGGATAGTTCGATAATTCCTCGTCAATTGCAATGACCGTGTCTTTTTTTGTAAAAGGTGTCTCAAAATGACTTGACATTTTAATTTACTAATAAAACGTATTATTTATTTGAAAAGTACGAATATTTTTGCTTTAAAATAAGGTACAAACATGGAGGTTGTGTGTAACACAATATCCGATAAATGGCCGCCTCGTCCCTGTTCGCAAACGTTCACTCTTTTGACGAAATGTTTAATAACATTTTGGCATAATTGCGAATTAATTTCATTAATGGTGGATCAAATTGCTTCCTTGATGGTCTGTAGATCATTGGCATACACTTTTCCCTTCAGAAAACCCCAATAAAAGAAGTCCAATGGCGTCAAATCGCACGATCTTGGTGGTCAATTCACATCACCGCGGCACGAGATAACACGGCCATAAAACTTCGTCTGCAATAACCAAAAGACGTGCGAACTTTTAGAACCATCTCTGCAAAATTATCACCATTTTGGTAGTGAATTTTAACAATTTCTATACCCTGCTCGATCGTGTAATTCCCCATGACTAAAACTCAATACATCCTGACGCTAGTTGTCAAAGATTCCTATGTAGGTTTCGCCAATCGATCCGTAACGGCCAATACTTGGACCAATGTTGGCGAGGCGATAATCGATTACCCAATTGTACGCCAATGCTCGGCTGAGTATTGACTAGCCAACATTGGTTCGCCGATACGAGGCCAATGTTCGGCCAAACATAGACTCGCTAATCATTGGCTTGTCGATACGAGGCCGATGTTTCGCGAAGTACAGACTCGCCAATCATTGGTTTGCCGATACGCGGCCAATGTTCGGCCAAACATAGACTCGCTAATCATTGGCTTGTCGATACGAGGCCGATGTTTCGCGAAGTATAGACTGGCCAATAATTGGTTTGCCAATACGAGGCCAATGTTTGGCCGAGTATAGACTCGTTCATTATTGGTTTATCGATATGAGGCCGATGTTTGACGAAGTATAGACTCGCCAATCGTTGGTTTGCCGATACGAGGCCAATGTCCGGCGAAATATAGGCTCTATAATCATTGGCTTATCGATACGAGGTCGATGTTTGGCCAAGTATAGACTCGCCAACGTTGGTTCGCCGATACGAGGCCAACGTTCGGTCAAGTAACGCATGATCGAACCGCAATTCGTATATTGACGATTCATTGTTTCGCGTCGAAGTCATTGAGAGACGAGATAAATACTTTTTACGGGTCCATTGGACATTACTCTTAACAAATATACCACCAAATCAATGCACTCATTGTTGTCCGATTTTCGAACGAGGTTATACGCGATACTCTGCCGTTTTTTATGAACCATCCTACACTGACAGAATAATTCTATTAATATTAACCAACCGCGTCTATTTACTTACTTTTTATTTGAATTAACTAGATTTTTCGTGAAATCAAATTTTTGCTATTGCATTCCATCATTGGAGTTATTCATTTTGAATATATTTATTTATTCAAATTAAACTCGAACTAATGAACTAATGGTCTGTCTTTATTGCAACACACATATTAAAGGGTTGTGGGGGTAGAGAGGGTGGAGAGAGAGGAATTATATATATATATATATATATATATATATATATATATATATATATATATATATATATATATATAGAGGTTATGTTTGAAAATTCTATAACATGTCATTCGATAAAACTCTCTAATTATCACAATGATATGAACTAATTGATATAGTTTATGTGATACAAATAATGATGAGAATCCATTTGGTCTCTTATGCCATATTTGCGATTCAGATGTTACAAACACTCGGTAGCATAGGGGCCGGGTGCTTAGTTATGAGTAGGTAGGTTCAAGGTTCGAGTCCCATATAGGTGAAATATTTTCTTCAATCTAATCGTTTCGAAAGACCAGGTAATGACGAATTAGAAATACAAAAAAAAATAATTTTTTTTTTTGGCAGTGCAGGACCAATTTTGGTGATCTATATCGAGTCACAATTATCCGCCAAGACTCGGTCGATAATCGGGCCAAGCTCGAGTGCCGATGATGGCAATCATGACGGGGACTTATTGGTGGCCGATGCTCGAATGAACTCCTACGCGATGCTCGGCCGATTCTCATAAGCCATTCTAGGGCCAAAATTGATTGCGAATATCGGGCCGCTCTTATCATCCTAGGCTCGGTCGATGATCGGGCCAAGCTCGAGTGCCAATGTTGGCAAGCTCGGCTTCGAGCATCGGCCAATCGTTGGCCATTACCGATCACCCTTCATGGGTTAGTACTCTACGATCGCCCCAAAAAAATGGCGCGCAATTTAAAATGCCAGGTCATTTTGAGACACCCTTTTTAACGATTTGTGCAAGGCCAGACATGAATGTAAAATAATGCTATTTATTTCATATTGTCGAACAACATTTCTTCCTCAATTTAGAGCATTTATTTTTCGCCCTAACAAATTATTCCATCGATCCTTAATTTTCCTGGTGTAAATTCCCGAATTCTTACCTTCAAAAGGGCATACGAAGACAAACACTGGGGCGTCAAAACACCCTGTATGACAAAATACAGAAATCTTACGCGTTTGTGACATCTGAAGGGTGCATTTGATAAAATTAGCCAACAAAGATATCGCCAACTGGCAGCATGAAAAGGAAAATGAAGTTGATTAAAAAAAAGCCACATTCGTATCTTCCGTGTTCACCACGGGAAATTGGAGACCCGTTGCAAGATCTGCGTACACAGCAAGATCGTGGCAAACTACATAGACGTTGGGACAGAAAAAAGAAAAAGTAATGGAGCATCTGGCGCGGATGCGCGAGCGCACGATATCGGACACGAGATTAATACGCGGAATGGCGAACGCAGGGGAGTGATTAATTGATGATGATATAAAAACACCGAGGAAGGGCAGTTTCCGTCGGAGACTTCCGTTCGGATGATACTCGCTTCTTTAATAGAACTATACTGAAGTAAATGTGAGTGCATGCGCGCGCGCGCGCGCGCGCGTGTGTGTGTGTGTGTGTGTGTGTGTGTGTGTGTGTGTGTGTGTGTGTGTGCGTGTGTGTGTGTGTGCGTGTGTGTGTGTGTGTGTGTGTGTGTGTGTGTGTGTGTGTGTGTGTGTGTGTGCGTGTGTGTGTGTGTGCGTGTGTGTACACGTAAAGACAGACATAAGGCTTCGTATTCTTAATTTGAGGTGTTCCCGGTGTTCTCCATGGTGAACGTGACTGGGGCAGAGCCATCTGCACCACCTGTCGCTATACAACCTCTCACGCTTGTCGCACGGGCTTCGTACTACTTGTAATAGGGCCACTCGGAAGGCGGCGCGACCTTGCTTTTTTCTCATTCTTACTATTAAACATGGAAGACAGTGCGCGGCTGCACCGAGAAAGATACGTGGGTCACGATACCACG
This sequence comes from Ophion ellenae, assembly GCA_963210295.1. Lineage (NCBI taxonomy): Eukaryota > Metazoa > Arthropoda > Insecta > Hymenoptera > Ichneumonidae > Ophion > Ophion ellenae. Next base: position 36,610,427 of record OY723386.1, on the reverse strand, counting down.
CGTTTCGTTCTTTTTTTTCGAAACAGAACCAAAGCTCATAATTGTATAATCAATAACTCACTCGGTAGCTAGTTATCCTTAGTGGCTACTTGCTGGCAGGACGAGAGAAAAAAAACCTATTCCAGGCAATTAACTAAACCTAAGCTTCCGGAACCGACGATGGGAGGGGTCGACCCTCCATGATTGTTTTCGATCATCATTGCAATTGTATTGGTGAGCCCGCATAATCCCCAAATTCATTGTTCCGAAGGAGCAGGCACGAAACTACTTTTGTCCCAGTCGCCAAAAATGTAATTACGTAATTACTGTGTCTCAGTCGGCAAGAGAAGTCGCACGTACCTTCGACTCACAATCAACAGTAGCTTTGTACATATTTTGCTTCCGTCCGTAAAAAGTAACCCGGAATTACTTTTTTGGGAAGCGTGTTCATTATGATTGCTACCTGATTCGATTTGGTATTCGATGTTGCTGTTTATGTTATGACAATGACTTCAATACTGTGCAACTCCGAAAATCGTCCAAAAAATCACTCCTATATGACATACGTTTTGTTTTTTTCAACTAAACGGGTTTCTTCGAGGGCAACATTAAGGCCTTAGGCCACAGTAACGGGTATAAAATCATGTGCGAATTTAACAATTTTTTCGTATGTAAAAGTGATTCGCTCATCAAATTAATTACACATCTATTCAGTATGAATATCAAGCTGTTAGAAAATATATATACATTTTTTTCGATGTACAAAATGGCGGACTACTGGAAACTTCTCGAAACAGCTTTTTTCCAATTGGCGTGGCAAATAACTTCAACAATTTTCACGATATTTACTTTAAATTTAAGAGTTATGTTCGTAATTGCATTTCGCAGAGAAGTACGCACGGAATTTCTGATTAATCGAAAACTTTTCATTTTATGAGCAGTTTATGAGCAGTTATAACGAAATTTTTCACTTCACTCAACATTCATTTCGTAAGTTCACATACCTACAACTTTTGAATAAAATAATATTTTTTTAAATTCCGTACGTACTTCTCTAGGTATTCTAATGCAGATTGACGAGAATTTTTGTTTTTTGTTCTAGGTGAAAAATTGTGGATGCAAAGTGTCACGTCGCGGTGCGCCTAAAAAAAGATAACAAAAGAAAATATTAGTAGTCGGCCATTTTGTACATCGAAAAAAAAAATACTAACAGCTTGATATTCATATTAAATAGATGTGTAATTAATTTAATGGGTAAATTACTTTTTCATACGAAAAAAAGTTAAATTCGAACATGACATTATACCCGTTACTGTGACTTAAGGCCTTAACGCTGACGTCGAAAAGGCCGTTGACGCGAAATTCAATAATACACCGTACGAATTGCAATTGCAGCCTCCACTAATCGAGTACCTAAAAACAGTTGATCGTATAGAGCCATATTGCCGTTAACCACAGAGCGCAATATCCACCTAATGACTGTTGCGACAGCCTTCAAGCATTTCGAAGTTTGTTTCTTGAGTTAAAAAGTTGAGAAGCAATAAGATCCTTCGAAACTATTTCAACACAACGATTGTTGCTGTGAAAATTCAGTGGGAAGGGGCGGAAGGTGGTGGTTACAAAAGCTTTATTGTTTCTGAGCGAGGAACGGTGCGGAACGCGAATATCTTTTTATAACTTCAGGAATGACAAAAGTTTGCAGAAAATCTTGAACGCGTGGTTTATTTACAACGGATCGACCTACATTTTCAATTTCACGGTACATACGCGAGGTGCTCCAATGTTGTCCTTTCAACTTGATTTTGTTATGCATGGATACATATTGTTACATCGATCACGGCGAGCGTTAATTTTTAAAAAGTGACACATCGAAGTGACTAAATATAGTTATAATATTCTACAATGTTTCAGCTTTCTTGATGTTTTAGCGATCTTAGTCGATGGAGCATTGAGTTGACGAACGCTGGATTTTTTTTGATATTTCGTTGATCAAGCCAGGAAAATCGAGCAGGTACACTAGCGCAATTAGCCTCTGGCAACAACGGGTTAAGGCGACCGTGAAGACTGCCAGAGTGGTTGCGTTTGATTGATTGTTGATTAACGACTAGCTGGGGCTCGAACGGAACAGTCCTTTTATATCGTCATGTTTGCGTCTCTCGAAACATTTGAGATCTTGACTGTTTCATTTGATTGTGCATTTTAAAGAACTAGTGCATCGTCTTGGATGTTCGAGATTCTGTGATTCATTTGACTGGAGAGCTCGTGGTTTAAAAAAATACGCTATTGCTCTTTGATATTGAGATAAGGCTCTATGAGCTTTTATCTCAAGGCGAAAGGTGTCAAATTTGACCCGTCATAACAGACACACACACATAAAAGAGGGGCGATCATCACATATGGCTGTTTTGATGAGCGTGCTGACCTTTTTTGGAACAAAACGTTGTTTTTGGGAACAGAGCGGTTGTCGAAACGACCTTGATATAAGTATGTCTCCAGACATTCACAAGGAACATCCCTCAGGTGACACCCTTCGATTTTGTTGAAATTTGGATATGTTATAAAGCACCGAAAAGTAAGCGATACGTATTTTTTTTTATCGGCGGAAAAATGGTTTTAATGGGTGAAACGAACCCCCGAAAATAGGGGTGTTTTTCGTTTTTCGTCGATAACGTTATCGTTCTCATCTCCAATGTATAGTGCACAAAGAAAAAAAAACATTGTTGCAATTTGAGATTTTTTAATATCTCGTACCGTTAAATCGTTATCGACGAAAAACGAAAAACATCCCCATTTTTTAGGGTGCGTTTTAGCCCTTAAAACCGTTTTTCGGCCGATAAAAAATACGTATCCCTTACTTCTCGGTGCTTCACAACATGTCCAAATTTCAACAAAATCGGAGGGTGTCACCTGAGGGATGTGCCTTGTCAGTGATCATTTCCAAGACATTGAGGTTTACCTAGTGTCGGTCATGGACACAACCAGCTACTATGAGCGTGTTCCTCGAGATCAAACGTCCTCAAAATCATTTTTCCGTATATATATGTCACGCATAGGCATGCAAAAACACGTGTGGGGAGAGAAACCGACAAGAGCAGGCAGGCAGACAGAGAGAAAGAGAGAGAGAGGGGGGGGGGCAGCGAGGACGATACTGAACCCCCTTTGTAACTTTGGCCATCAAAGTTTTCCGAAGTGCTATTTCTGACTGCAGATTCTGCTTTAATCGAAGTTGTTGTAGTTTAGGTTATAGATACACAGTATGGTATCACTGAGGATGATGAGTCCGCCGATCTGTATATAGAACATTGCGGTAGAGAGAAGGATAGGGGGAGAGCGGGAGGCAAGGCACACAGTTTGGTTAGTGCATATACGCGTCGAGAAGAGATAATATAACAGGTAACCTTCCACAGTTCTAAAAGCTGTTGTAGCACGATCTAATCCCAAGTGGTCGAGCTCCAGGATTGGCAAGGCAAGAAGGGCAGTAGCAAGGATCCGTGTACGTAAGTCCTTCTCTCTCACACACTCTCTCTTCCTCTCACGCTCTTTTTCTGTCGAGAGAGAAGTGAGAGCGAGGTATATTTCTATCCCTCTCTTTCACCCCTCCCCAGTTCCTTCTTTTACGATACCTTTTCTGAGCTCGTTCAGAGAACGGGAAAACTGTGATAGACTTTGGAATGAATTGCAAAAATTAAATGAGATTTCAGTTTGGCATAAATGTTGTGTTGGGTTGGATTAATACAGTGTGTACAACAAAAACCCTTTCAGCCCCAAATTCCTCGATATCTAATCATAATAATGATCTGTCTTTCGCTCATTTCGAACACACTTCACGAAATGAATAAAGGGCCATGAAACTACGGAACGGCTAATTAGTGGACAATTTTTTCTCGGCTCCATTACCACGGTAAACGCGAAAAAAAATCTCATATGAGGAAAATGTGACGAGAGTGGTAGTATATCAGCAAAGTGGTAAAAACTTTTTTGTGACCTGATGATAAATTCGATGCCGTTCAAGGTACGGAAAATGTTCACGATCGCGCATATATATATATATACATGTATGTCGTTCTGGAATTATCGGTGGGGCGATCCGGATGAAAGGTGAAACGTCGGGTATGAGTATAAAAAATGAATGCCTGGCGAAAAATATAGTGATGATACCAAGGGGGGTTTAGTGAACATCAGAGAGAAAAAGAGAGGAAGCACGAGGGGAAGAGAGAAAGACAGGGAGAGAAGATAGAGTGAGGATATGGAAATTATAAAACGCATTTATTTTTCATAAATAAAAGTGTGTGCTATATGCCACGCGGCTCCGATAAAAGGACCGAGTGTATATACACGTTTCCTCTCGACCCCACGTTGTTACCTTCTTTACTGGTACCTTATATTGCATATACACTTACTACGGAAGATTGGTGTACACGCCCGATTAAACTTCAAACGAGCGACAATTTTTACAAATACAAATGCCATCGTTTTTTATTCCCGTCTGCCTTCGTGTAACAAGCACCGTTTGAACCGAGAAACGGAGACGTCTCCATAAACGGGCAGATGAGGGAAGAGAGAAACAGCGTTGAACGAAGAAGTGAAGCCTGCACGTTTTCGTACATGCAGAAGGCAAAGGTAGTATAAAAGTAAGGCATAAAAAGGAAAATAACTTCTTCAAACTTGGAAACAGGAGAAAAGAGACAAGGAGAGAGAGAGAGAGAGAGAAATAGTAAATGAGCCCTGAGTACGGTTTCAACAATATAATTGGACAGGCAAAGGATAAAAAAAAGTGTGACACAAATAAGCTGCAATGTCGTCCAATCAATTATAACAATTCAAATAACTTCCTAACAAATATTTAAAGAAGATAAAAAACGATAATTGTATGACTTAGGCGGATGACCGCATCGCTGTTCACTGATGCTGGCTACTGAACAGGTTCCACTTTACCGAATATTCCATCATGACACAACTCACAAGGAACATCACTTGAGTGTACGACCTTCGATTTTGTTGAAACCCATATATGTGATGAAGCATTGAAAACTATCAGACACGTATTTTTTTTATCAGTGTAAAAACCGGGTTTTTAAGGGGCGAAACAACCCATCAAAGAAAGGCGAAGGGGCGAAACAACCCCTTCATTTAAGTTTTGTCCAATACTTGTATAGTGGATTTTTCATCGCTTTCCATTAGAACAATTTTGGTTTTTGTTTCATTCAGATCGGTGGATTGCTTGTGGGTGAAACTGCAAAATCACCCTTCGACACGCCTTTCTTTGAGGGGTGGTTGCCGCGTAAAAAGCGTTTTTACGCCGATTAAAAAAATACGTGTTTAATAGTCTTCAATGCTTTGTCACATAAATGAGTTTCAACAAAATCGAAGGCGGACACTTGAGTGATGTTTCTTGGCAGTAAAATACCAGTTAGCTGTATCAGCTAAGGTTTTCCGCAGTTTCCCTGTGGCCTCGTGCAAATGTGACGCAATAGGAAAGAGTGACCAAGGAAAACACCCTCATTGGAGGGTCACAGTCAGAGGGATGTGATCGCAAGAGTCCGCATAGACATACGATGAAACAGTGGAAATAAAAAACCATGTAGTAATGAAATTCCACATTGTTTCTAACTTTATGTCGGATACGAATTAACGCGGAATGCATCTTGAGAAAAAGGGACTCGTTATTGAATGGCGTCGGAAACAAAACATCGTTGAGGCGAATAATTATAAAACAAGAGAAACAACATACATTTGCACAGAAACAAAATTGTCTGTGTGTGGATTTGAGAGACAGAGATAGAAAAAGGCAGACGGACAGAGAAAGAGGGAGAGAGAGGGGGAGAGAGAGGGAGACAGAGAGAGAGAGAGAGAGAGAGAGAGAGAGAGAGAGGACAAAAAGTTTGTCGACATGTTGGGCAGAGATTACGTTGGGATCTCGTTTTTCCGGCTGTGTGACAGTAACTCGGTATAGCGCAGTATTCAACCAGCTCTGTCGCATGGCCCTTCCCGCCCTCACGCGAAAATCACTGAGCTGCAGGCGCATTGGCTGCAGTGCGGCGAACCTCCAATCATCATTCTTTCAATCCCCGATGCTTTTGGTTCAGGTCCTTCCGAACCTCGGCCCATCGGACGGTGCAATACCAAGCGGACAGCTGATAAATTCGTTGTGAAAGCTCTTGACGCGTGTGTACGTGTGTGTCAATGTGTGTGTTTTTCTGACCCCATGGGATTGGGTCTTGTATCTCGTTTTCCCCGTTCCTCGTCATTTTCGACGAGAATAATCCTCAGGGTGCAAACAGTATAAAAATGATGATTAACCCTGCCCGCCTAATTAAGACAAAATTCTGAATTTCATAATCATTTTTGAAAAATAATTGATTACTTTGAAAAAGCCTAAATGGTAGATCGGATCGCAATTATTTTGAATGTGTTCAGAGACTCTTCTCTTCCGTTGAAATAAATAAGGATAAAAAGTGCCACACCTAACTCGCGATAAATTCGAAATATTCGAAAAATTTTGTTCGCTGTTCGACGACGGACGAACGTTTTATCGAAGGATGTTAAGGGGTTAGGCTTCTGTAGAAATGTCATAAAATCGATAGTCGCTTGAGGCAATTCAAATTGAAGAGGAAGGTCTAACATATGGCGCAGGAATCGTAGATTGAGAGCAAACTGATTATTACAACATGTTTTTCAAAATAGTGTACACGATTTCTCGACATCCAATGAACGGATCGAGTTGAAATTTGGTACAATCATTCAGTATAATGGCACTTTAGTCTGATCCGGCGTTTTTCTTCTTAAATTTTTTCATTTGTTATTAACAATAATGATGTCATTTTTCCCAAAAGAATCGAAAACAAAATTCAAACTTAAAAAAAAATTAAAACATGTTATGAAAAAAAAGATCGGCCAAGTCTTAGCTAATAGTATCTCTTTTAAGAAAACACTATTTTTTTTTGTTTCAGATTAAGCGTGTGGCCAAAATCAGGTACACCGTTGAGCCCCTGACGTTCAGAGGTCCTTCACGAGATTGTTTATAACGTCTTCAATGATAAATATGTTTTAATGAAATTTGGTACACCGCCTAGTTATTGCTACAAATTTTTTTGGAAACTAATCCTGATTTTCGGGCCGTTGCGAAAGCCTAACCCCTCAAAGAGTATTGTTTTCTTTTAAACAAAGCTAAAAGTTTATAAACAAAATAAAAGTAACTTTAGTATCTCTATAAATTACGTTACGTCGATATCTAGAAAAAATAAATTATAATGTAGGCGACGTAGCGCAGTTTCTTAAGGAACATCATCGATTGAGGTAGAGCTTCGACATCAATGACTGTACAATTGATACGTCTGCAAGAGATACGGGTTTGCGAAGGAACAATTCCAAAAAAAACAATTCCAGATATAAAAAATTAATTTAGAGTAATTCAGGGGGAGTTGGCCATAGGGGAGAGACGGCCAATAGAAATGTTTCATAGAACCTCGCACTAGATTTTACCCGTTATTGCGTAATTCGCTTCGCGTCGTGCGCAGGTGTAAGTGTACGAGCAGAAGTTTGGCAAAAAATGTTAACTAATTAAAATCCTTCTTAATTATTCTGTCTACTGCTAAATTTTGTTTGAAGGATTCCTGTGGTGATTTTATCTAGTAAAAGTAATGGTTACTTTTGTATTTCTTGAATAGTTCACGAACAGTGCTTTGTTATAACCTCAAGATTTCGCCTGTATTGTTTCTACTTATTTACATTTTAGGTGTGGCCATCTCTACTGGGAGATTAGGGAAGATGGCCACGTACAGTGAGTGTATGATGGCCATAGTATTAGTTGTAATGTGTTCAAGTAATTCATTTTTTCTACATTTGTTTTAGATGCTCAATGAGTACAAGAGAAAAGCAATTGCTCTACGAGGGAACTGGGCTCAAGAATCATTAAAAGCAGCTATAAGGGCTGGAAAAATGACGAATTGTCGGTTCGTGCGGCCGCTAGGACCTACGAAATACCTAAGAAGACCTTAGAAAGACGGTATAAGAACAATAACAAAAAATGTTGCGGAGAAAATTATTATGAACCTCGTCTCATCGAAGACTGGCTTCAGTGGATAGTATGCCAACTTTGGATACACAAAAAATATACTGATTTCCATTATATGTCTTCTAGATGTGGCGAAAAGAAAAAAGAATATGAATCAAAACATAAAACCAAAGGGAAAACCGAGAACATAATGCTGGGTAACTGGCCATTTCACCTCCACCCATATGGCCATCACACCCGGATACTCCGGCAGAGAAAGCCCATCGTGATTTAAAAACAAAGTAAATTCAAGGTTGATCTGATAGGAGTTTGTTTTCATTTCGTAAATTATCTCCAGGCTTTAGGCCACAGTAACGGGTATAAAATCATGTGTGAATTTAACAATTTTTTTGTCGTATAAAAAGATGATTCACTCATAAAATTAATTACAAATCTATTTAGTATGAATATCAAGTTGTTAGAAAATATATGTATTTTTTTTTATGTACATGGCCGACTACTAATGTTTTCTTTTGTTATCTTTTATTTTAGGCGCTCCGCGACGTGACACTTTGCATCCACAATTTTTGAGCTAGAACAAAAAACAAAAATTCTCGTCAATCAACATTAGAATACCTAGAGAAGTACGTACGGAATTTGAAAAATATTGTTTTATTAAAAAGTTGTAGGTATTTGAACTTGAGAAATGAATTTTCAGTGAGAAATTTCGTTATAATTGCTCATAAACTGCTCATAGAATGAAAAGTTTTCGATTAATCAGAAATTCCATACGTACTTCTCTGCACAATGCAATTAGGAACATAACTTTTGAATTCGAAGCAAATCGAGTGAAAATTGTTGGGGTTATTTGTCACGCCAATTGGAAAAAAGCTGTTTCGAGAAGTTTCGAGTAGTCGGCCATTTTGTACATCGAAAAAAAAAAACATTCTAACAGCTTGATATTCATACTAAATAGATGTGTAATTAATTTTACGAGTGAATAACTTTTTTATACGAAAAAATGTTAAATTCGCACATGATTTTATGCCCATTACTGTGGTCTAAGGCCATAAAGTTAAATGTTCAAAGTTTAATTACAAATTAAGATAAGTTAAGAAACATCTGTACTTTTATTTTGACGGTTCCTTGAAAAAACTGTGGTCAACTACCCCGGACTTACCCCGATATATTTGATTATGCGTGAGTATGATGCCTATCAAAATCTATGGCAATTCATTTGAAAAAAAAACAAACGTATAGACACATATAGACATGTACGTTTATACATGCATAAATTTGCACGCGCGTAAAATACGTTTAGGAACGCTGTCGCCATCGGGGATTTCGTGCGATACAGCAAAACTGACGAGAGTGGAAAAAGAAAGAGAGGTACAACTGACGACAGTGTGCACACGAAGCCACAGGAGCGAGAAGGAAAGTGAACGGAGGGAGGGAGCGGGCGGCTACGCAGTGTGCTTGAACCTCACCAGTGCCAGCAACACCCAGCCCCAGCTTCCAGACCTCTCGGATGCCGGATCGATCTCTCGGCGAGGCCGTGACGTCACGGGGCACTCTTCTCCTCTCGCTTCCTTCGCGGGAGAGCCCCGACGACGCCCCCCCGCTCCTTCGCGCGCCCTGGGACTTTTCGGTTTACTTGCCCGTTTTATAGTGGTTGATGCCTCGTTTACTCGTCAATAAATCAAAAGTCATACACGAGTCCCAACGACACTATCAATGTACCCGAGAGCATTTAACTTGTGTCGATTGTAGATGTCATTTTTCCTGAAGTCTGCATAAATCAAAAGGGCAGAGCAAGTATATACAACGCTCACGCCAGAAACTCCAATTAGACGAAATTAAATCAATCGAAATTCAGATCCATTCATTCAAAGATTATTTTCAACGATCGAGGCACTTGAAGTCACAACGTCAAAAAAGTTGCTTGGACGAACTAATTAGTGATATACGAAAAGAACAGCACAGTTTTCTTAATAATTATTCACGTCCAGGGGAATATATTTTGAGTGTAATGGCCAGTTTGTTTGTTCGTCTAATTTAGGCTGAGAAAATCGCTTCTATTATTCGAGAACCTTGTCACACTTCTACAACCTAAACATGCAGAAAACAAGATTTTAGATAATTGTGGAAATGAAGAAAATATATATATTAAGAACGATGTTGAAGTTTCCATCATTGCAGTGAAAAAAAATTATTTTTCATTGTTTTATTTCCTCATTTTCATTATCAGCAAACATCTTTTTGTAGGGTAAAGCCACCAAAGAAGTCCGCAGTGCTTTTAAGGCGTTACCCCCACTTGTAGCGCAAAAAAAGGCCTTTTTCATGAATTTTTTTAAAGAAAACTACAAAACTTTTATAATCGATCAATATACCATCTTAAAGAACACATCTTGAAGAACTTTCAGTAATTTTTTTATTGAAAAATATTACATTGTTTAGTGGCAAATGGCGGTCAATGAAATAATGTTTTCATATACACGGTTTGCGGTGACCAACATTGCGGCGAAGTGGATCATCTGAAGAAAAAAATGCGGATGGATTTAGTCAAATATAAGTATAAACTAGTCTTTAATCGCAGGATTTTAAAAAATATTCATTTTTCACAAAATGGCGGACAGTCAAAGTTAATGGTTCGATTTTAACGAAACAAAACGGCTGTTTTTTGGCTATAAAACGGTCATTTTTTTTCGAAAAAAAAAACGAACGATTAAAGACTACATTTTTATGTATTAAATAAGCCTGCAAAATTTCAAGAAGATCGGTTCATTAGTGTTCGAGTAATCTTGGTCACCGACTTCAGAAATGCCATTTCGAGAAAAACGCGTTTAAAGTTTCTCTTTCAACGCTCTTTCAACGCGGATTCTTCTCTTTCAACGCTCATATCTCAGTCAATTTTGTTCGGATCGACTTGAAATTTTCAGGACATATTCTCAGATACTTATACTTCAAAAAAATGCAATAAAAAAAATCGATTTTTTCAGAATCGCAAGTGGGGGTAAGCCCTTAATTGTTTTATTTCTTCTTATGTTGATAACACCACCTAACCTTTCAGTTGCATATGTCATGTCAAGGTGTGGGACAACAACTCGCTTCGTTAAGGTATATATTTCTAATTTTATGACTAATAATAGATTTTTTATGTGTTTGATCTTATTTTTCAACAATTTCAATTTCAATTTCAACAATTAAACACGTTTGTAACGTTGGCGATTAATTTGCACCAAAAAAATGTTATTGTACTTGAAATTGGTGATCCAAGTTTTGTTTTTATTGAGAAGTTATGTTTTTGCTTGCTTACGAAAATTATAGTCACCATAGACCTATTTGCTAAAAGTACGCATCCAAAGAATGCGCTCTCTTACCAATATTTCTTACCACTACTCCGCTCTTATGCGCACTTTTCGCTTCTGTGAAAGGTTCTTACTGCGTACTCTTTGCAACACAGCACCTTAAAAGTGCGCACGAGTTGAGTTCTAACTTTAAGCTTTTTTTTAAATATTTATGGAGATTGTTACTTAAGATGTATATTGAAAATAATGTTCCTAAATGACCAAAGCTTTTAAATAAGAAGTACGAAGTATATTATCATAATTGATTTTTCTAGAAATAAAAGTTTATAAAGTGCGTTCTCTTTGGTGACTTTACCCTATACATTTAGGCTCAACATCTCTAATGAGGATCCTAAAAAACGTTTGAGTGGTTTTGGAGGCCTTAATATTCAAAAAAATGGGCCGCGAAACTTTGGTTGAGTGTCGCCGATGCAAACGCCATTAATGTCAAAATTACAAACGCGTTCTAATAAAAAATCTTATTGGCTCGAATCACCGTCTGATTTCACAGGTCCGTAACCCCAAAATTCGGCATTACTACTTTTTTCTCTCTCGTCCATGGCCCTAAAGTTTACCTAATTAGAATACAAAAAAATCTGTTCCGCGTTCGCATTCCTTCGTTTTTATCACAATCCAAAATCTTTCTTGTGCAATTTTACCTTGCATATTTCTAATGAGAATCTTAAAAATACGTCTGGGTATTTTGCATACTCTAAATGTACGAAAATAAAAACGTTAATAATTGAGAAACAAATAGTTTTCGTTCCATTCCATTATTTGTTTGCTCAAAGCATGGAATTATACGAATGCGAACATTTTGAATGTCTGCTGAACAATGTATCCGGCGCAATTGTGTAAGTTTCTCATGAAGTAGGTTGAGGAGTCCAAGTGCAGTCGACATCGTGGAAAATATAAGGATTTCTTTGCGCGGCATTGCACTCAAATATTTACGCGAAGTACATACAGCGTAAAAAGTGTTACGGCGCGTTGCATTTTCCGCTCGCATGTAGCTTCGCATACAGCGCATTCCCGATTAGGGGGTCGAGCGTGTCGACGATCAATGTTAGACGATAGGCATTTTCTCTGAACGTTGGTATCTCCAACGACAGTTCAATTTAGATGGTCCCGCACGAGTTCCGCCCCATCGATTTCAAGCAAGATCAAATATTCAATTCTGGACAATTTTGGCGCCGCTTCTTACGGCAAAATCGCGGGAATTGCGGTGAAAAAGAACGTCATGCAATGGGTGCAGTATCTCGAAATATATTCAACTGATTCACTTCAAATTTCGACTGAGCATGGTTTATAACATTTTTTTATCGTTTGATCACATAGTTAAAAAAAAATATATATATATATATTTATCGATTTGTTGATAACGAATCGATAACAAATAGGAGGCAAGTTGTTTTTTTGGTAAAAAAAAGTTTTTCTTCTACAGTTTGCCATTTTCGTAATTATGATAATTGAAGAAAAAAGTATCCGGTCATAGAAAAGTTTCGTTATAGTACTAAAAGGGCATTTTTTACGATTTATTTTAGATTACCCTAGTTGCCAGAACCACCTACACCGATTGGTCGTTCAGGACACTCTGTTTAAGTCAAAATAACTTCATTGTCAATCAATATTTTTCATTTAATCTTTTAAATGGGTTAAATGGGTTAAATGGGTTTTATTTGGGTTAACAAGTCTGAGCTTGACCTAAAAAAAAGATGGTTTTTCAATATTTTTGCTGATGAGTTTGATGAGATTTTTCAATATTTTTTTCTGACGAGTTTGACGAGATTTTTCAATATTTTTTCTGATGAGTTTGATGAGATTTTTCAATATTTTTTCTGATGAGTTTGATGAGATTTTTTCTGACGAGGTTTTTCAATATTTTTTCTGATGAGGGTATGGGCCGACGACATCGGGATTTCACACACATTCAAGACGTTGTATTGAATGTGTGTGAAATCCCGATGTCGTCGGCCCATACCCTCATCAGGAAAAATATTGAAAAACCTCGTCAGAAAAAATCTCATCAAACTCATCAGAAAAAATATTGAAAAATCGCATCAAACTCATATTGAAAATATATTGAAAAAACTCATATTGAAAACTCAAACTCACATTGAAAAAATATTGAAAAACCATCTTTTTTTTAGGTCAAGCTCAGACTTGTTAACCCGAATAAAACGTTATTGGAGGCTCGTCGCCGAAAAAAGAAGGCATTTCGTGGTTCTTTTACTGAGAAAACATGCGCAGGTTTTCAATTTTTTCTTTATACATTAAACAGCATGGTTTTAAGTATTTTTTACAATTTTTTTATTAATCAATTAATATTCATAAATGTGGTATATACAATGGTCTGTGCAGATCGCTGTTTGAAAAAAGTCCTTTGCCGTCACCGCACTGCTGCTTGGAAACAAATCATCTGAAATAAAACAATCGAACGCATTTAATTTTTGCATGAAATTATCTAGTGCTTGGACAAAGGACACGAGAAAATATTGATTTTGGAAAAAATGGCCGCGGTCTAAAGTGAAAGTACCGATTTTCGACTTAAAAAAGCCACTATTTTCGTCTATACCTACTGTTTTTTGATATGTGAACGAAGCTTGTAAAATTCGCAGTTAAACGGTGCAATGATATTCCAGATATCGTGGTCACCGATTTCGAAAAAGTAACTTTGAGAAAAACGCGTTTAGAATTTAAGGTCGCGTTTATACGTGGATAAAATGTAATTGTACAAACCTACGTAGAACCATCGATGCCAGACCCATATATTAAGCCTTCTGCAATGGTAGCGGCCTCTAGAATTCCAATTTGCTGCTGTCTGAGGGGCATTCTTTCTTCTCGCGTGTTAGATTGAGCACGGCGCTCGGCCGTCCGCACGCGTTTCTCATCTTCTTCCTTCACGTATGTGTGAGCGTTACGGCCGCAGTGTACCCCCATTGCTTGCAGCATGTGCAATACCGAAACATCCTTCGGTGAAAGGCAGGCAGCGACATTGGCGGCTATATCCACTATGATGGACCTACTCAGAAGAATCTTTGAGGGATTATCTTCCTGATGGGCTGATTATAACTTATGTTGTTGTTTTGTGTGAAACCACCACTGCATTTTTCCAATAAGTCATCATTGCAAATGTCTCCATGAATCGGCTTGATTGCTTCCAATACATTGGGAGCTAGAGCATTATATTTATGGTTATACGAAGTAAGCTCTCCGTTCGTCGACGCACGCTGCTAGGAGCACCGAGACGCACCTCCTTTCGGACACTTATCATGATTCGGAATTTCATCCGTTGAGCTGTAATGATCGAAGGTTGCCCATATCGTTGTTTTCATACCGTCAACTGAATCATGGTTAGGACGTATACCTAAACCATAATAAACGCTTAATTTGTCGATTATTTTTCCGGCTAGTTTGTTTTTGCCGGCGATTGCTTTGTTTTCTTTACGCACTCACGCAATCGACGTCTCATTCGCTTTTGCACATAACCGATAATGCCTTACTCGTGTACCCACATGTACAGAGGGGTCCGCGTCTACAGTGCGCAGCTGCTCTGGTATATTTTTTCCGGCCGGTTCTCGCATCCTACCGATAAACGCCCATAGCTCCCTCAATTTTGAATGAATTGACTTGAAATTGCCAGAGAATGTTTGCGAAATGTTATATTATAAGGATCCGTCGAAAACTAAAAATAGATATTTTCAAAAGTTTCATCAAGATGTAAGCCCTGAAGTCAAATATACGGTCGTCCTCAGTGTCACTCCTAATCAACTGAATTATGAAGTTAAAGAAAAACAATTCCGTGGAATATCAAACTAGAGGGTAGTACGCTAAGATTCAAACGAAGTCTTGTTTTATGCAAACAAACCATTTCCCTCCATGCTCTCTCTCTCTATCTCTCTCTCTCTCTCTCTCTCTCTCTCTCTCTCTCTCTCTCTCTCTCTCTCTCTCTCTCTCTCTCACTCTCTCTCTCTCTCGCCCTCTCTTACATGAGCCGCTGTTATTTTTCTTGCATCTTTATGCGTTCCCAACGCCTTAAGGACACATTGGTGCGGTACGAGAGGGGGAGGGTGTGCACTTATCCGAGTGCAGGGTTGCGCATTCCTTTCTGCGCAACTGATCTTGCAAGCTGGAATTGTGCAGCGAATGGCGTTTAGTGCGGGGTGCGCAACCTGCACCTATTACAGTGAAGCCACGCCAAAATTGCCTAAATCGAGATCGTAGTGTAAGCGAGATAACGTCCTTCTTCGGAGAGACGCCAAAACGCCCCTACGAGAATCAACGAACATATATATATATATATATATATATATATATATATATATATATATATAGGGAGAGGAAAACAGAGAGAGAGAACTTGTAACGCTGGAAGGCATCAGCTCTTGACTTTTCGCTCGCGTGTCATGCGGACTCTCCGCTCGTGTTTCCTCAGTGGAGTAGCAGCGTGTACAAAACCCGGAAAGCAACCCCCAAGGCTCCTCTTCCATTACGTTATGACGTAGGAAATGGTAACGGCAGTAAGAGGTTCTCGTTTCCCCAGACTATCTCACTCCCTTCCGCGGCTCTCTATTCCATTCTTTGTATCTCTCATTGTCGCTTTCTCTCTCTCTCTCTCTCTCTCTCTCTCTCTCTCTCTCTCTCTCTTTCTCTCTCTCTCTTGCTATTTCTCTCTGGTATTTACTAGCTCACGCGAACTCCCTTATTTTTTTCGCCCTCGTGTATTCCTGAAGGAACTAATATTTTGCGTCCCTCTCATCCCGTTGTTCTGCCATTACACAAATAATACGAGACGACTCGGGAGCTACACCCACACATATTTTCATTTGCGGACATTTATTCGTTGCTCCCTGCAAACGTGTACGTGTAGATATAGAGTATTTTCAATTCTCGCTGTCGAAACTCGAAGATGAAAAAGTTATGGCAGCTACGCTTCAACGTGATTTCAAGCTCCCATCCGCGCTATACTCTCACTTCAAATCTTGGCTTCAAGAATTTTCGGAAGTGGACGAATGTTTCGGGACAAAGAAGTTTTGTAGCCGGTATACTTGAAGGGCGCGTTCAATTAAAAACTTGGCTCATTCTATAAAGTTCCGATATACCGTCGAAGGTAGTTGATTAGAATTTTATTTTGTTCGATGAGTCCAATAGGATGGATGGATGGATGGATGAATGGATGGATGGATGGATGGATGGATGGATCGATGGATGTACCAGTATTTACATGTACCAGTTTTTTATTACCCGAAATGTCTGATTACATTTTCAATACCATGAGATAGTTGTACTTTGTGTAATATGTGTAGCTTTTTTAAAATACTTTTCCAGCTGCCCACACGATACGCGAGAAGCTCCGCGCCGTCGCGCAATATTCCTCCTTAAACAGCTAATTGTGACGCTCAGGCATAATGGAGTGGAATGGCCGAGACAGAAGCACCCCTCCCTCTCCTGCCCAACGCGGCAGGTGAAGCACTCGCGGAGATATTTGCGTAATGATCGAAGGGATGTATTAACTACTTCATTTTCCCGCAAAACCGCATCTATTAACACAGCGTCCAAACTAGAGTAAAGCAAACATTTTTCCATCAAATTGCTGGATTCATCGACGAAAAGCTTCAAGCGCAAGATATAGACATATAGACACCTGGAGGACTGAAAGGAACGACGTAAGGAGGGGTAAGGGGGTGGGCGCAAGGCAGACAGTTTAACCGTTTTTGAGGTCCACCGGGGTCGTACTATGAAAGAGAGAGGGTAACCCTGCGACGAAACGCTCACAGTTACTCTTTTTGTTGGACCCGATACTGCTGCTTCGTTTATCGTTTTCAGTCTCCTAGCTGTCTTTTCCTACCGCGCGAACGCGCGCGCTTTTTCATCCCTCTCCTGAAAGGTCATTCCTGGTAAATTGCTTTCGAGACGCGAATCTATAGCATCTGGTCATATAGGGGTCAACTTTTCTTCATTTTCCATTAAAGAGAATCCTTTCTCCCTCCTGTCCGCTTCCTCTCTCTACGTCACTCTGACGCGTTCTCCCGTTCTCTATATTCCGTTCCCACTGCCTCAACAAATATGCAATATATACACGTCTATACATCTTGCTGTTTCATTTCTATTTGCGAGCTGCAAGACACACTTTATAAATACGATCCGCGAGAATCACGAATGCTGACGGGCGAGGTACATTATTTTGTGTATACTACAACCCGATAGGAAATGCTTCCGGAAAAATAATTTTAAAAATTGCTTCGCCGGTTTAATGAAATAGGGAAACGGGAGACAAATATATACAGATGTGTTGTCGCCCATTTTTCATTTCGTTTCGAGCACGAAGGAGCAAGAGGCAGTGAGAAAAAGCGCCCACGGTTGGGAGGAAGGGAGGGAAAGGGAGAGTGAGAGGAATTGACAGAATTATTCAACTGCGCTGGACATCGTTGTGAAAAATCGTGAGGATAATATATGAGTTTCCGGTCTCTGTATCGCGAGAGATTCGCATTTGAGGGAGGAAGCGACGGTGGGAAGGGAGGCTGGAGTTGAAAAAAAATCCAACAATCACAATAGTCGAGAGTTGGTAAAATATTCGCACTTCCGTCATTATACGACTCCGTGTCGTCGTGCGAATTTATTCGTTCGACCGAATGTGAATGAGAATCAATAGATGAATGAATTAAAAGCCTATGAAAAAAAAAAATGAAAACATGGAGCAGAGAGTCACAAACTTTCATCCACTTTATAGATACAACTTTTCAGCGCCGTAGTTTTTCAGTTGCACCGGAAAAAAAATTGGATAAACATTTTTTAGAGTCGAAAAGTAGTTGTGATTTCCAAAAACTACACGCGAGTTTATGCTAGTAGGAAAAATGTAACAAAATGAACAGGCATTTTTAAGATCATCTACCGAGGGGAAAAAAGTAGCCGAGAATTAAAAAAAAAAGCATAATGCAACCGTTTGCCCCTTGTTCTGTCCAAATTATGCAACTTTACATACCAAGCGAAAAGTCAAAGATGATTTCCTTAATTTTCGACGGTGTGTTTGTGCGTATACCATTTTTGTATTACACAACATTTAAAAACGTGGTAGATACAATGATTTGTGCAGACGGCTTTTTGAAATAAGTCCTTCGTAGTGACCACTGCTGCTCGGAAACAAATCATCCGAAATAAAAAAAACGCATTTAGTTTTTTGCATGAAATGATCTAGTGCTTGGACAAAGGATTGAATGAAATATTCATTTTCAATAAAATTGGCATAATCCAAGATAAACGTATCGATATTCGGTGAAATACAAACGCTCTATTTTCGTTGATAAAAAAAAAACTATGCATCGATAAAAACTTCCTTCCATCAAGCACTGCTTTTTCATATGTAAAATAATCTTCTAAAATTCGAAGTTGATCAGTGAAGTGATTTTTCAGAAATCCTGCTCACCGATCATGAAAAAGTCATTTTAAGCAAAGCGCGTTTAAAGTTCGATGTTTAGCCGAACCTACATATAAACGCCCATAACTCCCCCAATTTTCAGCGGATCAACTTGAAATTTTCAAAGAATATTTTTGAAATGTAATATTTTAAGAATCCGTGGAATAGCAGAGATTGATGTTTTGAAAAAATTACAGTAAGTGCAAGCCCTCAAACAAAACAATAACGCAGTTAAATCGCAAGTACACATTCCTCTTCGATATTCGGTTTTGACTTCAATATACACACACACACATATGCGCGCGTGCCCACCCCCACGCACGCATAGAGGATAATTATGCAATTATGACAGTACAATACAATATAACACAGGATAGACCGTGGTCAAGGGCTAAGGAGAAGAAGAGGCGCATAGGGCAATAACGACTCTCTTGTCAACCCTTCGTGCGTTTGTTTAATACGAAAATGCCACTTACGTTGGCCGCACGACATCAAGCGACAGAATGAAACAACAAATTGAAGAGAGCGACGGGCAGACAGACTGGGAAAAATTGAGAAACAGAGCATGGGAAACAGAGACACAAGTAAATATCGTTACGTGACGGAATCATCACATCATGCTGTGAATATTCATGGGACAAAAGACGTTGCTCCACCTTGACACTGCAGGTCGGGTGTACGGTTGTGCTGATTCGGATTGTAAAACTTTCCCGGATACACACTTTGCACACACACACACACACAATTGAAAAGAGAAAGAGGTTAGGTCAAAGGTGGAATAAAGAAGCGCAGGTACGAAACCAACCGCGTATATTGTCTACTGCACTGAGAAAAAAATCATTGATCGAATATCATTGGTGTTATTGATTGAAATTTCGGTGGTTCAATTGTAAAATTGTTGGTGTAAATAATCGGATTTATTAGTCCAAACAAAACGCTATTGACATCAATAACATGATAAAATTGAAAGTTATTTTTCATTCAAAAGATATATTGTTAGCCGGGGACAATATATTATTTCAAGTATCTAAAAAATTATCGCGAACAAATTATATAGTTTTGAATGCAAATTCTGAAACGAACGAAAAATGCGTTTCAATTCGTAACATGAATATTGTTGATTCGAATACACAAGAAAAATTGAATTTCGCTCGTTTGATTCAGATAAAATTTCTATTGAGTGAATATGTTATTTTATTATTTTCACCATATCCGATATTGATTTTTAAGTACATTATTCGTTAAAATATCAATATTTTATTTTGATTAAAAAATATTAAGCAAATGTCTGAATTGGTTAAAAAATTATGCGAAAGTAAAATTTGTTTCTTGAACATTTGGTCGAAAAAATTCAACCAAATCATGGTCAAGCGCCACCGAAATTATAGGTGTGAGGAAACCCGTAGTTCTCGGAGTAACCGCTAGAAGCCGCACGCGCGCTCGTTTCTCGTAAGTGTAGCGCGAACCGAAAGTCTACTTAAACGCTGGAGAAACTCTAAAGAGTATCGCGCCTTGGCCTGTGGCTAAGATCAATGTGCAGTATCTGTTCTCATTACTTGAATATCTGATATTCTCTCCATCGATATTCCATTGGATATCCGATATTCTCTCTACTATTATTGTGGATGATCATTCTAATGCTCACTTTTTATTTAAGATTTGAAACAAATTGAAAAACTTCCGTCCCATGGCATATTCGTTTCGATGTAGTGAAGATATAATTAATTCTATTGATTATATTTTTGTACGAAATAAAAAATGTTTGTGGCAACCGTTTAATTATTTCATCCAATACATCTACGG
Source organism: Ophion ellenae (assembly GCA_963210295.1). Lineage (NCBI taxonomy): Eukaryota > Metazoa > Arthropoda > Insecta > Hymenoptera > Ichneumonidae > Ophion > Ophion ellenae. The sequence continues at coordinate 36,589,894 of OY723386.1, read as the reverse complement.
ATTGTGTGTAGAATGATTACAATAGAATATAATTTTATTTGAAGGATGATGTAGATATTCAGAGAACAGAAGAGCTTTTTCAAATAAAATAATGTTATTTGAATCAATCACATTTTCCAATATTTTATAGTATTGTAACAATCTCATATATCGGTGGCACTCCGCAGCAGCACATATATTCGGATCAACCAATATATTTCTTTTATTTAATTGGTTTTTTTTCTCAGGGGGTTCCCGCACCCAAATCCGCTCGTGTGCAAGACACGTGGCGCGGGCTCGCTCACGCACTTTGATGCGGCCAATATTCTTACTGCGCGTATCACATTTTTGTTCACGGCTCACCCCCCCCCCCCCCCCCCAACCTACCGTGATGATACGAGCTTAAAATCTGAACCGGGAAATACACCATACATTGGTGAAAACCGCATCCAAATCGGACCGTTGGTTCCGAAGTTTATCGGATACAGACAACCCGACAGACAAACCACTCTTCCGGTTATAAGTGTAGAGAAGAAGGTATGTATATACGTAAAATGTACCAGGAAGCTCCACGTGTGAGGGGGTAGTTTTTGCACTATTCGACCACCAATGTATCCACAAGTATACATGTAGAACCAGCAAGAGAATGGGAGAATAAGAAATGTATAGAAAAAAGGGGCGACAGGCATCGAGAGAGAGATAAAGAGAATACCATATAGTGGGAGCTATGAGAGAAGGAAATAATTTCGCGCCCCAGCGAAATGGAATGTTAATGCGGTTCACAGTTCCCGCAGGACTGCCACCACGAAACGCAATGTCCACCAGTTCGCGGTGTACATGCAAGCACACTGTATGTTGGAAATTTATATGTGTGTGGGTGTGGGTGTACACGTACGCAGGAATTATGCACACAACCCCCTGGAAGGCATATGCACACACGGGTGTAGCGAAGGTTGCACCATACAAAATTTGGGTGAGTCCGGGCTGTAGCGTGATTACGGTAATAGTATTCGCGTATAGGTGTAATGCGTTTGAAACGTACGCGTGTGTCAACAAAAACGATTGCGCGATAACGAATGCACTTTACCAGCGAAATATGCCATGTGTATGTGCGTGTATCTTAATATTAGGTAATTAAGTATAAAATGTTCCATTGCCTCCCGTAGTAACAAGGAACATCCCTCAGGTGACACCTCTCGATTTTCTTGAAGCTTGGATATGTTATAAAGCACCGAAAAGTAAGCGATACGTATTTTTTTTATCGGTGGAAAAGCGGTTTTAAGGGGTGAAACAAACCCTCGAAAATAGGGGTGTTTTTCGTCGGCAACGTTATTGTTCTTATCTCCAATGTATAGTGCACAAAAAAATAAACATTGTTGCAATTTGAAATTTTTATCTCGTACGGTTAAAACGTTATCAACGCAGAACGAAAAACATCCCCATTTTTTAGGGTGCGTTTCAGCCCGTAAAACCGTTTTTCCACCGATAAAAAAATACGTATCGCTTACTTTTCGGCGCTTTATAACATATCCAAATTTCAACAAAATCGAAGGATGTCACCTGAGGGATGTTCCTTGTAAGTTCGATACCCAATATCTCTGGTATTTGACTTTGACAGTTCTTGGTTTTATTTTGGTGAAAAAAACGTCACCAGCTTTTCCACATTTTTGCAGATCAAATTTTCTACACCGTGGATGAGTAAGAAATTCTCGTTATTTTCGAATATGAGTTCCGCATTGGAACTAATGCAGGGCAGACAACTCGAAGTGTCCCCGAAGTATTTGACAAGGCTTACGAACGCACGGTACGTGGATAGTTTGAGAAGCTCCAATCTGGCGACGTCAAAATGAACCACGTGGGCGACCTCAGAGCAATTAAGGTGTATAATGATGAGCTGAAAGCTACAGTGGATGGGGCTACATCTCAAACTACGCGTGAATTAGCAGCAAGGTTTAACGTTAGGTAGTATTCTGATAATATGAAACCATTATTAGTTTTTCGTCATTTTATACTTTATACTTTACGTTTATACTTAACAGTTTTTATGGTAAATATAATCCTATCTTGCAAAAATCGATAGTTGAATCTTTAAATGCGTTTTTTCTTGAAATGAGATTTTTCAAATTTGCTGACATTGTAACTCTAAGAGCAATTATCCCATTGACTTGAAATTTGAACTCAGCACCCTTGAATATCTTTACTCTACAATGACGTAGGAAATTTTTGATTGGATGAATATTTACAATTTGGCATTGAAAAAAACGACCATATTATAGGCAAGAAAACAGACCGTTTTCATAACTACGCCATTTTGTTAGATCTTGATATTTTTTCGAAAATCCTACGTCATTATACAGGTAATACCTTCCAGTTCAACGACATTTTTTCCTTTTTCGATTTTAGCTACTTAATCGGCCGGAATCATATCAGCAGTGGAGGAACTTTTTTTTTGGTGCCTCCGAAGGCAGCGCACAATCGCTTGAATCTCAATATTTTTCTATAAAAAAATTATGTAATATAGGTCAAATATAGCCAAACATATTCTCAATTTTTCGAAACATTTAATCGAGTACTTTTCCTCCAAAAAATTCCGGAAAATAACCAAAATTTTCAGCATTCCCAGTGGTATAGCCCCTTAACTGAACAGCTCAATGTTGACAAGTCAACAGCATCTCGGTATTCGCGTGCTATGGGGAAGATACAAAATGAAGAAAAATGGCTGCTACACGCGCTGAGCGAGAACGTCATTGCGAATCGAATAAACATCGCAACTTCTTTACTTCCGAGGCACAGAAAAGAAAGTTTTTGTGATGTATCGTCGCTGGGATGAGAAAAGGATTTATTTTGGGAACCCTTAACGCGGAAAATCATGGGTTGATCCTGGCCAAACCATCAACATCGCCGTCGAAACGGAATATTCATGGTCACAGAGCCATGCTGTGTATCTGGTGGGATATGGAATGGGTACTGCTTTGTGAGTTTTTGAAACCCAAGAAAACGATCTCCGACGAACGTTACCAACAGCAGCTGGAGCGTTCTAATGATAATTGAATTGAAAGCGGGCCGTCAGTAGCATAAAATTGCCGAAAGCTGATTCTGCTGCACGACAACGCTCGACCCTTCATTGCATTAGCGGTGGAAAAAACACACTGATGGAAATGGAATGGGTGATCGTCCCTCACCCGGCGTATTTTCCGGACCTTGCCCCAACTGATTATCCTTTGTTCCGGTCGACGCAATGTGCCGTAGAAGGTGAACACTTCCGTAACTACGAGGAAGTCCGCGAAGACGTGGGTTTCTGCTTTGCCAGAGAGGTGGGATAACGTAGTAACACCCAAGGGAAAATCTTTCGATTATTGTAAATCAACAAGTTTTTACTAAATAAATGCTTAAAAAACGAAAATCCCCCTAACGAAATAAACCCCTTGCATCTTTCCGTACCTGTAATGACGTTATATACGAGTATATTGTCTAGAAGAGAAAAGTCAGACGCATCAATCGCACTAAACCTGGAGGCCTTCATTTGAAATGAAGTAAGCCTTGAATGTTTGCCACTATGTGGACAACGATATATTCTATGGTGTGTTGAATTCTAGATGCTTACAATACAACTAAAATTATAATTATAAAATTCCAGATGCTGACAATACAAAAAAAATTATCATTATAAAAAATTATAATTAAGGAGATTGGAGCGGTCTAGTTGAGTCAAATGACGGGATACGTTTTTTGTTTTCAATGACCCTCAATTGAATGCATACGCGGTATAGATTTATTCTGTAGATGCTAATTTATCATAAAATATATAGTTAAAGGGCAAAATTATGCACTTGTATATTTTTATCACGCGAATAAGAAAAAAATTCGAAAAAAATGGAGTATAAATTAATTCGTTTGGATTACTTAAATTTTTTTGGCCGACCTAGGCCGCTGAAAGGTGTCTACATATTCTTATTAGAAACTTACGACCTCAATTATAAAAAAAGGCTTTGGATAATGATCAAATTAAGAGATAAAAAATAGAAATCAGAATATTGTTGCATTCTAACGATACAAACTTCACCGTCATTGAAAAAACTGCGTCAGCGAAAGTTTTAGACGACTCAGAATGATATTTTGCGTCATTTATAATTATGCCTATTTATATTTATGTCACGAGATTATCTATTATTATCATTAATCAATATTAAGCGTTGCCGAAATACGATAAATTCGCGGACACTGAGGTTCGCGCCAATGCATCCGCCAGCCAATATTCGCAATCTTTTTTCAAACCTTGATGGTTCAATATTGAATATATATTATTTACGACGGGAAAGAGGGTTTTTGTTTTCTTTTAAATGTTGACAAAGGTTATTTTGCTTTAATCCGTTATTAAAAATAACTTGTGTTGGTGCCAAATAGCCAATAAAAATTACTTCACCCGTAGCGTGAACGTCTTGCCCGTCCAACGACACGTAAAAATACATACATTCAACTATTTTGATCTCTGGTGTTTTGCGGTGAAAAAAAAAATAAAAAAATTCGTAGACTCAGTATAGTCTAGTCACAAAAACATACATAAATATGTTTTTTGTCAAATCTTGGATTGTGGCTGATGCTCCAACCTCCTTAGACTCGTTATCAGTGTAATTTTTTCTTTCATTACTATAGAGTGCAGGTACCTAATAAGGATCCTAACAAGGAACATCCCTCAGGTGACACCCTTCGGTTTTGTTGAAATTTGGATATGTTATAAAGCACCGAAAAGTAAGCGAAACGTATTTTTTTTTATCGGCGGGGAAACGGTTTCAAGGGCTGAAACCATCCCTCGAAAAATGGCATCTCTAGGGGTAATATAGCAGGTTCACACACAAGGAGTCCACCGATTTTAATGAAACAAAAACAAAAATTCTTCTAATCCGAAGCAATGAAAAATCCACTATAGTGACATTGCAAAAAAAAACTAAGGGGTGCACCACCCCTACATTAAGGGGTGGTTTCACCCCGAAAACCGTTTTTCCGCCGATAAAAAAAATGCGTAACGCTTACTTTTCGGTGCTGTATAACATATCCAAATTGCAACAAAATCGAAGGGTGTCACCTGAGGGATGTTCCTTGCAAGAAACGTTTTAGCGACACGCGTAGCCTCAATCTACCGGCAGGACGCAAGCAGGCAAATTTGGGTCCTGAAGTCATTGGCTCCTTGACATGTTTTTTCTTGTCCTTTATCAATGACTCTCTCTTTCTCACCCTTTTTTATCCCCCCCCCCCTCTCTCCGTCTATTACGCTCTTATCAGTAAAGCTGCGATAATTATATTATCAAACATTCCGTGAACGCTACCAGGATAAAACGATCGGAATGAAAAAGTCGTTATATGACAACGATGCACTTGTATAGCAGTGACGAGCTCTCGAGACAGCGGTGGTTCCTCCGGGTGTAAGAAAAGTTTATATCGCAGCAGGGGGTCTGGTGGAGACGAGGCACACGTTTCGGATACGTTTACGTTGCGGTTAGACGCGGAGATATGCTCTTGCCATTGGAGCTTGAGTACATATAAACGTATATTATGGAACCACCGGGACTTCTTGTCCTTGCCGTTGCAGAGGGAGAGAGAGAGAGAGAGAGAGAGAGAGAGAGAGAGAGAGAGAGAGAGAGAGAGAGAGAGAGAGGCTGAAAAGCGATTAATCACTCGAGCTCGTGACGGCGCCACTCTGGCCGATACGGTAGCCAGTTTTCTCTCCTACTCTCTGCCCCTTCTCACTCTCTCTCTCTCCCACTCTCCCTCCGCACTTGTGAAAAGTCAAGAGCCACGTTGTGAACGGTTGCCTCGTACTTGCGAGAGTACCATGAGAGAAGAAAAAGAGTTCCGAGATAATCATTGAGAAGAAAGAAAGGGAGAGAGAGCGAGAGAGAGAGAGAGAGAGAGAAAGAACGGAACGAGACGTACTCTCCATTCATTTCGTGTTGCGACAGAGCGAGAGCGAAGGGAAGTGGTACAGTCTTCACCGTCACGTCGTTTTCCTACTTTTACGCGAACTTGCAGTTATCCCTGTTACAGGTACATAATGGACGAGTTTATACGACATCTCCTCCGCCGCGTTGAGTTTGATAAATCGCTCGATCGATAAAGCACGAGGGCCGATGAAATTTAAGTAACGAGCCCGCGCGTCAAGGGACCAGCAAAGCGTTTTCTACCTCGTTCAACAACCATTTCAAATGAAACGAAACGATAAGTATATTGGAGTGACAATCGAAGATTCGCACACATAGACGCGCGCGTACGCACGTTAACTTTTTTACTCGCTCTTACTTCCACTTTGTATCTACAGATGCGATACCATGTATGCCCTCGAAGTACGTCGCAACGGCGCACCTAATCTTCTCAGGAGCCGTCAATATTACGTCATCGATTTTGTCCATCTCAAAACAACATAGATTGAAAAAAAAATCTCATTTTTCACCAATCCAATTTTTTCACACATTATTTACATATTGATGATTATGCAAAAAAAAAAATTGAAGAAAGTCACACAACCGTTTTTAGAAGGAAACAATAAAATATTTATATTTCAGCCAAATCAAAAGGAGTCGAGTCTAAAAGTGGTCGAGTTGGCATGGAATGTCCCATTTAAGCTGAAAAATCATTCGTGCATTTATATACTTAAATTATATATATATATATATATATATATATATAACCATGATGTCAATTGAAGCATAAATATAATTTAAGTCTATAAATGCACGAATGATTTTTCAGCTTAAATGGGACATTCCTCGCCAACTCGACCACTTTCAGACCCGACTCCCTTTGATTTGGCTGAAATTTGAATATTTTATTGTTTTTTTTTCTAAAAATGGTTGTGTGACTTTCTGCAATTTTTTTTTGCATAATCATCAATATGTAGATAATGTGTGAAAAAATTGACGTTTTTTTGCCAACGCTCATAACTTTCTGAAAATTTTTATGTTAATTGAAGCAAAATTTTTTTCAAAAAACTTTCTTCAAAAAACGTGGTTATATATATGGTGGTTATGTATATATATATATATATATATATATATATATATATATATATATATATATATATATATATATATATATATATATATATATAACCATGATGTTAATTGAAGCATAAATATAATTTAAGTATATAAATGCACGAATGATTTTTCAACTTAAATTTAATTTATGAACCATATATTTAACTCGATTTGTAATAACACAGGCACACTGTACACATGCGCACATGTACAATGAAGCAGAAATCACCTTAAGAATTTCTTGACAAATAACAATCGGTAAGCTCGCAGAGCTCAATTGTTTCTCCAAAATATCGGCGTGCGCGTAGTGGTATTGCGTGTCATCAACTCTTCCCGCGCAGCTCGAGATGAGTTTTCGTGAATCTATAAAAAAGAAAGCGCGACAAAGAAGTAGCGAGAATAACAAAACAAAAACCGAAAAAGAAAGAAGGAGTCGAGACGTGTGAGGGAGGATTCTGTAGAGAAGATCAAATGAGGGGAAGAGGAAAAACGACGAGAAGAGTTTCTCCTTGCCATGTAGGTCATGCACGACCAAGTCAATGGGAGAACTTGTCATTTTTCCGTTGCTGCTACTATATATATTTTTACTTTTTTCACTTTCCCGGGGGCTTTCGCGTCTCGAGGGAAAACGAAATATGCACACAGCAATGACATCCAGAGAAGGCAACGTGCATACGTATATACTGCAGCATGTGTAGCAGCAACAACAACGACAACAGAGGCAACCGCACAGAGGATTACACGAAATCATCGGGGCGTTGATAATCGATGCCGTTGGGTGCCCCCGCAATCTCGAGTAATTCGCGGCTCTTTCATCTACACGTGTATGAGGGATCTTCTACGCTCCTCTTCCGCCCACCGCCTCGCCCGGCGCCCTCTTTCAAGCGTATTTGACCTCAAAACGACGACGAAATTTGTCCATCCGGGCTGGCACCAAATTGATATCCCTTGTCCTTCACTATTGTAGTGCACGATATAGTTTGGAAGACATATATAATAATGCTGTTGAGAATTAACATTACGGACGGTGCAAAAAGTTTTCGCGAATGAATTTTACACTATGACATAGACACGGAGAAAACAGGGGCCTCGAAGTTTAAAATTAATACTGCTTCTAAAAAAAATATCATTCAATGTCAAAAAGTATTGAATGGAAGATAAAAATTGTAATTATGGTATAGTAATAATAAAGAAATTTAAATTTTAACCTACGATATGGCACGTAAACTGATACAAATAATACATTTTATTCGGCATATTGTGAATTTTGTAGTTAAAAAAAAATATTTTGTCCTCGTGATTGGAACAATTAGTTTTCAGTATTCTACAAAAAGTACGGTATAAATAGTCACATTTTACTAATAACTTCGTAATATTTTTCGCTATACGCCGGAGGTTTATGCAATGCGTATAGTGAAATCTATACATACACGAAGATTCATGCTATATTATAATTATAATTATAATTCTGGTAACCAGTGTTAGAATTTGAGGCCGTATTTTTCTGTGTAGGCGAACTCGGGGCAAGACAAATACGCGGGGTAGGATAATTCATAAGCCTAGCGAGTAAACTGGCGGTGACGTGGAATGAGTGTGAAAGTATCAACTGTGGTGGAAGCACGCGTCTCGAGTGAGAAAACAATATTGATTTTTTGACAAAACGATGTAATTTTTGGCAAAGTTTAACATTGTTTCAGGTTATTTGAGTTGCTTATATTGATTAGAGACAGGTAGGTAAACACAATGAAAGTACCAATTATTAATATAATAAGAACGGTTTGTCAGACATTTTCAAGGTTATTGCGTGATTTTTTGTTAATTCGTTAACCGTCTAATGGGGCAAGATGAATACAAGCTATAGCAAACCCGGAATATTTTACAACGTACCACTATTTACGTTAGAAAGGGTGAAATGGAACTAGTGAAGCATTTGGTTCCTATTCAACCGGTGTTTCTACCAGGGAAAGAAAAAGAACTTACAGATTATCAAAATGATATGGAAGTAAGATTATACGGACTTATCCTACAGAAGTAAGACGACTGGCTTATCAAATTGATGGTATTGAAAATGAAACCACTTTTATATGCTAAAGATGCCAATAATTCGTGTTCCATCATTATCCGAACGCTGTTTCATCTTGCCCCGCATACGGGGTAAGATCCGAAAAATAAAGGTCCAATTAAAAATATATATTGTATGGTACAAATCGAAAAGACTGATTGTTTTGCATCCAAAATTAAAACATGAATAAATGTTGATTAGTTAAAAAAATTATTAAAGTTAAGTCACTCATATATGTATTGTTTTATTTGAACATGACATTTGAACATTTGAACATTTGAACATATATATATCATCTTACCCCGACTTCTCCTAACGATTTTCTCAATTAACTTTATTTTGGTTAAAATACTACATTTTTCCAAATATATTTTGTCCGTAACGTTTTTTAATATCTGGTTATCGGGTTTTGTTGAATGTTAACCATATGGTTGATTAAGAACTCCTCGTTGTATATTTGTTATGAGAATTTGTTGGAAACAAATCTACGGATATTGCGCAAAGTGCAACTATTTCATGGCATTGAAAATATAATCAGCCTTTTCGGGTAATCAAAAAACAGGTAGATATAAATAATATGAGTTGGTCTTGATTGTTTTCCAAAAAAATATTGATACATTGAAGTATATGATTGGGTTTGTTTGGGTTAGTTTTTATTGTTTTGATGTGTTTGGGTTTGTTTGTATAATTATTGTTATATAATCTTAGTAATATATTTTCAATATCAGTTTCAATATATTTTTTAAATTAATAACAAGATTAGAATTAGGTGGGGAGAGGGCATTTTTCCACCGATCACAGGCATTCAGCATGTCGCAGCTCCACTTTACTACAACGCGATAGCAGTGGAGTGTTAATTTAGCGTGAAAATTTCGTCTGACGTCCAGCTAACTGAGACCTATACCCAGCCTACCTCAACAAACATATACGGTTTTAAAAGCATTTTCAATGCTAAAATGCTAATAAAAGCATCTTCAATGGTAAAATGCTAATAAAAACATTTTCAATGCTAAAAAGCTAATAAAAACATTGTCAATGCTAAAATGCTAGTAAAAGCATTTTCAATTCTAAATTTCTAATGAAAGCATTTTTAATGCTAAAATTAGAATGAACGCAATTTCAATGCTAAAATGCTATTAAAAGTATTTTCAATGCTTAAATGCCAATTAAAGGTTTTTTCAATGCTTAGATGCCAATAAAAGCATTTTCAATGCTAAAAATCTGAATACATTTTTTCTTCCATTACAAATTTCCAAAAGTTTAATAATTTTTAAATAAATTCTATTTTTCTAAAATTAATCAACTTTTTAATAAATTCCATGTTGCAAAATTATTTCTTTTCGAAACCTATACATCTCTAGCGATGCATTCGGTAATCAAGCTCTACAAGGTTTCAATGAACGCGTGGGTCCGCGAGGCAAACACGTTAGATTGGCGATCGCGGCAAGCCTCATCGTTGATTTCAAACAATGAAGCCTCCCTCCCAAATTTCCGCTGCAAACGAGTTGAAAGCCCGAGTACGCACAAAATTCACTTCATTACGCGCTCTTGCGATAAAATTTTCGTACGGTCCAAATATTTTGGCTCGGTATCGTGGAGATAATTATACCGATGTGAAATCATACGCGATATTCACGGTATTTCAAAACCACTGTTTTAATGGAAACTCTATGTCGTCCAAAAAAGAGTACCAATTAGTCCGTCATTTGTAAAACAATAGCGTTTAGCGAACCCACACAATGATCTCCATACTTGGCGTATCAAGCATTGCGGATATCTTCGAAGATGTGACTGAAAATGTGGAATCTTGTCAAATTGAAAACCGTTTATCCAATTTCCTTTTTCGCCTAAACTAATTTTTTCGCGACATAATTGCGAAAATTGCGCATGAAAGTAAGCCACGATATGGGTTATTTTCATCAAATATATCAGAATTCAAGAAGCCAAGGGTTAGGAAAATAGAGAGAGCGGGTTGACAACTCAGCTATCATTGACAGACGGACAGACGGACGTGGCACAATAGTAAGAACTCCAAATACGTCCGAAGAACCCTAAAAAGGTCCGTCGACGCTCCGTACCAATCATTCAACTACGAATCAACCCGGAAACTAACAAGGAACATCCCTCAGGTGGCACCCTTCGATTTTGTTGAAGTTTGGATATGTTATAAAGCACCGAAAAGTAAGCGATACGTATTTCTTTTTATCGGCGGAAAAACGGTTTCAAGGGCTGAAACTTACCCTCAAAAATGGGGATGTTTTTCCTTTTCGTCAATAACGTTTTAACGGTACGAGATATTAAAAAATTTCAAATTCCACCAATGTTTATTTTTTTGTGCACTATACATTGGAGATGAGAACGATGACGTTATCGACGAAAAACGAAAAACAACCCCATTTTTGAGGGTTCGTTTCACCCCTCAAAACCGTTTTTCCGCCGATAAAAAAATACGTATCGCTTAATTTTCGGTGCTTTATAACATGTCCAAATTTCAACAAAAGCGAAGGGTGTCACCTGAGCGATGTTCCTTGTAAGATAATAATATTTTGTATGCCAGACAACGGAGACCAACACAACGTAGGAAGCACAATATGCGGATGTTTTGCAAAATTCTTGCTACCGGGATACTTAAATGCCGGGATTCTTGCGCCGGGATACACTGATCATTTAGATATGTAGTTTATTCTTGAAAGCCACTTTGCGATTGGGACAGAGTGTATGCGGAGAGGGCACGGCAGGAGGGATGAGAATAGTAGCCTATGGAAAGGAAAATCCTCCGCAGAGGATTTTCCTACATATAGGAAGTCGCAGTAGGGGACGGGAGGAACCTTTCAATATTGAATGTCGTCGAGAGTTTCGGTACACGCGATATTGTGGAGAACAGAGTGTAACGGAGCATGATACCAGATAGTCCGCACGCGGGCATACAATGTATTATATATACGTTTATTATATTTTCATCTCTGAACTATGAGTATCCATGTCAATAAAACTGCGTCAAGCTACACATAGGCGAGAGAGTGTAGTACAGTATACGCGTGTGTGTGGGTGGTACAAGAGCCGACCGGAGGTTGACGGAGTATTAGAACGGGGATGTTTCAACAGTTCGAGAACTCCGAACGCCCGTGTGCGTGTATCGACGCTAGTTCCTCCCGTGTCAATGCTCTGTGCAACTTTGTGCAACCAATATATACATATAAATACAAACACGCGCACGCACGCACACTCACGTACACACGAACATATATATTAAAGGGAGCCGCAAACAGTAGTTTGGGCGATGGACTGACAGTCCAAAAGTTCCGTGTCCGATTCTACCTACCTAATGAATGGGTTTTTCCGAATGGTCTTTTCGCAATGTTGATGGCTCGGAAACGAACAAAAAAATGCTAGGTACTTTTTGAATATACCACCGGCTCGGCATTTCAAAACGTAGCAAAAAACGACGGAAACTAAGAAGCCCCTTAATGTCCAGGGAAGCGAAGTGTGGCTGGTGCACAACTGAGGGCTTAAGGCCTTAGCCCACAGTCACGGGTATAATATCATGTGCGAATTTAACAATTTTTTTTCGTGTAAAAAAGTGATTCACTCATAAAATTGAATACACAACCATTTAGTATGAATATCAAGCTGATAGAAAATATTTGTTTTTTTTTTCGATGTGCAAAATGGCCGACTACTCGAAACTTCTCGAAACAGCTTTTTTCCAATTGGCGTGACAAATAACTTCAACAATTTTCACTCGATTTACTTCAAATTTCATAACTTTTCATTTTATGAGCACTTTATGAGCAGTTATAACGAAATTTTTGCTGAAAATTCATTTCTTAAGTTCAAATACCTACAAGATTTGAATAAAGCAATATTTTTTTAAATTCCGTACGTACTTCCCTAGGTATTCTAATGTAGATTGACGAGAATTTTTGTTTTTTCTTCTAGGTCAAAGATTGTGGATGCTAAATGTCACGCCGTGGAGCGCCAAAAAAAAGTTAACGAAAGAAAATATTAGTAGTCGGCCATTGTGTACATCGAAAAAATATATATATTTTTTCCAACAGCTTGATATTCATACTAAATAGATGTGTAATTCATTTTATGAGAGAATCACTTTTTCATACGAAAAAACAATGTTAAATTCGCACATAATTTTATACCCGTCACCTAAGGCCTTGAGTCCAACAGGGCAAAACAGGCGAGTGTGTGTGTACATATATTTATATATACAGGCTGTCTCGCATATAAGGTGTTGCAACCTAATACCTGAGAAAGTACGGATTTCAATGAAAAGTGATGATTCAAATACAAGACCTTTCGCTTGAAAGGTCTTTTATTTGACCTTTGGGGCGGGAAAAGTGAACGGCCAAGGTCATGTGAAGGTTAACTTCAATATTTTAAATCAGAATCCTGATTTTTTCATGGTATATTTTTAGAACTTGCTTAGGAGCTATTTAAAGCAGGAGAGATAAGTATTTTCTATCAGGGTGCAGGTAATCCGATTGCATGTGCACCCCTGTCACGTGCGCATGTGTGTGTGTTGCGCTCGCGCGCAATTGATGAGATCACTTAAATCAAGCACTATAAAATGGATTGCCCACCAATTGCGCGCGCGCACACACACACACACAAAACGGGGCTGTAATCCGACTGGATAACCTCCACGCCCTACACTCTGAGTAATGCTGTTTTAGTAACTTGTAGGTATTGTAACTTTCAATACTTATAGCAGAAACAGTGCTCAATAAAAAAAAATACTTTTCCATAGTGCTCTGAAAATACCTCAAAATAAGCTGAAAAAATATACAATAAGGAGCAAAATTTCGAATATAAAATGTTGACGTTGATCTTCAGATGATTTTCGTGGTTATATCCAAGGTCAAATTGTGATTTCAATCTTTTTCTCCTCTTGAAACGAAGTGGCTTTTAGTTGGAACGTTTTTTTATAACAATTCGTGTTTTATGGGATATAAGCTTGCAACACGTCATCTAAGACAGCCTGGATATATATGATATATATATACACACTGCGTTCGACGAGAGAACGACACGCGTCTGAACCTAAATTCGTCAGGTACGATCAGATCCCACCTAATACGCCGCCGAGGGAAATATCTTTACCCTCTTCACGTAGCCACGTTGGCGCAGGGCCCAATACGGTACTGAGCAGCAAGCCCCTGTGTCGTTCTCTCGGTGAACGCAGTTTATACAGGGTGTATCTTAATTACTAGTTTTTCGTTTGTGAGCACATAGGGTGTCTCTTTCCAAGCAAAGCGCTTTGTTTTTAATGCGCGACAAAAAATGACCAAGATATTCACGAGTGAAGTCCAACGGTGAGTAAACAATGGCACAGTAGTTTCGGCGTCCAAGTGAGAGCAGGCACGAGTTCGAATTTTGCAAATTGTGTTTGAAATTTGCATTTCAAACACTATGCGGTTACCCAAATAAAGTATTAAATAATGAATAGAAAAGTTGAACAATATTATCCATTGTTTGATGATATGGGGTGCTCGGCCTCATTAAATTTTTTTCATGCCTGCTGGGGTGAAACGAAATTATTCGACTATTTGGATTTAATTATTTTGGACCGATTTTTCTGGGGGGGGGGGGGGGACTGGGAGGGCGGTGAAGTTTGCATCGTTGGGGGGCAACGAAAGTTAATTTTTCCTCTTTTGCTCAAGTTTCTTTCGCCGATTCAGGGTACGAAAATCACTCAAACGGTTTTTCTTATCTTCATAAGAGATCCACAATCTCAATCTATAAAAAAAATTCGATTGATTTTAGATTGTAAGATAAGTTAATAAATGAAAAAAAAAAATTAAGAACTTTCGCTGCATTCCAACGATGCCAACGTCAACGCCATTCGTCGCATCCGTACATTGGCTTTTTTCTTTCCTCTTTTTCCACAATGAAATTTATTCTCGTCGCGTATAAAAAGGGTGCGTGCGACAAGTATATGTACCGATTGGATTATCAAGATTTCGAAAGTATATAACACAGCGCAACTTTATCATCAATATCGGATTACGCTGTGGTCGTGTCGGTATTGGCGAATCGGATGCAGGGTTGAAGGAGAGAGGGAGAAAAGAGCTCAAACTCAATTTCGTTACGGTAAGCCTTTCCGCGCGTGTTCGTCACGGCCAATCCATACTTGAATTCCCGCCCTTGGAGTTTGTAAAAAGGGCAAAGCAAAAGAGTATAAAAGAAGCATTCAACCCCTTCCTACCTCGTGTTCTTCGCGCCCTTCGCGGAGTGAAATATAATAGGGGGTTTTACTCTGTGCAAGAAAAATACTAAGAATGTATAAATAAGGTAGTTTTCGCGATAAGCAATCGAATAATGTTGGCTTTAATTTATAAAAGTACAAGATAAATTTTACAATTCATTTTTTTTCAGGGGCCAGTCCACTTTGAAAATTTCAAAAAATCGAAAGCACGCAAGACTTGAAGAAATCGACGATGATGAGCAATCAGAAGGGATTTTGTACGGTGCAGGAATGGCCGATTGGAGGAACCGCAGCAGCACGGCGGCTACAGTTTTCGCGCGAAAATTTGAAATGTAAAATTTAATTTCATTTTTATGGCACTTATCGATTTCATAAAATAGAAATAAAAATTCTAGTAGTTCATTACCACCGAAGGATTAAATAGAGACACCTTTAAAAAAAAGGGTGCAATACCCTATTAATCAAGCGGCTCAAAGATGCGCCGAGAGGGTCGCAGTCGCGCATTCACACGGTCGTACGCGAAGTAACGAGCCACACGCATACTTGGCTCGTTAACAAGTCCAAGGCTATGAGAAGCGATAATGATTCCTTACTTCATTATTTCTAATTTCTTGGTTTTTTTTAAATTTTCTCAAGTCGTATAGAGATATGAGACAGCGCTGAACTCACGCAAAAATATAGTGCTATCGCGTGTCTCTGGCGTGAAAAGAATTGAAAGATTGGCATAAATTTCTTCTTTGTATCTGTTTTTTTCCTTCTCTCTTTTCCGAGTCAGAGAACAACGAAACGGCGAAAGAGCATCCAGAGAGCGCGGCCACACTTACGTATGTGCATTTTCACACGCACGTTTTCTTCTTCTTTCTATTCTTTCGTTCGTTTCACACCGCGAATCACTAAAGTTTGACGTGAAATTCTTGCGAGATTTTACCCTTCAGGATGGTATGTGTGTGTCTGTAGATATGGTTCGCGTGCTTCGAAAGCTCTATTCGAGTTTTGCCAGCTTATGCTCCCCCTCTCTCGCGGATATACGTCACTTTTCTTCCGGTGCGCGATTTCTCTCTATCGCACTGCTCCAGCGCATGGTTCTCACTCGGAACGATAATTACGAATAAAAATAACGTATTTTCAAGTTCTCAAAGGGTCTTCTCACTCTAGACGCTAAAAAAGGCTATTTTCGTGATTTTTTTTATAGGTTTATATTATAGATATTGATATAAAAGTCGTTACACTTAATAAATACTGTTTGGAAATGCATACATTTTTTTTTAATTTATGTAACCCAACCGTTTGGTTGGTTTAAACGCGTTTTTCTCGAAACAACGTTTTTCGTCAGCTTGTTGATAAAATCTTCGAAACTACTGAACCGATCCTTACGAAATTTTACCCACATATTATTCACAACTGTAGCTATAGTGCATATCGAGGATTTTTAAAAATTTGGATATTTACCAATTTTTTTTGCCAAAAACGGTGGAAAATACACGTTTTTTTGTTTCTTCTTCGAAAAGTGTCCGTCATATAACGACCGGATAAGGTTCAAAATTCAAATTTCAACATTCGAAATGGAACGTTTGAACTATCAATTTCAATTTAACAAAAATCGGAGGATTTGAATCCACTCGCGCCAACGTGGATTCAAACCCGCGCCCACTCTCGTTTGGACGCCAAAACTACTGTGCTATTGCTTACCCACCGTTAGACATTACTCGTGAATATCTCGGCCAATTTTTGTCGCACGACATTTAAAAAAAAGTGTTTTTCTTGGCAGGAGACCCATATAAGCTCACCAACGGAAAACTAGTAGTTAAGATACACCCTGATATAAACAAACACACACGTACATACTATAAAGTGTTGTAAACTCGAACTTAAGAATACGTTACGAGTAACTAATAATGAATTAATTATGGTTATAAATAGACTGTACTATTAAAAATAATAAATTATTAACAACTAGTATTTTTGGTTTATTACTACACACACGCGCGCGCGCACACACCCACACACACACCCCCATATAACTTCCTATAAAACTAAGCGAATGTACCGACTCGCCAATCATTCAAGGACAATCATAATTCCTGCATGATTTTCTTTTTCGATCTATTCCTGGGAATCGATCGCATCGTGAACCGCCGATTTGAAATTGCAGGTGCGAGGGCGGTTATACGAAAGCAAATTGCGATGAGAAACAGGTTGATTTCAGAATGAACAAGACGTATATGAGAAGAATAGTAAGGGGAAAAAAGCAAAATAACAAGAGAATGAAAACAGAGCGGCGAGGGTCGGGATAGAAGCATTTCATATTTATGTGGGAAGCAATTAGTAAATGTTCCGGTGGCTTCCTTAATAAGGCATCCTTGAATGTCTTCCCAACCCATCCCGCTTCCTTCTCACCCTCTTATACATCGTGTCTAATAGCGTAATAGATTGGCGTTGGCAACGTTCCAGATTTTACGAAGTTCGTTGCGAAACGAACACGGCGAAAGAATATAAGTAGAGAAGGAAAGACACACGCAAAGAGAGAGCGAGAGAGAGAGAGAGAGAGAGAGAGAGAGAGAGAGAGAGAGAGGTAGATGGAGAAGGAGAAGGAAAGAGAATGGGATGTGGCAATGGAGAGGCGGAGAGAGAAAAAGAGGAAGGAAGAGAGAGGAAACCACCGATCTATCTGGTCCTTCCTGGCACGTTTCTCTGCACGGCTCTACGTGAAAAAGTATTTTTTGCTTCTCGTGGCTCTAGGCTAGTTCCTGTTCCAGGCCTTCCATTCCTCCCCCATCCACGGTACTCAGCGAACACTGGTGTAGTAGAGAAAGAGAGAAAAAGTATGTGTGTGCTAAAGAGAGAGAGAGGGGGAGAGAGAGAGAGAGAGAGAGGGGTGGGAGGAAGGGAGAGGGAGCGAGAGGGGGAGAGAGAGAGAGGGAGAGAGAGGGAGAGAGAGAGAGAGAGAGAGAGAGAGAGAGGGAGAGAGAGAGAGAGAGAGAGAGCAGGAGGGAACAAAACTGAGCTTTCTCCTTCGCTATCCCCCCTTACCTTTTACCTCGTTACTCTTCTCATTCCTACATTTCTTAACCTTTTTCTTTTTTGCGATTCAGCTTCCCGTATTTTCTCGCCCTTTCTCTCTCTCGCTCTCTTTCTTCCACATATAGACATAGGCAGAGACGTACACACACACGCACATGCACACTCTGTCTTATTCGACAGGCTTCTCGCTCAAGCCGTTAATTGTCAACGTACGTCGAGTGGACGTGTTTTTAATCGAATATCACCCGACAGAGCCATCAGCAGTTCAATTCTCCCACTTCACTTTTATCATCCTATCCAAACTCGCCGAATGAACCCTGGAGCATGTATACCTCTCTCTCTCTCTCTCTCTCTCTCTCTCTCTCTCTCTCTCTCTCTCTCCCTCTCCCTCGTTCTCTCTTTCCCTCCCTCTTTCTATATATATCATTTTCATGAAACTCTTCTCTATTTGCGCTCCGTCTCTCGTGGAAGTGCACAGGGTGACAGTAAAACGGAGAGCGGATAAGTGGAATATGGGAATCATACTTGTTACGAAAAATCAACAGGGAATATCGAGCAAGCGGTTAATCCGTATTTGCAATGACGTCAAAGAATAGAGCGAGGATGACACTTATTGCGATAGCTTTCGCACGTATATCTCTCTCCCGAGTGCGTGCTTCAAATGATTTTTTATTTTTTCATCCTATAGTCACGCAGTTTCAGGAGTCCGTCGCGAGGCAACGTCGTATTATATATCGATTATATGTAGATCATTCTTGCCATGAAAAAAGTATGCCGAGCATCGCGTTGAAAGCCGCTCAGCCGGTCCCCTGTCCACGCCGCTCTCGTTCTTGCGCGATGGAATAATAATAATGTAGGAACGGACGAACAGTCCAACGCGAAACCGCAACCCGACTCGGCAAAAAGAGGTCCCACTTTTTTTTCCGTACCCGTCGTCGTTTCATTAGGAGAATTGAGAAATAGTCGATTTTTCGTTTTTCTCCATAGTGTCACACTCGAGGGCACCAACACTCTCGTCGATTAAATTGCGAAGAGCAGAAAAGCAAGAGACGCGACGAGAAACGCGCTTTGAGGGCGTACGCAAATTACGTTACGCAATTGGGGGACCGGCCAGGCGTTACGGTCTACGTACGTAGGGGGAGGGGGTCAAGGTTTGCGTTATGTCACGATTTTAGAACGGCCAGAAACAGCAAAATTTCTGCATGTTCAAGTTTTGAATTAAAAACTCGCGCGCGGTTTTATCGCGGAATGTTGACAGCTTTCCATTCAAAATGTCAGTTAAGGGGGGAAGTCACTGTGCAAAAACTTGCACAGTAGCTTTTCCACTGTCCCAAAACAAAATTTGAAAAAAAATCGGTTTTTTATAATTCTTGAAAGTACATATATTCAACAATATGTTGGCAACTTTTTTATTCACAAGTTCGTAAATTGGAGGAGTTGCAGTAACTTTAGTGAGAACAGGTAGGGCGACCGGTTAGTGCCCTTAGTTCCTACAGCTGTGGCATCGTTCACAATGGATGAAGTGCAGGCTCTTATTATTTTGTGAAATATAATGCAGACGAAAAACCGTCGTATCGCACGTGACTAGATACTTTAATGTAAGTATTAATATTCTAAAAAAAAACAACTTTATATCAAGAAAAACGGAACGAAAACTTTGAACGCAATTTTCTCGAAACTACTTTTTTCGACGTTGTCCCAGCAAATACTCATAACTTATCAACCGATTTTCGATTTTTGTTTACGTCTTTGTAATCGCAGTAACGTAGGTTGTATGTAGCCGATTAAATTTTTTTTATCATTACTATTTTAAGGACTGCTTGAAAAAAAGGGCCTGGAAAATAGAAAAAAATGTCCAAACTGTCGGCATTTTGGAAAAAAAACCGCATAACGATAGCTACATTTTTATGGATATCGATATATTGTTGACTTTCCATTTACAGATAACCTTTCATAAAGATATCGATGGGACAATAAAGAGATTTTTTTTCGTCGTCGAATCAAGCCATTTATCTTGATTAATTTTATACATTTTTTTCATAAAAATTAGTATAAAACTAAATGAATATATTATACTTCATAAAGTAAGTATGAACCCGATCCTTTCATAATTAGTTATGTTTATGAAAAAAACGCAATTATCGACGACAAAGCACCCGTTACGTAACGGAATGGGGGGGGGGGGGGGGGTAAAAATTGGGGAATTTGGCGTTACGTAATTTGTGTACGCTTTAAATTAAAAAACTCGTACTTTTCAAATAAGTAATACGTTTTATTAATAAATAGAAATGTCAGGTCATTTTGAGACGCTATATATGTAGATATACATTACTGATATTATAAAATAGCAGCGCCCGTACGTTGAATCGTAGTTGGTGGTGAAAACGGCCAAAGATTTATTCCTGGACCTTCGGTATGTGAGAAATAAGCGCACTTGCAGAATTTCTCTCTGCTCTCTGTATCATATCTAGACCTGCCAAGTAGAACCTGAGAAAATACGACTTCCCTTCTAAGAGGACAATAGCGGGCGATACCCTTCAGCATTTACGAAGAAGCTCTACAGTAAATACTCTACGTAAAACAGTTTGATTACCTTTAATCGTTAGCTGACTCAATCACACACACACACAATAATAATAATAATAATAATAATATATGAAGTGCGGCAGGACCTTGAGACGCCATGTAATTAAGGCGAGAAATCCCTTTAGGAGCGTGAAAATTAGGTATTTTTCGGGAATTTTTTTAGGGGGGATAAAATAATCTGATCATTTCCAAATTTGGACATGAGTTTATCATAATTGTCAAGTTTTAAAAGAAAATGATTTTTTTGGGATGACCAACAAATTGGCAGCGTTATTAAAGGTCTTCGGACGCCTGTTTTCCGCGACGTCGAAAAGTGCTGCAGCTGTCACTCTTTTTCTGTTGATCTGAAAAAGATTTAATAAGTGTCATTCGTTTACCGACACATTAAGGCGAAGGATATTCCTAAAAATGATGAAAAAGTGCAAAATTGAAAATTTGGGAGCCTTTTTACTCCAAAGTTCGAATTTTCGACCATTTTTTCGACACGTTTGACCCCAAAAAAATTATTTACTTACACGCTACCTTTCAAACTTTAGGTATATCCTTCCGATAATATTACTGAGAGTAACCTTCCAAAATTTCATCCAAATCGATCGATAACTTCTTGAGCTACAACACAAGCAGTTTTTGAAAAAGTAGTTTCGAGATAATCGCGTTTAAAGTTTCAACATGTGACTCGCTAACTAACCGCATGCTGTCCCTGCGCTCTAGACTATATGCGATAACTCCGCAAATATTCAATATTTCGAGTTTCCCTTTGGTCAGTATATTCTTTGAGTATCATACTTTCGAAATACGTAAAAAAATCGATTTTTTGAAAATGCTAAAGAGATTTCTCGCATTAAGAATGAAAATTTCGATTACACCAATGTCCCTGCCCACTCCGTGTACAATAAGTAAGTATATACACTCATCCGAAAAATGAAGGGAGCAGCCTGTAACTTCGGGAAAAATGATCGTATGAAGATGGAAAAAAAAGGATTTTGAAGCTTGATGTTTCTAGTTTTGAGAACTTTTTTTGTGCAACACTTATTGCGCAATGAAAGGAAATATCACAAGACAAAAATGCGCCAAATTTTTTTTGTACGGTTACGGGACATTCTGGAATCATAGCACGGTGATACCGATGTCAAGTTGAAACCAATAACGGAAAAAAATTATTGATCCAGCAAGGATACGAGCCAAAATAGTGAACTTTTATTCAAAACTCTATTATATATATATATATATATATATATATATATATATATATATATATATATATATATATATATATATATATATATATATATATATATTCATATATATATATATGTGTGAATATATATATATATATATATATATATATTCACATACATGCACATACACAACTACGAAATCGTCCGATCCAATCCAAACGCGAAGACTCGTCCAAAACGATAAAAACTCACCCGTTTTATGCTCGAAAGCGTAA
This sequence comes from Ophion ellenae, assembly GCA_963210295.1. Classification (NCBI taxonomy): domain Eukaryota; kingdom Metazoa; phylum Arthropoda; class Insecta; order Hymenoptera; family Ichneumonidae; genus Ophion; species Ophion ellenae. The sequence continues at coordinate 36,567,542 of OY723386.1, read as the reverse complement.
TGAGCAAAGACATTGAGCATGAGAGGAAAAAAAAGGAGAGAGAGGAAGAGGGGGAGAGCAAAAGGGAGTGAAATTAAGGGACGGGGAGAAGAAAAAATCGTTCACACAAGACAGAAGCCTGCGACCGCACAGTGCATTAAGAGAGTTCCCGGTAGCCTGCTGCTCTTCCGAGCACACGCGCACACAAAGTTCGTGCGGTAACATATATATATATATATATATATATATATATTTATATACCGCGCAAGGTAAAGATGCGAGCGCACCTGTTCACCCGCTTACCAGAATAGAAAGAGAGTGAGAAAGACCGCACCGAACTAAAAAAGCATGAGCGGAAAGAGAACGAGGAAAATTACGTGTCTATGTGTATACATATACATATGCCCGCACGATACGTGTGTATGTGTGAACACGAAGCATGACCTATCCGAGATATCGAACTTCGCGAGCATTAGAAAATGACTAATTTCGTATTCCACCTCGTCGCAGAGGGGAAACGACAAAAACGTAGGAATCCTTTTTTTTCTCGCGCTAACACATTTGTCTGAACGTACCACGTATGTATCGTTAGATCATAATTCAAGGGTTTTGGTAATTATGTATGTGTGTATGTGTGTACGCACCTCATTGTTCTTCACAGGTTGCGCTGCATTATCTTGTAAGTCGATTTTCTCACACTTCCCTAAGACCGCCGGGGAATCGCAGAAGCGTGAACGTCCATTTCGTCGACGTAATGGATATAGGTGTTTGTGCGTGTTCGTGTACGTGTGTGTATATGTATAATATATGTATATGTATATGAGGTATTCCACGTGAATTCGGTGGACTTTTTCCCTGACTCCCGCCAATTCGATTGATTTTTTTAAATCTGATTCCATTGAGTCTAAAGGACACCCTGTTTTTTTCTCCGAAAAAAATGTCTCCGAAAAAAACGCCCCGATTTAAAAATCTGAAAAAACATCCCAAAAATGCGTGATTATATGTAAAAATGTTCAAGCTATCACCCGCAGTGGAAGTAGGATTTTTTCTATGCTGTCTGAGCGATTAACGATAAAAAAATCCGAGAAATTCAAAAACCGCTAACTTCGGGCGGATACTTAAATACTTTGATACCAACAATGAATTTTTTTGACTATTTTTGAATAACCAAATCACAATCATGGACCCTGAACAGCTAGCAGTCAATTTTTCGGATTTTTTAAAAAGCCAATCGCTCAGAAAGCACAGAAAAAGAACACTTCCACTGCGGGTGAAAGCTCGAATTTTTTTTACATATAATCACGCATTTTTGGGAATTTTTTCAGATTTTTAAATCGGGGCGTTTGTTCGGAGAATTTTTTTTTTCGACTAAGGGTTGTTGGGGAAAAGGTAAAAAAAATCAGGGTGTCTTTCAGAGTCAATGGAATCAGATAAAAAAAAATAAATCGAATTGGCGGGGGTTAGGGAAAAAGTCCACCGGATTCACGTGGAATACCTCATATGCATATCTAGATGTATATGTAGATGTATATATATTATATTATTATAAAAGGAACCGAGGACACAACAAATTTGATATCTGCCATGTTGTTTCCAAAGATTCTAATACGGAGTGAAAATCATCAAGATCAGCAATGTCCCGGGTAGAAATTTGAGTCCGGAAAAAGTACTACCCCTTATCTGCCTTTCCTAGATACTACTAGGTCATGGTCAGGCCTTCCAGCGTGGATCAGATTCGCCATGTAACAGGTCTTAGGCCAGGCCCCGATCCGCCGACGACGTGGAAGTTTGCATCGTTGGAAGGCAAACGACCTTTTTCTTCAAATTTTTCATCTGTTTGTTTTTACCAGTATCCAGAGACTCTTTTTTGCTAATTAAGGTTGCAAATCTTTAATAATGGATGAAGCAAGTCACCTTTGTCTGATAGTGTACCTACGGCGACCGGCAACATTACATCGTCAATTCTTCACCGACTGATTTGAAATTTTGTTTAGAACCTTACAACGGAAGGGTCTTACTTGAACAATGTTTATCTCTACAACGCTGCAAGTCCGTTTTTCAACTGTACAATGACTTATCTCTCATTTGTGCAAACTCGGCAATCCACCAACTGTACAAGAGTCTCAAGTTTGCAATATTGAACCTCTACAACGATCTAGCCTCATGATCATCCCTACAACGCATTTATTCGGATTTGTATCAACTACACAATGAGGCATTTGCAATATGCTTTAATTCTACAATGTATCAACTCTACAAGAACTTTGAGTACTCAACGTTCAACTGGGCAATATTGTCAACTCTACAACAGCTGATATATCAGGTGTATCACATGAAATCAACCACTGTGATCATGTATCACATGATCAAATCATGTGATACATTTCATGTCAATGCTTTTACTACCTACCTATCGCTGAAAAACCACGAATGTTTTGATTTTACCCTGCCTTTCAAGTTAAAACCCCTTTTTCGTCCCTTAGGAAGGGTCAAAAATCAAAGTTGATACCATAAATCGGAAGAACGGGCGATTTTACTTACAGTGGGGGACATTATTTCTGCTGTAGACGGCAAAAAACATCCTTTTTCTCTCAAGTGTTCAAACATAGTCGCTTGGGCGTTAATAGGCTAATATATATCTCTTCTTCAATTGATACACCTGATATACCCGCTGTTGTAGAGTTGACAATATTGCCCAGTTGAACGTTGAGTACTCAAAGTTCTTGTAGAGTTGATACATTGTAGAATTAAAGCATATTCCAAATGCCTCATTGTGTACTTGATAAAAATCCAAATAAATACGTTCTAGGGATGATCATAAGGCTAGATCGTTGTAGAGGTTCAATATTGCAAACTTGCGACTCTTGTACAGTTGGTGGATTGCCGAGTTTGCACAGATGAGAGATAAGTCATTGTACAGTTGAAAATCGGACTTGCAGCGTTGTAGAGATAAACATTGTGCAAGTGAGACCCTGCTTTGTTCTCAGTTTCCGTTAACAACCGAAATCTTGTTTTTCGCTGCTTCGAGTTACAGATCACCAGTCAGAATCCGAAACAAAAATTTGATCAATTCTCACAGCCTAAATCTGGCAAAAAGATTCCGATAACAAAAAGAAAAAAAAATTGCATCCCAGCCATGCCAAGTTCAAGGGGCATGGCTGGGCACTTTTTTTATTGCATTTTTTTGAAGTATAAGTATCTGAGAATATGTCCTGAAAATTTCAAGTCGATCCGAACAAAATTGACTGAGATATGAGCGTTGAAAGAGAAGAATCCGCGTTGAAAGAGCGTTGAAAGAGAAACTTTAAACGCGTTTTTCTCAAAATGGCATTTCTGAAGTCGGCGACCAAGATTACTCGAACACTAATGAACCGATCTTCTTGAAATTTTGCAGGCTTATTTAATACATAAAAATGTAGTCTTTAATCGTTCGATTTTTTTTCGAAAAAAAATGGCCGTTTTATAGTCAAAAAACGGCCGTTTTTTTTTTCGTTAAAATCGAACCATTAACTTTGACTCTCCGCCATTTTGTGAAAAATGAATATTTTTTAAAATCCTTCGATTAAAGACTAGTTTATACTTATATTTGACTAAATCCATCCGCATTTTTTTCTTCAGATGATCCACTTCGCCGCAATGTTGGTCACCGCAAACCGTGTATATAAAAACATTATTTCATTGACGGCCATTTGCCACTAAACAATGTAATATTTGTCAATAAAAAAAATTACTGAAAGTTCTTCAAGATGTGTTCTTTAAGATGGTATATTGATCGATTAAAAAAGTTTTGTAGTTTTCTTTTAAAAAATTCATGAAAAAGGCCTTTTTTGCGCTACAAGTGGGGTAACGCCTCAAGGCATCATAAGAGTTTATTTCGCTGATAGGGGCATTGATCCCCTCCGACATCAGCTCCGTTGAAATCATTATTTGCACAAACAAACCCTTTTTAAAAAGCAAACTGCAGTTCTCGTAAATATTTTACTTCGAATGTAGATCTCGCGTATCTGCGCCCATCGATACGTATACGTACGAAAACATTTCTAGATTGGGATTAACATCAACATCCAGAGCGATTTTTGGAGTATTCGCTACCAAACCTGCGGCAAATTGTTCGTGCGTATATCCAATACCATTGCCGCGAGCCCTCACGGGGCGATTGTTGAGAAGCTTTTTTCGCGAAATTGGCGACACATTAAACGCTGTACTGGGGTGCGCGGGTGCGGGCGTATTCGGAAACGCGACAGCCCGAGGAAGGCAAAGAGGGCAAAAGAACCAATCAACAGTGAAGCGAGGATCGTAAAATCGGCAAAAAACACAAATTGAAAGGCCTTTCGAGGAATATATTCTGTGAAACGGGCCATGCGTACAAATCACCTTAACGCCCGCAATGTTGCACGTTTGGATCACTGGAATCCGATAAAAATGTTTTTTTTTTTTAATTGCCCAATTTTAGTCTTGACAGATCATGGAAAATCCTGGACCTGGTGATCGAGATTAGTTCATGACCGATCAGAAAATTGAAAATTAACCTCGTGAAAAGTCTCACGCTTTTGAGATACGGAGACTCTTGGGTCTCACAGACCCGACCAAAAAGACGCGTTTTTCTGTTTCGCGAAACATTTTTATCCGTTCAAACAGCTTCCTCAGACAAAATATGAACCGAGAACAGTTTTTCTCTTCACAGGGGCTTTCCTTACCTTCTGCTCTTTCATTTTTTTTAAATTCTTCTGAATAGACGTAGACTTAAGGATGGTGTGTCCAAAAGTAAGAATGATAATCAACTTTTTTAAATTTGATAGGTCATTATGTAAAACATTTGAAAGGTTGTGTAAAAATTTCACGACGATTAGGAAGCTGGCTACTGAGAAATTATAATTCACAAATTACACGCAGCCTTATGGAAACTGGAGTAACTTTGCAATTATCATGAATGAAGTAACGTTGCAAATATTTATGAATGATCCATTTTTTTATTCTAAATATATCCAAAACAAAGGTGGCTTTAGGGGCCATTCATAAAACACGTGACGCAAATTTTATCAATATTCGACCCCCCTCCCCCCTCTGTGACGTTTCGCGACGGGTGCCGGTGCCCCCCCCCCCCTGCCGCTCCGGAAAATTACGTGACATGGAGCCCGGCCCCCCTTCTGCTCTCGTTTTTCTTTCAACAAAAAGAAGCAAGTAAAATACTGAAACCATTTTAATAAGCTATTTCAGAACGAACAATTTATATTGTTTACTTTAGGTGAATATATATGTAATATATAAAAACGTACAATTTATACGTGGGATCTCGTCCATTAAGGCCTTAGGCCACTCTAGAGGCCGAAAAAATAGGCTTTTTGGGGATTTTTTTTCAGAAAAACTACAAAATAAATTGAGATTACAAAAAAGGGTGTTTATCATACATATCAGTGACTGTATACAATAATTTTTTTGAAGCGATTAATTTCAAAATGGCGGCTGTGCAGCGTTTATCCCAAAACTGCATTTTTTAAGTTGGCCGGAAACATAACTCAGACAATTTTCAACCTATTCACTTGAAATGTTGAATATATCTTGAAAAATACATTGTTTATGGAAGTACGTAGAATTTTTTTTATATTGCATAGTTCATTTGTTATTAACAATTATCTGACGAAATTTTTCACTTTCCAAAAATCTGCCTAAAAAATCGTCAGATAATTTTTAATAACAAACGAACTATGCAATATAAAAAAAAATCCTACGTACTTCCATAAACAATGTATTTTCCAAGATATATTCAATATTTCAAGTGAATCGGTTGAAAATTGTCTGAGTTAAGTTTCCGGCCAACTTAAAAAATGCAGTTTCGCGATAAACGCTGCACAGCCGCCATTTTGAAATTAATCGCTTCAAAAAAATTATTGTATACAGTCACCGATATGTATGATAAACAGCCTTTTTTGTAATCTCGATTTACTTGTTAGTTTTTCTGAAAAAAAAAATCCCCAAAAAGCCTATTTTTTCGGCCTCTAGAGTGGCCTAAGGCCTTAATGGACGACCCCACGTGCATCAATAATAAATAATTTGATAATCTTCTATCACAATGCACCTAGAATGCAATGTGTTCCCGAGGATGCTTCAGGTGAGTCTCAATCGATATCAGAGAAGTTGCGACTTCCTCGTAGTCGGAACATTGGGTGGGCAGTACAGAAAATTTTCAGCGTCTCAGTATCACCCTTTTCCAGATTTAATATGCTTATAGCGTCTCGTGACTTTTGCTCGACCCCCCTTCCACCCCCCTGTGACAAAGTGTGACGATTTGCCTAACCCCCCCCCCCCCCCCCACCCCCCTCACTGCGTCACGTGTTTTATGAATGGCCCCTTATGGTGCAAGAAACGACGTCGTCCGTGAACGAAAATGAGTATTTGAAGTAAATGAAAGTAGCTGGAAATTCAAATGCTCATTTTCGTTCACGGACGACGTCGTTTTTTATTTTCCGATAGGTCATTATCTGATCTATCACGAGGTTCAAGACTGTCCGAAGTTCACTAAAAACCTTGTACACCCGCGCTTTGAAACACACACGCGCTCGCACAGTGGGTAAAAAAGTATCTCCAAACTTCGCATTTCCGAAAACAAAACTCTTCGTGAAAATGAAGAACACTTGCGCAGATTGTTTTATTCGATAGCATGGTATTGAATTTTGCATTATTTGAATGCAACGGTATCATTTCCTTTTCGTATTGCTCAACTTTTTCACACATTGAGGCTACAGATATCACCGAAATGTTTTTGAAGATCCGTACCAGCGATCCATAACCTAAAACTGCGATAAAAGAGTTTACACAGTAATACAAATAAAGAAATGAGGAAATAAAGAAGGATTTTCGTTGCACTCCAAAGATACGATAGGATCATTTGTTAGCACATTTGAAAAAGTAATAATATATATTAGTGGAAATCCTTCAGTAAACGCACATTAAAAAGTGGGTCGTACAAATACTTTATCATCAACCGAATATGTACATATCGGTAAATATGTAAACCCAAATACGTATCTATATGAACAGAATTTTCGTTGTATCCCAACTATGGACATTCGCGACCAGCTGCGAGACAACGATTATCGCATATATAAATTTTTAACGAACGGTCTCGAGGGTGCGCGCGCACGCGCGATAAACAAATTTCTACATACGAACGATTATGAACAATGGACTTCGTATACCTTCGTTTGTACGGTTTTAATTAATCTGTTTTGCGCCGAGAAATATTGTTATTTAACAAACAAACGCGTATATATAACTCTCGAATTACCACGCGCGAGATTCACCAGACCGCTATATTAATCTTACGCATACACACGCGCACGCACGCGCGACACTCATTGCTTTGGACAATCTTGTCGAACCGCGAGAAATTTTAATTTCCCGTTGTTCCCAAACATCCAATGTCCCGCGACACAATTACCTCAAATAAATTGAACTATTAATGCCAAAAGGCTGTGTTCAGTACTCTACATTTATTGGGGTATGAATATTATCCTCATATATATATATATATATTTCGGGTGGCCGTTATTTGGGCTTTGGCGAAAATTCGATGCCACCCCAAAAACATAATCAAGGTGTATCAAAAAAAATCTGTGTGAAGTTTGGAGGCGCTCGGAAAATTGAAACACGCGCCACCGAGCAATTGAAATTTTATATGTAAAATACATGTATTTATCCCGCGCATCAGTGATTTTTTTTCGAGTATAATATTAATGAGAAATATTTGAAACTTGGTACACTTATTGTGCATAGTATGGTGTACAAAACCAATTTTTTTCATTCATAATTTTGTTAATGACAAGCTCTGTAGAGATGCCCATATTTCGTATTTTAAATATTTGTTTTCAAATGAATTTCAAATACAATAAAAAATAAATTTTCAGTTTGAAAATGTAATGTCTGCAGGGAAGAAGACATAGAAGAATATATTTTTTTCGTAATACATATTTACGAGCTATCGTTGTTTGCACCGTTACAACAGCAGTGTTGTGTTCGCCGTAGTGTATATTATAGTAGTAGTAATATAAACTGTAGTGTATATTATACACTACAGCGAACACAACACTGCTCTTGTAACGGTGCAAACAACGATAGCTCGTAAATATGTATTACGAAAAAAATATATTCTTCTATGGCTTCTTCCCTGCAAACATTACATTTTCGAACTGAAAATTTATTTTTTATTTTATTTGAAAACAAATATTCAAAGAAACGAAATATGGGCATCTCTACAGAGATTGTCATTAACAAAATTATGAATGAAAAAAATTTGGTTTTGTACACCATACTATGCACAATAAGTGTACCAAGTTTCAAATTTTTCTCATTAATATTACACTTGGAAAAAAAAATCATTGATGCGCGGGATGAATACATGTATTTTACATTTGAAATTTCAATCGCTCGGTGGCGCGTGTTCCAATTTTTCAAAGGCCTCCAAACTTTACCGTTTTTTTTGATACACCATCATTATGCTTTGGGGTGGCGTCGAATTTCTTTCGCCAAAGCCCAAATAACGGCCACCCTAATATAGACACCCTAAAATTCAGAAAATTTGAGGGGCAGACAGCTGTTCGTCTATCTATTTGACGTCGTTTGGCAAAGTTTCGACGGGATCTGAAGAGCCGTTTCAGAGATTTTTGGGTATCTATAATTGTTCTACCATCCCGACCGCAATGAGGTGTCATTCCGTCTTAAAGCTATTTTTACAAAAATAGCAATAACATAAGAGGTATTTTTATTTTGAGCCAAGCTTTAAATTATTCAACACGTCCCATTTAATTATTTCTGTATGTACAGTTAAGTTTTCAGTTACCAATACAAATAAGTTTTTAGTTACCAATTATTGTCTGTTTGGACATTATGAACGAGTTAGTACCTAATTTTGGGAAATTTTCCAAAAACCATACTCATCATGATAACCCGAAATCCTTAGACTTTGAACTAAGGTAACCTACGTTAGATATGTTCCTAATGAAGTGACCTATCGCCCCCTTAAGGCTTTGCATCGACCTTTCTAACAGCCTGTAGACGTACTCGGTTTTGATGGATCGTCAATTTTACTAGTCGTATTGAAAAATCCGTACTCAATAAGATTTAAACGATATTCTGTTGTCAAAAACGCATATATATATATATATATATATATAAACATATACAGTCGAACCTTGATATAGCGAACCTCGATATAACAAAGATTTGTCCATTCCCTTCCGATAGACACCCGAAACCTTGATACAACGACATAACGATATACATTGTGCTCTAATTGCTCATTGCTTGTAAAAATCGCTCTCATTTCAACCTTTGTTTCTTTCAAAAATATCCCTATATTTATAGTAATATGTTTTTTTTTACATTTTGAGGATCATGATGTCGATATAACGAACTTCCCTAGAGATTCGTTATAACGAGGTTCGACTGTACAAGGAAGTTAGAATTTCCGCATATATATATATACAAAAGTGTGATTTTTAAGCAATTCGACACCGCGACCTGTCCTCCTAGAAGCCAATTGTTCCCATGTTTAATACCATAAAAGTCCTAATGTACTTGATTTCACCTTTGAATCAATCTAAGCATAATTACAAAATCAAAAAGTTCAAGAACAAAACGTTTCCAAAATAAACGAGGTTATAGAATATCAAGCCCGTCCTCAAAACAGTCGGATGTGCTGACAGTCAACATCAAATACTTTTAATGAGTTCAAAATGTCGTTTCCCTATATATATATATATATATATATATATATATAGTAGAAGTGTTCCAGTGAACATTAAACTCATCGCTTGCACAAAAGGACCTTATCGGCAGCTAGCCCTATTATAGTAAGAGGGCAATAAACGAAAAGAGAGAGGACGAAACTGATCGATTTTTTTGCAATGCCATAGCACAGTTCCCGCACCCCGGAATAGTGGGCCTCTCTTTCAAGCTTCTACGAGCTTAATGAGATTTGGGGTTGGAGTCCGCGAGCGTGAAATTGCGAACGAATTTCCCAACGCGCCCGACCATGTTATATATACTTAACGTTCTATGCCCAAAATCCGCAGCAACCGGTTGCCAACCGTCCTTCCGCATTTTCTCTTTTCATGAGCAACGTTCACTCTCACTCTCACTCTTTCTCTCCCTCCCCTCCCCTCTCTCTCTCTCGCTTTGTTCAACGTACACTGTATTATAGTTATAAACGCGATTATCTCGATCAAATGTCAATAATTATTAATTAGAAATGCCGATATCGATACTCGGAGAATGTATCGCGCGCAATCGATATACAGGCCACCGCATACGGTCGCTTTCAATGGCTCAAAGAGAAACAATCTTGGAGTCGAGCATGCGAGAAATTTCAGCCGGAATGTACGGCATGTTTCCATAATAACGCTCAACAAACTCTTTTCAAGGATAATCAGTTTGTTGTCAAGCGGAAGAACTTGACACATTTCGTTAATCCGCGTTGAGTAAAGCGTCCGTTACTTGATTTTTATGGTGCCAACATTTTTACACCGTTGCAATTCAACGGAAATTCTTTCATTTTCATATCTTTACTCCTTTTGTGTTCAATCAGTTTTTCAGCGCTCGTTGATCTCTAATGACCGTTAAAAATATATTTAAAAAAAAACGTTTGAGAAATTATTTACGTAGCCTGAATTTCCTGATGAAAAAATACATTTGCATTGGACGTCAACGATAGAAACTTCGGATATAGTTCCGAAAAGCCCATACCGCTATTTTCCTTGAAGTTTTGTATACTTATGTATTTTGACTCGCTGAACACGAAAATGACAATTAAAAGTGGCGCAAATTTGATTTTCAAGATAAAAACTGAAAAAAGAACGTTTTTTGTAGTTTTTTTATTTTATTTTAACAAATGTTGATCGTAAAGAAAAATGTCTTCTACGAAAGTTGTAGCCCATCGAAAGACTGATGATTTATGTTCTATACAAATTTTGGCTTAAATCATTATTTTCTAGGAAAATGGGATAATGCTCCAATAAGTATATTTTGCTAAACTCCATTAGTTTCGATATTATCTACTTACATACTTTACTGGATATGGGCCCAAATAAAACAAACACAAACAGCAATCAAAACAAACCCGAACAAACTCGGGTATGTTTAATTGTGAGGTGTGTAGTTCACTGGGGTCGGCGCGGGGCGTCTCGGATGGGTGTGTGGAATCGCGGGGTGCGTGGAACACTGGGCTGGGCGGAGGGCACCTCGGATGGGTACGTGGAATTGCGGGGTGCGTAGAACACTGGGGTGGGTTTGTTGGGCACCTTGGATGGGTACGTGGAATTGTGGGGTGCGTAGAACACTGGGGTGGGCGCAGGGCACCTCGGATGGGTGTGTGGAATCGCGGGGTGCATAGAACACTGGGGTGGGCGGAGGGCACCGCGGATGGGTGTGTGAAATCGTGGGGTTCGTAGAACACTGAGGTGGGCGGAGGGCACCTCGGATGGGTACGTGAAATCGCGGGGTGCGTAGAACACTGGGGTGGGTTTGTTGGGCACCTTGGATGGGTGCGTGGAATCGTGGGGTTCGTAGAACCCTGGGGTGGGCGGAGGGCACCTCGGATGGGTGCGTGGAATCGTGGGGTGCGTAGAACACTGGGGTGGGTGGAGGGCACCTCGGATGGGTGCGTGGAATCGTGGGGATCGTAGAACACTGAGGTGGGCGGAGGGCACCTCGGATGGGTACGTGAAATCGCGGGGTGCGTAGAACACTGGGGTGGGTTTGTTGGGCACCTTGGATGGGTGCGTGGAATCGTGGGGTTCGTAGAACTCTGGGGTGGGCGGAGGGCACCTCGGATGGGTGCGTGAAATCGCGGGGTGCGTAGATCACTGGGGTGGGTTTGTTGGGCACCTTGGATAACATCGAAACTAATAGAGTTTAGCAAAATATACTTATTGGAGTATTATCCCATTTTCTTGGAAAATAATGATTTAAGACAAAATTTGTATAGAACATAAATTATCAGTCTTTTGATGGGCTACAACTTTCGTGAGAGTCATTTTCCTCTACGATCAATATTTGTTAAAATAAAATTTAAAAACTCCAAAAATCCGTTTTTTTCAGTTTTTATCTTGAAAATCAAATTTGCGGCAATTTTAATTGTCATATTCGTATTCAGCGAGTCAAAATACATCAGTATCCAAAATTTCAAAGAAAAAAGCGTTATGGGCTTTTCGGAACTACACCCGAAACTTCACTTCGCCAATTCACACGGGTGACGTATTTTGAGCAAGGATGAAATAACAAAAAAATTCAACAAGCGCTACGAAATTCCCACTAGAATTGATTCAATGTGCTCAATTTTTCGAGTTTTCTTATTGGTCTATCCTTTTTCTCGGCCAAATATACGCGAGTTCGTCGGAATCCTTCGGCAACCCTTGCTGCACACACACACGTAGACAATGGCTACAGTACCCGGGAGTCAAGTGTATTTGGGATCCCTTGGCTACTTGCATCTACCACACGTCCCCGATGCGGAGGGAACTTTGCGGAGAACGAGCGACGGAAGAGAAAGAGACGGCAAGAGGGATGGACCAGAACATCTCTTCCGATGCTCCGAAACCCACCCTTCCCCCCTCCCTCAACGCCCTTTTGCTAACCACCCTCAGGGTGTGGGCCGGGCACTCGCTCTCTTCTTCTCTCTTGCTCACTCACTCTCGAATAGCCTCTGTGAATTTCTCGACAATCGCGTCTGGCTTGGCTCCAAAGGAGTTTTCGAGGCGGTCGTCGAATCGGAGCAACGGGCACGCTAAGCTCGCCGCACGATTTTCCCGAGTGTAGTATACGTAGATGTAGAGAGCGGTGACCCATACTCGCCGGGAACTTCTTACTTTTACAATCTTATGTTTTGCGAGTACGAATGGCAGAGTCTACGCAAAACCCGTTTTTCCTCCTCCGCTCTTCTTACTGCTGTACATTGTGCCCTCTCTTACGGTACTGGATCTCGCCCCCCCCCCCCTCTTTTTTTGCACAATGTTGCCCACTTTTTGGCGTCAAAAAATGGACAAGATTGTGTAAAAAAACACACACACACATACCCAAAGGCATATGCATCTGCAAAACTATGTACGTAGTTTAGTATGTATGTATCTATGTATGTATCTGTGTATGCATGAATCGATGTATGTATGTATCTATGTATATATGCATAGGGTGGGTGAATCACTACGGTGTTGAAGTTTGCATCATTGGAATACAACGATTTTTTTTCCTCATTTTTCATACCTTTTCTAAAATCATTATCCAAAGCTTTTTTTCGCAAATTAAGGTCGTCAATCTTTAATAAGACTGCGTAGAAACGTTTGAGTGAGTTTCACGGCCTAAATCGACCACATAAAATTAGTGCAACTGAAAGAAACATTAATTTTCGTTGCGTTCCAACGATGCAAGCTTCTACGTCATGAATCATTTGAGGTCGTATCACGTATAGTTGAAGTCATAATCGGCAATGCCCACCCTTCTTCACTTTTCACTATACATACGTGTGTATACCTCTCGTTTTTTCTTTGTTTTTCGTCGTACATTTTTCAATGTTGCATTGAGATTTTTGCTACATCAGTGCCACAACGATCGCGCTGAAGTTTGCATCGTTGAAATGCAACGAAAATAATTTTTTTTTTACTTTCCCAAATTTCCGTCGGCAGACTTGAACTTGTAATCGGAGCAAATATTTTTAAGGATTCTTCTTTAGCGATCTGGAACAAATTTGCGTAATTTGATTTTGGTTAATAATGAAAGTGAGATATTGAAAAAAAAACTTTCGTTGCGTTCCAACGACTTCAGCCCCATGCCACAATGAATATTGCCTCCTTGATATCGGATAGAAAATGTATTGTTTTTCCAAGGGTCTGCACAAGTTCGCAACCTCAGAAATATGATTTTTGATTGCATAGTTTTATAGCTTACGCTGTTAACTTCAATTTGCGACAAAATTTTTTTTTTAATTAAAAAACTTGATGGGTTCTCAGCGATTTTTGTGAAGGGTCAGATCGCTCCTGCGATTACCCCACTTCCGATTTAGCCTTCTTTTTTGTGTTTTCACGAAACTTTGTTTTATTAACATTTCAATTTGTACGACCAGACGATTTTGTATATATTTATCCATTTGTTAATAACGAATGATTGTAGTTGTTTTTTATTGTGGTCTAAAAACGCACTTTTTTCTACGATTGCCGATTCATAAATTTCAAAAAGTATCCCGCCATACGAAAGTTTTATTATTATACTAATCGTACATTTTTTTAATACTAATAGCACATTTTATTATTATATCGAAAGTACATTTCGGATCACCCTAGTTGCCGGAACTACCGGCACGAATTGGCCTGACAGCAACGGCGGCACATTGTTTAAATAGTAATAACTTCATTGTTTATCAATATTTTCAATATAAAAAAAACACAAGTTTGGCAAGTCCATGTAATAATTGTCTGTGAAATGCCGACGTCGTCATCCCACTGCTTTCAACAGAAAAAAATTAGTGAAAATCGATCTGTTTTTGGACCCCAAGCTTATGCAGACCCGTTAATTATCCAATTCTTCTTTTGGCAGATTAAGTCTACGAAAATTGAGAGTTTTTTTGCATTGCTTGGAATCTCGTTAGAGATCTGCAATCTAAATGTGCACGAAAATATTTTGCATAATAATGCGAACGAAAAAGGAAAAGAATTATTGACGAATTTTCGTCGCATTTCAACAATGCACACGTGTCAACACTGCAACGGGGTAGATGGGCTCATCTTTATTTAAAGACTATGTAACAAATGTCGAATAAAAATGCATTGAATAATGATACAAAAATGTATACAATATTTAGTTTCCAAAATTCTCCGTTATGCAACCACATCTGTATTTTGTGAAAATATGAAAAATATTGTCACTCCGTGCGTTCACCTGATTTACGAGGCAGGTGACGTGTAAAAAGATGTCTGATGTAAGAGCGAGAGAGATGGAACGCGAGAGTTTCCGGTCAAGTGAACCTTCACCCTACCCGTTTTTGGTCGCATCCGATGCCCTACAATACTTATTTATATGTATATCGTAGGGTGTGTGTGTGGTGGTGTATATCACACTCATATACCCTAGTATATATTGTATATATGTAGGAAGAGAGAGAGAGAGAGAGAGAGAAAGACAGAGAAAGGGAAATAGGCACACATACAGTCGCACGCATTCAAACATGTCGTCATCCGGCTGCTGTCATTCCGAGTCCGGGACACTGACCAAATAAGCCAGTCTTTAATATATACACGATCAGGATACGACATTATTCTTTGGACTGTAAAGGGAGTGTGATCGAGAGGACATCCTCTTCACTGTCAAGACGTCGGTTATAAAAAATAAGGAAATCAATATACATATACACTTCACGCTTTATAATGTCGCTTATATATATATATATATGCACTTCCGTTTATTTTTGCATGTCTGTCATTTAGTAGTTATGTATGCGTTTCACATCGCCGCCCCCGTTTGTTGCAATTATAATTTGCAAAGCCTTGGCTGTTGTCATATGTATACCCTGCATACACACAAAGGTGCACGCACGAAATACGCGTCGAGAATTTGTGGAAAACACAAAAGTCGTGTATCGTCAATGATGCTTTCATTGATTCAGAAAATGTACAATTTCATTGTAGATTCAACGGATAACGAGAAGCAGCTGAACTACAACGAAATTTCGATCATCTCGAAAAAACAATGATGTTCAAGTTTGCACCGTTGGAATGCAACAAATATTCCTTCCGTTTTCCTTCATTTTTGTCGTCAGCCTAAACATTTTTCTTAGTCATAGATTTCGGACAGTAGATATGAGATGAGGACTGTGAAAAAACGTTTCAAGAATTTCCATAACCTAAATCGGTCGAAAAAAATTGGGCAATTAAATAAATGCTTTGCATTACAATCCAACTTCAAAAATTTCCACCGCAAACGATTTCAAAAATATTGCAAAAGAACTGCATCTCCTTTCCACATTAAATACTCAATAATTCGGTGAACAAAGACCGAGCTACAAGCCAAAGCGCGATTTAATTGCAAAATTGCGAAATGGTTGCATAGTGTATTATGTTCGTTTGTTATCGCATAAAACGACTCCAGTAGTCAACTTAACATTTGGCCCCCGAACATGATATTGAAGTTTGCATTATTGGCATGCAACGAAGGCGAAATTTTTCGCTTTTCAAGATACAAAAATCATTCAAATGACTTTTCCTATCTTAAGTAGAGTATCAACAACCTGGAGTAATAAAAAAAATGAATTATAATCAACATGGAGAAATAAAAATAAATAATAACGAACTTTCGTTGTGTTCCAACGTTGCGAACTTCAACGCGGTCCCCAAACAGCTATATGTACAAATAATTTGTAGAGTTCGATGAATATTCGAATTGACTATTCGTTCGTGTTAACGATAATTCTCAATCCCTAACGCCAAAGCCAAAGCAGTATGATTTTTATTTTCCTATAGAACCAAAAAGAGCCACGGAACTATATCCTGTTCATGTTTTACCTCCGCAATGTGCGAATCGCTGTTTCCTATTCTCTAAAACCATTTCCATAAATGTTTCACGCCCAAGTGCGCGCGTGTATACACGTGCACACTCTCACACAGACACGCGCAAAACGTACGTGCATCGATAAATAAACGGTGCTGTTTTTTTTCCGGAATTAAAGAGTTGGCACGCGTTAGCTTCGTTCACAGTACGCCGTATTTACCACCAGAACGATCGACGTTCGATTGAACATCAGAAGAGAATGTATTATCTACGTACGGATGACCTAGTACATTCCAACTCAACGAGCTTTTGATCCGACTATTTTTTAGTCGGCTGATCATTCGTTTACCTGTTTGTACACATTAAAAGAAAAATTAATGATTTTTTCAGAGATTATCTTTGTCCTTTTTTCAGGCATTAGCGTTTGAGAGTTGCAGCAATTTTCAGTTGCTTTGTTTTTCTTCGAAAGATAGAATGATATCTGCATTAATAGGCTGGACATTTTCTTAATGTAAAATCATACTTTCAGAAACAAATGCGTAAAACATTTGTGAACCTTGTTTTTTTTTGTCACTCAAAAACAATATATTCATATATCGGACACCTTTGATTTTAAAAAATTAAGTTTATGGAGTTATAGACACAGGTTAAAAAATGTTGACACTTAGGCGATCGTGAGAAATACGTTTTTTCAAATACTATTTTCAATAGCGAATAAAGTTCAAGTTCATACC
Source organism: Ophion ellenae (assembly GCA_963210295.1). Lineage (NCBI taxonomy): Eukaryota > Metazoa > Arthropoda > Insecta > Hymenoptera > Ichneumonidae > Ophion > Ophion ellenae. Next base: position 36,550,302 of record OY723386.1, on the reverse strand, counting down.
AATTTATTTGTTCATTTTTTACTCCTTCGATTATTTTCAATTGTATGAAAGGTTGCTGCTAAGTTTCATCATCTTACATCTTGGTCAATCATTGCAATTTTAACGGCATCCTTAACAAACATATTACGAATAATTAGCAGTGGAATTTTACACAATACCTATAAATATACGGAAATAAACATAAACAAAAAATTCCGTATGAAATGCAATTTTATCGACGATTGAAAAATAGTTTCAAAAAAAGATTCCCCACGAGGGTAATGCAGCTAAAAAAATTCCAAAATCATGTCTTCATTTGTCTATAATTTAAAAAAAAATATATTGAAAATGTCCAGTACTGGAAAAAATGTTAATTTCTTAAAATAAATATCAAAACTTTTTTCAAGAATTTCTATACGTAATTTTTTCTAAAGGCATAATTCAAGGCGAATTGAATAACCACCTACGTATTGCATTATCCGCCAGAAACCGCGGATGAAAAACATAGGAAACCAAAGAATCCGTGACTTTAAAAAATGATTAACTGGATAAAGGGCGAAGACAAAAATCCATTTAAAAAAATCATTAATGTTACTTCAAATATGTACAAAATGATGAAAATAAGCCGAGCCCTACATAAACTGGTCCAGATGAAAGCTCGCGCGATTTGGTATAGAATAGGTCGCATATATAGTGAAGATGCGCATATATGTAGCTGCCCGATCACTCCTTGCATATCCATTTCGATCGAACGATATCAGCCGTTGAATCATTGATGCGGGCGTGCTAGATGGACAAGTGCATTCACCTTCGAGGAGCATCACTTTAGTATTCAGCGTTGCATTGTTGCAACGCGGGGACGAGCGAGTAAGAGCAAGAGAGAGAGAGAGAGGGGGGAGCGGAAAATAGCACATGAGAGGAAGGAAGAAGGTGGTAAGCATAGATACGTCTGTCTGTCAGTATGTTCATCCGCATCCGCAGAACGAGCAAGAATGAAAGGGAAGAAAGAGGGTGAAAAGTGCCCCAGGCTCGACACATGCAAAACGCCATGAAACGAGGTGTGGAGAGTTAAAAAGCGGACACGTACAAGCAATCCATATGAGTGTATTCTGCCACACACGCACACACACTCGATTTACTCAGCCGCGTATGCATTGGCGGGTTGATGAAACGATTTTGCTCTTTTTTTTTCGTTTTCAATATGCAGCATCCTCGCGTTTCGACCGCGTAAAGGTAGCACTTCGATCAATCGATTCCTCTTTCCGATAACAGCAATTCCTGATTATACTTACCCTTGAAATCTTGATAATAAAGAACAAAAACCTGCCGAGTGCGAATCGAACACGCATTAAGTAGGCTTTCGTAGTCAATTGTCTCTGCAACCACTTGAAGCGTTAAGTCCTTAGGCCACTCTAGAGGCCGAAGAAATAGAGGCTTTTTGGGGATTTTCTTTTTAGAAAAACTACAAAATAAATCGAGAGTACAAAAAAGGGTGTTTATCATACATATTAGTGACTGTATACAATAATTTTTTTTTAAGCGATTAATTTAAAAATGGCGGCTGTGCAGCGTTTATCTCGAAACTGCATTTTTTAAGTTGGCCGGAAACATAACTTAGACAATTTTCAACCGATTCACTTGAAATGTTGAATATAGCTTGAAAAATACATTGTCTATGGAAGTACGTAGGATTTTTTTTTATTTATATTGCATAGTTCATTTCTTATTAACGATTTTCTAGGCAATTTGTTGGAAAGTGAAAAAATTACTTTTTCACTTTCCCTTTTTTTGTTGTCTTTGCTTATAGTTAAACATTTCAAGAATATAATCCCAAAATTTCAAGTCAATCAGAGCAAAACTCTCGAAGTTATTGACTATTTAGTCCCGCTCCTCTAACACTGTAGCTCCAAACGCGAAAACTTCAAACGCATTTTTCTCGAAACCACTTTTTCAAAGTCCGTGTTCACTGCCATTTGAAAAGTACATGACCGATTTATTTCAAACTTAGCCCGTGCGGAAAACTGATAGGGCAACCCTAATAAAAATAAGGGCCTTTCAGGGCTTTCCTAGTGCTTTCCCTAGTAGGGATTTCCACAATGGGCCCAGACTTGGCCATTATCGGGATAAACTTATAGGGATTTCCACAATAGGCCCCGACTTGGCCATTATGGGGATAAACCTGTAGGGATTTCTACAAAAGGACCCGACTTGGCCATTATAGGGATAAACCTGTAGGGATTTCCACAATAGGCCCAGACTTGGCCAGTATAGGGATAAACAAGTAGGGATCTCCACAATAGGCTCAGATCTAACTATTATAGCGATAAACCAGTACAAATAGCTTAGGCTACATGGTTGATGGTATTTCAATTATTCAAATCAATTATATACATCGATCGAATAATATTATCGAACGCAAATCGGGAAAAAGCGTAAGGGCATTAGCAAATAAAAAATAAACGATGAACACAAATATGCAGACAAACATCAGACAGTATTTATTTATCAAATTAAAGAAACCTTTTACATAGATACAAACAATTACTCATGGTTTCACTCATACATGGAGTAATGCTAGCGCATAAGTGTGAACAGTCCCAACCGGTTTTCTCGACATTTTTATAGCAACTAATTTCCGCTCAATACTCATCATAGGGAAAATTATTTTTTCTGAAGACTTCGCTGATATTTCCTATTCATAAACTTTATCTGACTGTGTAGGATAAGTAAATAAATTGGTCTTCGTTTTCCAGATCTTTCCTTCAATGGAAATAGATTCTAGTGATTCAGTAGACCCATATATTTTTTTTTATTTCTACTACACATCCATTCCTTAGAATGGATTATTTTTTGTATTAATTTTGTCATGGCAGTTTGTCATAAAGGCTCACATGCAAATACGCAATCACATTTCTACGCGCGCACACATACATACACATGTACTCACGCCCACACCTATGCACATGAACAATTACATAAAAACAAATACAGATATACCCTGACGCATTTAACATACACGTATATCCACTGATACGGATATTTTATGGCGCTGAAATGGTTATGATGAGGCGCCGTTGAGGCATTTTCAGGGCGCTAAAATGGTTTGGATGAGGCGCCATTGAGGCAACTTATAAGGCCCCGGTCGTTGCGCCTTTAATGGCCCTTGTTGACAAAGTGTGACCGGCCGCTAACGGCCCTCATGTGGCTTCCAGATTAGGGCCCGAATAAAGTTAGGGGAATATTATTGGGGCCCGATCACAGCCCTAACTCAATTTCCGCACGGGAGTATACACTTCCTACATTTAAAATACCTCCCCCCAACGGTTAGTTTGAGATTTTTTTACATTGAGGGGCTTTTCCAACCCCAAAATGGCGGAATTTTTCGCACTTTTCACTTTACATAACCACCAAAAATTTAGAAATGAAAAAAATATTATCAAAGACCGTTGAGGGGAGGATTTGATGATACTTTGACTAAATTTTAATGGTACCTGATTTCAGATAATTTCTAGCTGAGATACAGTGAACACCGCAAATCGGGTTTTTCCAAAGGCGTTCTTGGAAAAGCTTTGTCACCGGCTTGTTTGTGGATATTTTCGCGTACAAATTTCACGGAATGTTCTTGAAATGACAACAATGTACAAAAGGTTTCAATAAATGTACTCTATCCATATAGATGAGAAAAAAATCGCAAAAAAGACTTTTTTTTCACGCCCTCCCCTTAACGAGGCTTCAAACGACATACGACAAAGTTAATTGTGCAGGCCTCTTACGGAGCTTCCATAAAGTCAACTTAGCAATAACTTGGTTGTCCCTATCTCTGGAATTTATTGATGTAGCTGAACCGACATTTTTTATTGCAAGTTCTAATCACATCCCGGTGACTAGAATTTTTCTCATTTTTCAAGTCAAACGAAAAGACATTGGAGCGAGGAATGAGATCCTAATAGCCCGAAAGGGTATACGAAGAAACGTTAGAAAAATAGACAAATCTCTGACAAGGTTCCGAAAGGATCAGTATTGCATATTATTGGACAAAGGGTTATAAGTATGCTTACGATTTCAGCTACATGTTAATTGAGACTCTCCCTCCGAAGCATCTACTTGCAAAATTTCATGCATATAGGTGTAAAACTGGTAACTTTGGGCTGTGACAGACGGACAGACATTACGGAATTGTGAGGGTTAAAAAAGGAGAATAAAAGACGATGGAATGTAGGTAATTAAGAAAAAAGGAGGAAAACCGCAATAGATCATAATGAACATTTGTCCACTATATGAAATAACCGTGTATGCCGATAGAGTGCTCCAGGACACCAAAAGATCCGGGTTTTACAGCAGAATACGACGTTCAACGGTTGATTCAAGGACAACAACGTGCACTCGCCGACGCCCCGTCTAGTGAATTAAATGTATTCAGCGTACATTCATACGCGTGCGAAATATATATTCCGCTATTGAAAGAAAAAAGTGAGAAAAAGAAAGGGAAAAAAATGATCAGGTGCTTTTCCGTGACAACTATTACGGCGATTCCGGTTCATGCCCGATTGTAATACCAATGACCCAGAAAGAGAAAAGGACATCGGCTCGATATTAGTCATAACGACAAGTCGACGTAATACGCAAAGCTATATGTATACATGTATATGTGCAGAGAGCGTGACACAACATTGTAAACTGTTTGTTTTACGTTTGTAAATTCGCTTATCGGAGCCGATGCAGTGCAGCAAACGATAAGAGTAGAGTTCGGGGTTTTTCTGCGCTTTAAACGGGTGTCTGTTATTCAAGGTATGTGTGTGTGTGTGTGTAGTATTTAATCCATAATTTATATCATATGTAATACATTATGTGATCCCGAAATTGGAAACGATCGAATGCGATGAATTTTTTTTTTTCGAAGAATAAGCATATAGAAAGGCATTGTATGCATAATATTACGCATTAAAATAATTAAAATGTCAATGCTTACTAAAAGACGGTCGATTCGATTTAAATGGGAAATAAAAATCTATATCAGAAAGTTATTTAGACTGGAAGATAAGAGCGTCTCCTCGCGGCCCCTTGCTCTCCCATGCTTTCCCTCGTCAACCCATGCCGTCCCTTGCCCTCCATTGCTATCCCTCGCCCTCGTGCGCCGCTCGTCGTCATGCTGAAAGAGTATGCGAGGGAAGGCGAGAGGGGCAATAAAAACTCATTTTTTGCATTTATACGATACTCATCACTCGCGGTTTTGATTTCTAGATTTTCGAAAAACTCTATTTCTCGTAGAAAGATTTGACTTAAGATAGTTCCTCTGCGGAAATATCAACCAAAAGTTTACATACCATGTTCATGTTTAAAAGATTGATAATTGGATTAATTAGTAATGAATAAAATTAAAAACTACGCAATATTGACTCGGTACTAGTAGATAATACGATGGATATCATTTAGTGCCGTAAAATATATTTTGTATTGTGTTTTTGATCGACCATTGCCAGTAAACTTTTTGCCGGGACTGTCCAGGCTTTGCCCCAATTGTTTTTTTTCCAGGCTTTGCCAGGCTTTGCACCAAAATTGTGAAGGCTTCTCATGGTTATATCTTGGAAACCAGATGGTGAATCATTCTCATTTTTTTCACATTATTCGTGATATCTTACTGTAGCTTATCCTCGTTTTTTATCAATTTCTCAATTTTAGTTTTGACGGTAGAATTAATGATGCTCTGTTTGCCCATCATAACGCATTTGTTACGTGTGAACCAAGTCAACTTTAAGTGTAAATATCTCACGTTTGGGGTGGTCAAACTTATTCAAATTGCACAGATGTTTGGATAATGTATTAAATACCGTATATGTCAAATTTCAACCATTTCTTAATTCGACTCTTCTGTGGAGGTACTACCTTAAGGGAAGGTTCTGCCTTGTTGGGCCAAAAAATGTTCGATTTTTCACCAATTTTTTTGCGAAAAGTCTTAAATATAGAATTTTGATGGCTGGTATGTTGACTAAGCGGTCTTTATTGAACATCAAAATACTTTTGAAAGCTTGACAAAACATGGTGGTCGGGTGGAAGGAGCCACGTATGTCGGTGCGTAGGCGATGACATTCTTCGCTTGCGGAAGTCCTAAGTCGTGAACAGGATCGGAAGCAAACAAATCAAACATATTTTTACTTTGTACAATATTGTGTATAAGTTGACCTAAAATCAAGAAGAAAAATTGAAAAATAAAAAAATAAACACCCACAAACACGTGGGTGTGTGTGTGTATGTGCAGGGCCAAATTACGGTTTGTGGCGCCCCTAGGCAAATCTCATTTTTCGCCGGCGCCTCTCCATCCTCCCTCCATTACTCGTTGCTGAACATTAGTGATCACCGCGAAATACAAATACAGAAGCATGCGACAAATAATAAAACAATCGGTTAAAAATGGTTAATGTCTATAATCATTCAACCAAAATAACCTCTACGAGATTTCGACCTCGCGACTTCTGTTACAAGCTTGTCGAACTTGGTACATATTCGTTGTTACTTCCGCTCTGATGCACAAGGTAGCAAGAACATTCAGGCACTCTTGTCATATGGTCGATCTCAGATAGTTTTTAACTTTGCGTAATACCGAAAGAGAACTCTCAGCTAAATGGTTCGTTACTGGCACACTTAGTAATATACCTACACAGAGCTGTATTAACATTCGGATATACTGGCCCTTAATTTCTCTTATACAGCATCGTGCACAATTTACTTGTTGAATTTGGTTGAATTCCCAATCATCTTAGGTGTACACAAAGATGTTGACGTTCAACCTCAATCGAGGCCTCAGAATGGTCAATCTTTCACTTCTGGCCAGGTTTAAAACAAAAAGAAACCTGGTACAGAAACAAAAAGAAACCTGGTTCGCTAGAAAAAGAGACTCTAAAAAAATTGGACGAATTACCGCCCCCTGAATTGTGCCGCCCTGGGCTGTAGCCTAGCCGGTAATGCGTCACTGTGTGTGTGTGTGTGTGTGTGTGTGTGTGTTCCGTATGTACTTGAGTAATAAAATAGTTAGATAATCCAGCTTATCTCTATGGTTTTCAAATACCCAATAATCCGCCTGACGGACCAGTTTTAGTGCGCATTAATACTACATACATTCATATGTTTAAAACTAGGCGTAAACAATGCTCCTAGGGAATACCGAAAGACGACATTCCGCAGTTGAGTAACTCGTAGAGATTTCATCAATTTTTTTCGTTCAACGACCGTCGCATTCGCAAACTCCCGGCTTCGACGCAAATCCCCGCCGCTGAAATGCGTTCCAAGGTGAAGTTTCCCGTACTCGTAATACAAAGACAAAGAACTCTCCGAGCGTAACCTTTCGTTGTGTACGATGGTGTACGTGTAAAACCGGCAAATTTTACGTTCCGGTAATTCATCCGGGGGATTTGGACGCTATAAAAGCTAAGTTTGTTACAAAGTTCCCGGCGAATGTCTGCTTCCCAGAGAAATGAGATCCTCCCAAAGATCCCGCTCTCTGATTACAGTGCGTTCTCGATTTGCGAAGAGCACGGAGGAACGAAGTCTGGGTGAGCTCGAGACTATCGAGGTTGCGCACTTTGCGTAGCGCAGGTAACATGGGAGTGGGGGCAGGCGAACGCTGCTCTGCAATTGGCAGAGTTCTCCCCCCACCCCGCTACGCCAGGAGGGGGAGTGTAAGCGCCAAAACGGGATTCCTACTGTACTTTCCTTCGCTCACTTTTCTTTCGTAATACCCACGGATATGGTGGCGGCTCCACTATGGTGCGTGTTTGTTGCGCTCGCTTCCGGATTATCATAACGCCCCCGGTTATAAAACTAGCGCGAAACAGCAGGTACATTCAGAAAAGTTTCTTTTGCCACACGTATACATGTACGGGGTGTCGCGATTTCGAACGTATGAACGGTTTCGAAATGCGTTGAAAAATGTACAAAAAATCAGTGGACAGAAAACAACTTTTTCGTAAATTTGCTTACTTGCTGTAGTTATTGAAACTAAACAAAATGGAGTCTCAGATCGGAGTTTCATTTGTCCACACTCGCATGCATTGTGTATGTTCTATCCCTGTTTGATGAGACTGTTATTTACTGAAGATATTCCACAAAATGTTTGAAACGAATCTCTCTTCCATTTCTTTGGTACATTGGGAAAAACGGTACAATTCAAACAGTCAAAGGATTTTACGTTTGTTGGTCATTTTTATAACTTGTAAATGTGCTGTGTCTTTTCAAGTAGCAGGTCTACAACAGGACATCTGCAAAACGTTTTTATTCTTATTTTTAACGACTTCCCGCACAACTCTAGAAATGTTGATATTTTCATGCAAGGCGCCCTGTATATTTATGTACGCGCGCGCGTGTGTGTATATGTATACATCGTGTTCGTATTAACGTGGCGGTTTTCTAGTCGGGACCTACGACACAACTCCGTATTATTTTTTTCTCTTTACCCCCCCCCCCCCCCCCCCCCCCCCGCTAACATCGTTCTCCGTGGATAGGTGTACAGAAACATCCGTGTGTGTCTATACGTCCGTGTGCATATTTATATAAAATATATGTACGGAGCCGTAAAATTTTCGCTCGTGGGAAGGGGATGCGATGACCTACTAAGACATATTCCGCAAATTCAATTTCATCAGCGCGATCTCACATCGTTTTTTACGGTAACGAAAATTTGAATGGTAGGAAAATGCAATTCATCTTTTTACGCTGTTGAATTTTGCATCCTTGAAAAAAAAAGTAAAGCATTTTTCCCTCTTTTTCTCTTTCTTCGATCTTGTCAGTGTTAAAAATAATGTTTTACGGATTTAAGGTTCAGATCCCTAATGACAATCTTTAAGAACTTCTGCGTGATTGTCTCAGCTTAAGAGAAAAAAAAGGAATCGATTTTTTAATCATTGTAAATGTATATCCCACATTTACAATGATAAAAAAATCGATTTCTTTTTATTTCTTTAAACGATAGATCTATATATGTAGAATATTTTCCCAAAGTTTCACAGTGAAATTCGAAAAATATCAAACTTTACAGTCCTCGCTGTAAAGTTAACGCTGTGCCTCACCGTTCAGATTCGGAGCGGGCGTAAACTTTAAATGTGTTTTTCTCAAAACTGCATTTTCGAAATTAGAGTGCAAGACTACTCAAAAACTATTAGCCGAGTGAGTTGAAACTTGGTGGAAATATTGATAATTATGCTACCTTCTACTTGACGAGAATTTTTTCTGAACATTTTTTTAAAAAACTACTTTCCAATCCAAATTTTACAGAAAATTTGCGTGAAATGGTGTTTTTTTTTGTAAATGCGCGACATTCTCGTAAATTTGTATTTTCTTCATTTTAACAACTGTCAAATAGAAACTATACATGTTCTGACTACAAAAATTGTGAATTTTTTGGAAAATCGCAATCTACGGGAAGCTAGACTGCACGGCAATTCGAAACTCCCGCGGGTACCTTACCGTAACATTCTGCCACAACCCCGCCACTTTAATGATAAATGAGGTTTAAAAATGTTTTGTATACGTAAGTGTAACTTAAGTAAACGAAAAATTAAGTATAATACTTGAGTGTGACAAAAAATTGCGCATTTCAGAAGAATTAATTTTCATCGCATTCCAATAATGCAAACTTCAAAACCATATTGTTCCTATTAAAAAAAAAAAAAAATTATTTGCAAGAGACTTATTGATTTTCGTGATAATCTCGCCTCATGCGTCTATTGAAGCTCGTCTTATAGGCGAATTTTATGGGCGCACTATGGGGTGATTCCCGCGGTATCGATTGCGTGTATGTCGGCCATTTGGTTCATGGGTATGAAGTGAAGAGATTTCAAGGTCGTATCGTATCAAGGGTTATATGCCAAGGTTATTATGAAAAACACGTCTTGTCTAAAGTTTTCGAAAACCTGTTTTCTATGGAGTATGAACCAGTCTCATAACCACGCATTCCTGGAAAAAAAATGAACTGAGTAAGCTAAGGACTAAGGGGGTCCCCGCATAACCTTGAAATTAAAAAATACGATATTTTTATTGCATACTTTTATGCAATAAAAGTATGCAATAAAAGTAAGGCTAGCGTCTTACTTTTAATTTGCGAAATGGATTTGTAAAAAGTTGATTTTGGTCGAAACTCGAACTTTTTTTTCTACAACTTGCCATTTCCGTAATGTTCAAAATTTCAAGAAAGTTTCTCGTCACATGAAAGTTTTATCATTATACTAGAAGTACATTTTTTTATTTCTCGTGTCAGATCACTTTAGTTGCCAGAACCACTTGCACCGATTGGCCATGCGGCAACGGTGGCACGTTGTTTAAATAATACGAACTTTATTGTATGACAATTTTCTTAATTAAAGAAAGAACTCAGACTTGCAAGTCTATGTATTAAATGTGTGTATAAAACCTTGGCCTCGAATCTCAATACTCTTGTTAGAAAAAAATATTGATAATCGATCTGTTTTTGCGGCCCGAGCTTATGCAGACCCTTTAAAGGTAATGGAACTGTTTTACTTTGAGTATTTACTGAAGAGCTCCTCCATGAATGCTGCAGGGTATCTGCCGCCACCGTCTCCCTTTGAATGAAAAATCGTATTTACTCAAGTTCTTTTTGACGGATCCGAATAAAAAAGAAAAGTGCAGTCGAATTCTCGAAGCATTTATATTTCATGAGAATGGCGTTTACGTTATTGGAATGCATTGGAAATTGATATTCTTGGATTGGTCTAATTTGTTCCGGCAAATTGCACGCGAGAGAATGCCTGCACTGTTTAAAAAAATACTTATTCAATGATCTAATACATAAATCTGCAAAAAAATGTGTACAATAACTAATTAGAGGAAATGGAAATATACAAAAAAAACTTTGGCAAACTTCACTCAGTCAGACAGACCAAATTCTTCAAATTGATAGACATCGCGTGGTACTGAAGTTTCCAACGCTGGAACGCAACCACAATTCTTTTTCGTATTTTTATATTTTCATTTTTTTTATTACATGAAATATTTCATGCGTAAATTACGATTTTAGATCTTCGAACGAGCATCTTAAAAAAAGGTGGAACGATTTTTATAGCGAAAAAAGAAGAACGAAAGCAATTCAAAATAAATTAATTTCCTTGCATTCCAACGATGCAAGGTTCAAGCTCATGATATCGTTTAAGCATCGTAATTCCAACCGCATCGGCTTGCCGGGTTAAATTGAAGAGAAAGAATATGGTGCAGGAATCGCAGATTGAAGGTAAACTTATGATTACAACGGTAGAAGTGCTAGTAAAACTTTAAACGCGATTTTCTTGAAATTTTCTAAACGTGTTGACTTCAAATTTGCTACACTCGTTCAGTGTAATAGTAGTTTAGTCGCGACTGACGTTTTTCTACATAGCATTTTTTTTAACTTAGTTACTAACAATAATGATGACATTTTTCTTAGAAAAATGAAAAAAATCAACCATTTTTTTGATGATTGAAACACGATATCATAAAAAAGATGGGTCAAGTCTTAGCCAATATAATCTATTTATAAAGATGAATACAAGCTATCGCAAACCCGAAATATTTTACAACGTACCACTATTTATGTTAGAAAGGGTGAAATGGAACTAGTAAACATTTGGTTCCTCTTCAACCGGTGTTTCTACCAGGGGAAGAGAACTTACAAATGATCAAAATGATATGGAAGCAAGATTATTCGGACTAATCCTACAGAATTTAGACAATTGGCTTATCAAATTGATGGTATTGAGAATGCAACCAATTTATATGGGAAAGATGCTAATAATTCGTGTCCCATCATTATTCCAGCGCTCTTTCATCTTGCCCCGCATACGGGGTAAGATGGGAAAAATAAAGGTTTAATAAAAATATATATATTGTACGGCACAAATCAGAAAGTCTGATTATTTGCTTCCAAAATTAAAAGATTAATAAATGTTTATTGGTTTTAAAAATAATAAAAATTGAATGACTCATAGATATATTGTTTTATTTGAATATGACATTAGCGTTATCATCTCGCCCCGACTTCCCCTATACCGTTCAACCCCTCACGATCGAAGGTACACCACGCGATTGTTCATAACTTCTTAAATTATTAATATTTTTATGAAATTTGGTACACAAATTTGTCAATGTACATACAAATAAATGCCCAAACGATTTTCGAATCATCTGACTTATTCGTTCAAAACTATTTTTCTTAAATAACCCTGATTTCCGAGTCGTCACAGTAGCCTAACCCCATAATTTCAGCCCGAAACGAAACGGATGTACAGACAGACACTATATTTTCATAATAGAAGTCGGATAATCCCCTCTGATGTGAGTTTTCGATTTTTTTCGCGTCTTTCTTTTTACATTTTTTTTATTAATCCGCCCCTTCGCGTAAATTTTATATCGCGTTGGTGCAATGGCCAGACCCGGTACAGGCGATACTTATGTGTGAATACACACCCGTAAAACCCAAGACCTCGGCTATACACACGTACACAAGTCTTTTATAACCGTACTCGCGGAAAATGCTTTTTTACAGGTGATAGTATCGAGTCGTAAAGTTTGTCGGTCCCTTCGCCGATGTACACAATTTTTTTCTCCACCCCCCCCCCCCCCTCCCTTTTCCACCGCACCACTCTGGCTCTTCTCTCCCCGCAATCTCTCCCACTTTTCTCATTTTCTCCACTTTCTTTACACCCGGATAACTCTGACGAACGGCAAATGCGACGCGGCCAACGCGTTACAAGTTTTTCATTTTGCCACAAGTTCAATAAACACGGCAAATAAAACCGCGTCTGCAATATGTGACCCTCGAAGATGCATGCCACGTCGAGACCACCAACCCTTTTCTCGTTTCCGTTTGGTCTGATTCCAGAAAACGAAATAATCGTGAAAACTCTTTTTACACGTTCGGGCGATTGAGTGAAAATTGGGATGCCACAATTACTTTGTCTTCAACGATTTTTTGTAGTTTTCCAACTTGAATTTCAGTGTACGGAAAATGCTTTCCAAAAAGCATCGAAGGCAAGAGCGAATCACTTTTTAGAAGCGTTTTCCCAAAAGTATTTCGAATGAAGAGTTAATTTCGCAGGTGAGAAAAGTTAAAATAAAAATTTGCATGACAATGGCGATATTGGTGGATAATTTGGCATAAGATTTTTTAAATCGTCATTTTTGTTATTATTGTTACTTATTATTATTCACCGAGAGAAAAGTCCATGTTATTTGATTTTAAAAAACGCCCATGGTAAAAGAGGGAATCGTAAAATTCGCTATCGTTTATATACACCGGAATCATAATATGGTTAACACAACCATAAACGAAAAGTATATCTAAACATGCGATTTGTGTGGCGTGTTTGGATATCTATTATGCCCGAAATAATTATTAACTATTGTAAACGGCTTGACAATATAGATATGGTTAATTCAGTGCAATTAAAAAATCGGAGCCAAAATACTAATGTTGTTTACTGTACGTTAGGTTTTGTTCAGTGATACTTTTACTATTCCTTTCAAGTTTGTACAATTCATATGGTTAACATTACCGTTTGCCGGGTATAACTTGTTAGAAGACCTTATGAAAAGAGACTATTGAAAAAACATTATTATATTGTTTACTTATAGCGAAGCGTAAATAATTGGCAGTTGGAGGAACCACAGCTTAGTAGTTTTAAGACCTACGCGTGTCTCACTGTTACATAATAACAACATAGTATGTTTGTTGCATTGCAAAAATAGGATATCGGTTCAACACTTCTTGTAGTTCACCTTCTGTTCTCGTTAAATACACATTACTATGCATACAGCGGGTCGCATCGCATAATATGATGGGGTTAAAGTTCGCATCGTTGATATGCAACTTCTTTTCAATTCCTTATTTGTATCGTTACAGAAACTCATATTTCGTAGATTTAGGCTGTAGATCGCTGAATAAGGATCCCAAAAAATGTACGCGTGATATTCAAAGCTCAACCTGCTAAACGAAATTTGGGAACGGCAATTTTTCGTTTGCAACGATGCAAACTTCAACGTCATATAATAATGATGTCGAAGTTTGCACCGTTGGAACGCAACGGAAGCTTACACGGAACATCCCTCAAGTGACACCCTTCGATTTTGTTGAAATTTGGATATGTTACAAAGCACCGAAAAGTAAGCGATACGTATTTTTTTTATCGGCGGAAAAACGGCTTTAAGGGGTGGAACGAACCCTCGAAAATGAGGGTGTTTTTCGTCGATAACGTTATCGTTCTCATCTCCAATGAATAGTGCACAAAAAAATAAACATTGTTGCAATTTGAAATTTTTAAATATCTCGTACCGTTGAAACGTTATCGACGAAAAACATCCCCATTTTTTAGGATGCGTTTCAGCCCTTAAAACCCTTTTTCCGCCGATAAAAAAATACGTATCGCTTACTTTTCGGTGCTTTATAGAATGTCCAAATTTCAACAAAATCGAAGGGTGTCACCTGAGGGATGTTCCTTGCTAGTAACCCGATTTTTTTTGGCAAATTTGGGCTATGATGAAGTCTCAAACTTATTTTACGATTTGTTTTTTTTTCAGAAATCTGCAGGCCAAATTGTCACGATAAGATTTGTCGATGATGAAGAAAATGAAGATTTTTTTTTTTTTAATTTCGTTGCATTTCAACGATGCACACTTCAACGTCGTTTAATATATATATATATATATATATATATATATATATATATATATATATATATATATATATATATATATATATATATATATATAATATATATATATATATATTTCAGTCCTGTTCACTATTAGGCAAGGGTTACACAGTCAATAAATATCGCGATTCCGCATCGTGATATCGGTCTCAATATACGTGTCAAGACAGTTGCCGACGCGTTTAGACATCAATAAAGACGGGATTACGAAGATCCCGATATTTATTGACTGTGTAACCCTTGCCTTAGAATCTTGGGTAACTGAATTTTTTATGGTGTCAGGGAATATCCATTTTATGAAAATCTACTATGCTATATATCATTAAACAATCAACGTATGCTTGTAAGATTGGTGATTGCGATTACCATATGTGCATAATTTATGCAATGGCTAACATAACAATAAGCGGTACTATACTTTTGACAACAACAATGGCTATAAAATATTATTGTCCCCTCAGGGAAATATAAAACAGTTAAAATATGGTTGAAAACACCATACTGACTGTTTTTTTAAGGGGTTACCCCCACTTGCGATTTTGAAAAAATCGATTTTTTTTATTGCATTTTTTTGAAGTATAAGTATCTGAGAATATGTCCTGAAAATTTCAAGTCGATCCGAACAAAATTGACTGAGATATGAGCGTTGAAAGAGAAGAATCCGCGTTGAAAGAGCGTTGAAAGAGAAACTTTGAACGCGTTTTTCTCAAAATGGCATTTCTGAAGTCGGTGACCAAGATTACTCAACACTAATGAACCGATCTTCTTGAAATTTTGCAGGCTTATTTAATACATAAAAATGTAGTCTTTAATCGTTCGATTTTTTTCGTTAAAATCAAACCATTAACTTCGACTGTCCGCCATTTTGTGAAAAATGAATATTTTTTAAAATCCTTCGATTAAAGACTAGTTTATACTTATATTTGACTAAATCCATCCGCGTTTTTTTCTTCAGATGATCCACTTCGCCGCAATGTTGGTCACCGCAAACCGTGTATATAAAAACATTATTTCATTGACGGCCATTTGCCACTAAACAATGTAATATTTTACAATAAAAAAATTACTGAAAGTTCTTCAAGATGTGTTCTTTAAGATGGTATATTGATCGATTAAAAAAGTTTTGTAGTTTTCTTTTAAAAAATTCATGAAAAAGGCCTTTTTTTGCGCTACAAGTGGGGGTAACGCCTTAATAATGTTTTATTATCTTTCTAGTTTAGGTAGCCATACATATTTGGATAAGTTGCGTACAAATTAAACTTATAACAAAAAACGCATTATAGTGACGAGGTTGTGGAAAACTTTGGATTGTTTTGTTCAGCCTCTCTAAGTTCATTCACGATAGGCTATATGTAGCGTGTTACATAATAATATATCTATGAGTTTATAACAAGGTTAACTAACGTAAAAAAATTACTGTTGGGTTGGGCGTGGAAATAGGCGGGTGTGATGGGCTAAATGGGAAAAGGAAAACCACGCTAAGGAAATTAAAAGGACATGATACGCCGTGCATAACGGATTCGTGGGATCTTATTTTTTTATTGGTTTACATATTTGCACATAAGTTGCTGTCAGCGTGTGCTTGTGTGGGCGTCGGTACCGACATTATTAATGCTGTTAAAGTTTGCATCTTTGAAACTCAACGGAAGTTCTGTTTTACATTTTATTTTCCATATTTTCATTATTATAGAAGATCTTTATTTTATAGATTTATATTGTAAATCGCTACATGAGTATCTTCAAAAAATCGTTGGTGGATATTTGTAGGCGAAATCAGGCCAAGAAATGAAAGCAATTGAGAAAAATTCATTTTCGTTGCATTCCAACGATGCAAACTTCAACATCATCATTATTATGTAGTCTGTTGTACGTTGTATGTTTGCGTTGTGAACTGGTTCAGTGGTCGGGTTTAAGGGGTCTTCTCACCTTAGACGCTAAAAACGCTATTTTCATGAATTTTTTTGATAGGTTTATATCATAGATATTGATATGAAAGTTGTTACACTTAATAAATACGCTTCTAAAAAACATTGAAAAAAAATCTGTATTTGTGTAGCCCAAACAAACTTTACCCGCATTTTTTTCGAAACAACGTTTTTCGACAGCTTATTGATCAAATCTTCGAAAGTACTGAACCGATCCTTATGAAATTATAACCACATATTCTGTACAATTATAGGTATAGCGCATATCGAGGATTTTTTAAAATTTTGATATATACTTTTACTTTTGCCAAAAACGGTGAAAAAAACGGTTTTTTTTCGAAAAATGTTTGCCATTTTGTTATCTTTGCATATAATAAATATCGTATGATATGCGCTATAGCCATTAACATACTGAATCTAAAACCGTTGGATTTTTTTCTTTCGGATGATCCATCTCCGAGATTTCATCAACAGAGCAGACCTACAATTTTTAGAACATTTTTTTAACTACCATTTTCGTCTGGAAATAGCAACGTAAATGAATAAATAATTTTTTAAAATGTATTTCGAAAGTGTATTTATTAAGTGCAACAACTTTTATATCCAAATCTATAATATAATCATATCAAAAAATGCATAAAAATAGCCTTTTTTAGCGTTTAAAGTGAAAAGACCCCTTAAACGACTAGCCTGTTTCGATTAGATACGTCTTTGGTTTTTCCTTCGTTTCCGTTTTCCGTGGGGTCTTATTACCATACTCACTCCCAGTGCACTTACGATGATCATAATTATTATTGTTGTTTCTTTCTCATTGTTGTCGACATTATTGTCGTCACTGCAGCTGTGGCGATCATTGTAATTTTTATTATTATTATTCCTATTACCTATAGTAAAGAAAGAAATACCTTGCGGAATGACGATGCAGAGTGTCGCGATGAGCAGCAGCAGGAGCTTTTCCATGTTGAAAATGTTCCTCAACTCGGCTCGAGAGTTCGTCGTCCTCGTTAACACCATTATGCACAAAATCATCGACAATTGTAAAAAAGAAGGAACAACAATCTGGCGGTTTTCTTTTTGTGCCTCGTCTGCGGTCGTCGCAACGAGCGCTACGCGCCCACGATATATTCAACGGGAATTCACTGTCACACGGGCACACTCGAAAGAAGAAAAAGGCGAGCGAAAATGATTGGCGATGAAGGTAAAACAAAAAGCGCAAAGAAAATCCGCACTCGTATGGGCGAGGATTCCAATAACACGATACCGTGTTCACTTTATTATTATTATTATTATTATTATTGCACCATACCTCGGCCCTGCTTCGCCTTTCACGTGAAGAATGTCCGATAAAAAATACTTTTCTCACGCGGTTAATGCCTTTTAGCGCTCAATGACGGAATAAAAGAAAAGGGGGAAGTAGCTTCGACGCGCGTCACGTTTCGCACCGCGATGTGGGCGTATTAGCACATTTTCGTATCGTCACTCGGACAATTGCGACAATTCGCGGGCGTATCATTTAGATCCCGGAGAGAACGCGAAAACATTCGAGCAATCGCCAGCCCGCTCGTGTCGCGTTTGTTCCTCACGCGCATTGACGCGCCGGCCGAGATGCAAAAAAGAAAAAACGGATCGAAGAAATCTTACGCATAAAACACGGTATACGTAAGCTTAGAGATGGAAAAATACACCGGTCACTACTTCACTCGTTTATTTTCCCGTGCACCGGTGATTTACGAGGAAGCGTCAAACACATGCGGATTCGTTGCGTCGTATTGGACAAGCAATAGACGAGAAGAATCACGTGGTGGTGAGGGATGTTTCGGGTGAGAAATTGCGCCGGGCGCGCGAGTGGCGCCACTGGCGGCGAAGATTCGCGCGAGCGAAAGAAAGCCTTCGAAAAAAATTGCCAGCGGACGACAAAGCCCCGACTACGCGAATTTGTCCGACACACTCGCACGTGAACAATAGCGGGTTTCGATCGCACGAGTTCGATTATTCGAGATGTTCCAAGGGGATCTCGAAAGAGGGGCGGATATCGCGATTTGAATGGGAACACACGGACGAGAAAAACCGATAACGCGGGTGAGATATCCTGCTGTCGGGCGATGGGGATAAACGAGGGGTGGGGGAAGGTTAGCACATCGTCGGTCAATCGATCACAACGAGAAACTTCACGTGCTTGTACCCGAGAACCGCATGCTCCCAGTTTATTTTCTTTTCACTCCTGTTGTTTATTTATCTCGAGAACAAGCGAACTTCCGCGGCTCTCGAACGCGCGCGATACTACTACGAATAGGGATACGAGTACTCCATTCGTTATTTCATTTATGAAATGCCGAAAAAAAGCAACGAAATACCGGAACCTTTCACAATTCAAATAAAAAGACAAAAGTACGAAGGTGAAACAATAACGGAGCACTTTATGAGTTTTCGGAGGCCCCCAATCCGGACGTGTTACTTGGCTGCATTTTGACAATATACGCACGCGTAATTTCCGTTCCTTTTCAACGGATTGAATTCCGTACTTGTCAAATATCCATCGTGCACGTAGAACACACGTATGTATCGTAGCTTCGACTCCGCGAGGCACACTGACGTTTCGAACGCACTTTCCCTCGTTTACGACGATAAAAACAAGAGCACCGAAAAAAAAACCACTTGCTCGATCTTGGCGAGTTATATCCTTCCGCGAAAATGGTATTTTTCGTTTTTGTCCGGTCCGCTTCGTTAGCTCACAATGACCAAACAAACGGATTCGTTTGTTTGTTTTATCATTTCTCGTTTTCTGTAACGATAATCGCAAATTTGGATTCTCGCGGCGAAAGCCTCGTTGGACGCAGGAACAAGCGCGTGTGTACACGGCCGGTGCGTGCTAAACTGATGAACAGGGAGGTAAGATCGGCGCCTCTGCGCATCCGTGTGGAGTGGGGAGCGGACTGTGCGTGGAGACGGAGGCGCAGTCGCGCGCCTGTTCCCCTCCACGATCGGCGTGCGGCGCCGGCTCGAGAAGGGTGGGGGACCCGGCGAGCGCGCCGGATCGTCAGGCGCGGGGCGGAAAGCGGGGAGTCGGCATCCTCGAGCGACGATCCGCGGCTGCCCCCGCAGAGATCGACGTAGAGGCTCGAGGACGACCGAGGAGAGCCGAGTCCGCGCATACGAGCTCAGCATCCCGAACAACCCCTGTCACGGGCGAAACGGCGGGCAGCGGGGTGCGCACACGACCGATGGACCGTTGACCGAGCGGACGCCATACCCCCCCGCCAGCGCTTCCCTTCCCCTTGGGTAACACATTGCGAGCCTGGACTGAGATACAGGCTGATGCTCGTCACATGAGAAAAACGGTCCACCTTCGCTGCAACACACACGCGTGACCCACACACCAGGCCGCGGTTTCGCTTTGCCTTGTGTAGTTCCTCTATTTTCCGCGAGGGCGGTACGGTGCACCGCTCTTCTTGTGTGATATTCGCTTTAATGTTTACGCGAAACTCAACGTTTACGTTCGCCTCGAGAACTGCTCCTACACACCCGAGGCCAAAACTATAAGCACACACACGCAGTCACTTTATACGCAAGTATGCACGGCGTGTACGCCATATGTGTTCAAACTGTTTCAGAGCTTCGTGAAATGAAAGGCTTGCGCGGCTATTTTTCAACTTTCGCAACTGGAATATTCCAGCTTTTGCCTTTGGAATATCGTGCTAATAATTGGCGAGAGCTTCGAGTTGTAGACGCGAGAGGACCACACTTGAAAATCCACTGTGAAAGGGATAGGGCCACCTTTCGAAACGATTACGGAAACATGATTTTCAAATATATTGAGCTTTAGCCCTTATACTTGTCGAGAGTCTTACGAGGACTTTTGTTGTTGTTTATTTGCAATGAAATATTCATCGAATTAAGCACTGAGATCAAGCATTTCTTTGTGTCCCATTTAGTAGCCGTTTATTGTAACGACGAGAAAATCCGAGTTATTTAGGAAAATGAGTTTTCAAGGAATAAGTAAGATGATTGAAAAATCGCTTGTACATTTATTTTGTATGTACATTCAACGTTGTGTATGAATTTTCATTAAAAATATTAATAATTAAAGAAGTTATAAACAATCTCGTGAAAGACCTTTGAACGTGAGGGTATACTTGATTTTGGCCATCCGGTTAATCTGAAACAAAAAAAAATGAGTTCCTTCTTAAAATAGATAATATTGACTAAGACTTCACCGAGCCTTTTCTGTTTTCCTGTTTGCATCATAAAAAAACGTCGATGAAGACTAATCGCGATACCGAAAATTCTTGGCGCCTCACGCGGCCTAAGGCAGAAGCTTTACTATTATAGTAAACTTCGTCAAAATACATCGATAATAATGGGCTAAAATTGGAAAACGAAAAATTACTCGTGATTTGCTGAAAACTCTGCTGGGTTCTAGGGCGCAAGACGGATAACAAAGTGAATTGTCGATCCATAAGCCACCTAAAGATAAAGTATTTTTTTCAGAGTGGTTGTTGGCTCTGAGAATGACTCCCTTTAGGCCATCGAGACGAGTTTGTAGTCCCTTCACAAGGTTTTTTTTCCCAACTTTGTATCTTCTTAAATAAAAAATCGAGCTATATCAAAAGTTATTTCTGTTATATACAATGTATAAATATAATTTCAAACGTCCCTTGTAAAAAGTATGCTCTGAACAATCGAATCACTCCTTCTCGAAACTTGCGAGTGGCTCTCATAGCCTCAAAGAAATCTAAATCCAGAGCTGACAGAGCTAAAAGAAAGAGCGGAAAATAAATTATTCACTGCAGTAGCATCGTTACAATCTTCCAGGAGGTAAATCTAATAGCCAACTCGTAATCAAGAACGAGGTAAGTACGTTTGAGGCTATATTTTGATCGGCCATATTGATATTTCGCTGTAATCATAAATTTACCTTCAATCTATGTTGGACCTTCCTTTTCATTTTGACTAGCGTCAAGCGAATATCGATTAAATTTTTTTTACAATAGCCTAACCCCTTACGTCAAAGTGATAGGTCCGTTTCGAACTTTTTTCTGGGGCGCAGCTATAGGGTGTCTCAAAATGACCTGACATTTTAATCTATTAATAAAACGTAGTACTTATTTGAAAAGTACGAATATTTTCATTTCAATATGAGGTACAAACATGGAGGTTATGTGTGGAACACAACATCCGAAAAATGGCCGCCTTGTCCCTGTTTGCAAACGTTCACTCTTTTGACGGAATTTTCAATAACATTTTTACATGATTGCGGAATAATTTCATTAATGGTCCGTCCAATTGCTTCCTTGAGCTCCGGAATACGTGAGTATGTGGATCATCGGCATGCACTTTTTCTTTCAGAAAACCCCAAAGGAAGAAGTCCAATGGCGTCAAATCGCATGATCTTGGTGACCAATTCACATCGCCGCAGCGCGAGATAACACGACTATGAAACTCCGTCGGCAATAACTATGCAGTAACAATGCAGCAAATAACAAGTTCTATGCATTGCTCGATCGTGTAATTCTCTATATCTAAACCTCAATACTTCCTAATCAGTCGCGGACCAAGCCCGTCGGAGGCCCGGTGCGGCATATAAATGAGGCCCTCGGTCTGCTTAAAAATGGATGTATTATTGATGATATGTAATTTTACTATACGCCCTACTTATGATATGGCTTAAAAAGTTAGAATACGGAACAGCATTCAGCACAGCACCTAGCAGGTAGAGTGCAAAGAAATAATGAAGACTATAATAAGAAAGTAACTTTTATTGTACTTATATGTTTAAAAACAAAGCTTTTGCTTTGTAACTATTTTACATGTTTTCTTGCTTTCATTTAACTGAACTTCTCAATAACGTCGTTGAAATCTAGTTTCCCTTGAAACTGTCCTTTCAATTGATAGAATGGACAGATTGACTAGGCGTTCTTGGTTCATCGTAGATCGACGACAATTTTTTATAAATTTCAGTTTAGAAAAACTTCTCTCGCATGATGCGACCGAGACACAAATGGTCAAGGAGTATTGGATTGTAAGTGATAAACAGGGCAAAGATTCACTAAAGTCCCAGTTAATAATAATACAGGTTTGATACAGGTTTGGACACGACCACCATATGCTAGGCGCGTTAAGCCAATCCACTTTACACTTTTCGCCACTACGCGGAATTGCTGTTGACGGGTACATGTGTGACATGGACAGAATATCTTCTGCCTGTCTCTCCCACTCTCCAGATCGAGGCGCATGCGCCGTCGACCTTGCCCCCGAATATTTTATGAGGATGAAAATAAAAAACCAAATGAACAAATAATACGCTTACTGAAGACTAAACTGATTGATAGACCCATTGTCTGAAAAGTCGCAGCTCCGAAAACTCTTCTACTAGTCACATTTTTCTAAGTTTAATCCTGAATATTTTCTCTAAACATTTGGTGACCGGCTGTTTTTATTGTCGTTACGAAATCTTTACAATATTGTACACGTGTGAGCAGTTTATATCTGGCATCTAGAGATATTTGGTGTTTAAATTATTACATAGAAATGTGGCCAGCGCGTTATCTCCATAAACCGCCTTATGAGACCTTTTTTTAGAGTCGTCATTTTTCGATAAAAGTTCGGTAAATTGGCTTGCAATTTTACCAGTATATGGGGATGTATTTTTACTTGATTATAAACGAAAATCAATTAATTGTTGAATGCTTGAGTTCGTGAAAGAAATGCCACAAGAGCATGAGATGACACACGCACCGAGGTTATCGTTCACATGACAACACGGAAATTATAAGTGGGGGCGTAGGTTGAGATCACAGAAGACCGTGGGTGGGGGATATCCTCCGATAGGAGCGACGCATTTGGCGGCAAGCAAAATCAAAAGTAGATCTTGTAATGGTGCCTCACGGCATCATTTAAATGTGTTTCAGACCTATATGTAAGACCGTGGGTCAGGAAAGTCCCGCAGCGGCTAACAGTGTTGCCAACGTAGTGGATTTTCCATGTAAACTGGTGGTTAGACATCCCTTTTAATGGATAAAATTTCTTTTTACTGGCTGGCGGTTTTTGTTAGTGGTGTACGAGATATTCAACCACTAACGTGTAAACAAATTTATAATACATTATATTTCGCTATGACAAGGCCCTTTGGCACAAAGTGTGTCGACTTTTATGGTGTAGGCAACACTACGATCTTGTAAATACCTACCAGCGCCATGGGGATTCCATGAATAATGTTCTGGCTGTATATAGATTTGAATGAATATAGACCACAGGGTATAGTAATTTAATCGAGTTCGATTTGCTTTAAAAAGTATGTTTCGAAATACTTGATAATTTTTTTATGTAAGTGCATCAGATGTAATTGCATACTTACTAGACAGTAAGCGGTATTAGAGGTTTTCTGGTGGTTTAAAGAGCTGCTTATGGTGGGTATAACAAAATAAGTTGGCAACAGCGCACAGTGGGGAATTTTCACGAAAACGTAGCCATAAATCAGGGGATTATCGATTTTTTTCCAAATTTGGTATACTTACGTTTTCGGGATCGCTGATTACGAGTCTGATATCAACATTTAGAAAAACAAAATGGCGGCTCCAATATGGCCGATCAAAACAATAAATTTGTGATAAATTCGATTGAAAATCCATCTACCCGATGTTTTCAGGGTCGCTGATCACGATTCTGACATAAAAATTTAGAAAAACGAAATGGCGGCTCCATTATGGCCGATCAAACCATGAAATTCACAATGAATTCCATTGAAAATCCACTTTCCCGATGTTTTCGGGGTGGCTCATTACGAAGCTAATATAAAAATTTGGAAAAACAAAATGCAGGTCTCAAAATAAGTTTGTAGAGCGGCAGCTATAATAGATTAGAAAATAGATTTGGAAATTTCGGGAAAAATGATTATTCTCTTGCAATATGGTAAACAGTTTTTATTGCTACAAATTAAAAAAAATGTTAATCCGAATCCGGATAAAGAATTTCATTTGTAATACTAGGGCTCGCTAGTAGTTAAATGGCTTCTGACGACAAGTGCTTCAATTTCTTTTGCAGTAGTTTCCTCAGGTTTGTGACGAAGGGGTCAGATGACACTAGCAGGCAATTCAAAATATCCTGCATGGTATTTTCACGCGATAATTTACGAGAAAATCCGTCCCGAAATTTCTTAATATCTTTATGTCTTGATTCTTGAGCCTTCTCTGATAATTGTCCAATAGGTAAAATAGCCGAACCTTTGATCAAAGAACCATGTATCAACATTTTGTGGACGGTTGCTGCCACGTAATACCATGAATATTCGCTCACGAACAGTTTCGCAGTTTCTAGTGTGTGTTTTAAGTTAAGTTAAGTTGTCCACGTTGATATCGTACTCACTCGCGATGCCTTGTAGAATTACGTGAAATCTTTTTATAAGTTCTTCTTTCAAGCCAGTTATCATTGATGTTATTTCGTGGTTTCCAAAAAAGCGCCGTGCAGTGTTTCCATCATTAGTGCTCCCATACCCAGGCTTTGGACGATCCACTATTAACCCCAATTCAGATTTCAAACATTTTTTAATTTGCGCTTTTCGATCGTTAACCAGCTTTTTTCACCTTCGGTTTATGCCTGCCACTTTTTCAGATGGAGTTTGTAAGATAGATGCAAATGGCACCCAAACAATCGGATCCATGCATGTAACGGAGACATTGTGAACTTTACGTTCTCTTCATTCACCTCTCTTTCCAGGATTTTGCCGAGATTGTTAAAATCTTTTGACGTAGCTCCACATAAATAGCATCTCTGTGTAGAACTCGTAGACGTAACAGCATTGTAGACTTTTCCATCTATCATCGTAAACAGCATTTTATAATTAACTGTTACTTATCTGCCATCGATTCCACCTTTTAATGGTTTTAAGGATGAGATTTGTTTCTCAACATACTCTATTTTATCCTTCGTAGATTGTGTATTTTCGTGCAGGAATTGCATTCTTATAGGCCGGCAAAAGCGAGGAGATGATGGCCTCGGATTTTTCCACAAAATTTTACTACCGGAGTCGGTAGATTCGCACTCAAAAAATGTGAGTCGTAGTGGCACAAGTGATGTTAAGAATATATTTGGGTCTGAATAACTGTCGCACAGTAGGAGAAAAGCCCAAAAACCTGGCCAAAACCTCAAATGACCTTTGATGGGAATGAAAATTGGCTTACTGGGGTTTTCAAGGTCGCTGATTACGAATCTGAAAGCCAAATTATCGTAAACAAAATGGCCGATCCAATATGGCTGACATGAATGTTAAAAAGTTGCCAGATGTCGACAAAAATTGGTATTTACGGGTTTTCAAGGTCGCTGATTACGAATCCGCAAGCCAAATTATCGTAAAAAAAATGGCCGATCCAATATGGCCGACATGAACGTTAAAAAGTTACCAGATGTTGACAAAAATTGGTATATACGGGTTTTCAAGGTCGCTGATTACCAATCCGATATCTATTGTTTATAACTTGCAACAAAGAGCTTACAGCAAATTGTTATAAACAAAATGGCCGAGTATCCTGCTAAATAGATAAATTAATATATTTAAAAAAATCATCATAATACAATAAACGTGAACAGTGTATTCTACGCAATTATTATTTTTATTTCCAAAATACATACGGAACGTTTCAAAAATAGAAAATTTTATTCTTAATCAAAATCGTAATCGGAGTCGGAGTCGAAGTCAGAATCATTATCCGAGTTTGTATCTATTACAACTCCCGGCACGGCTTCAATCTCGGCGCAAAATTCGTCTGCTGCAGCAGTCACTTTAGGAGCGATCAACATCGCTACAGCTTCCGGCGACAAACTCTTCAGCTTCTTCTGTGGTAGTCTTCTGACACTTGAAATGTACGGATCAGAAGTAACTAAGAGCCGATGAAAAACATCTTCCATAGTTTTAACCCTGGAACTTTTTCGCGCAAAATCTTCTCGATATCGTTTGATGTCTTTGTTTCGAGCTTCCTGAGCATCTTCGGATAATTGGCCGATTGGTAATAGAGCATGAGTTATTATCACTGGACCATGAATTAATAGTTTGTGCACCGAAGTAGGCATGGAGTACCAAGGGTATAATGCAACGGTCTTTCTTGCCGTTTCAATAGCATACTGTTCAAATCTTTCACAGTTTATCTCGTGGCCACACGATATAACTTGTAGGATTACGTACAAGCGTTTAATAACTTCTTCGTTGACCCCCGTTATCGCAGCGGAAACCGTCGAATTTTCAAAGAATCGCCGAGCTGTGTTGCCATCATTGCTGCTGCCGTATCCAGGCTTTGGGCGATCGATATTTAGACCCAATTGCTTCTTGAATCCTTCTTGAATGGCCCTCTTGCGTTCCTGGGTAATTTTTTTTTCTTCGGCACTTCGAGCTTGCCATTTTTTAATGCCGAGTTTGTAAGACACGTGTAAGCAATACTCGAAGCACCGTATCCACGCATGCAGCGTATTCATATTTAAGAAATTTTTATGTGGTTGATTTTAATATGTATATATATATATGCATACGTATATATCATAATTAAACCACAGAAAATTTATATATATATATATATACACATACATATATATTAAAATAATTTATTTCAAGCGTATAACAGCCGTCTTGTCCGTTATGATGCTACTTCACCCATTCTCAGGTAGAGGCGCAGCGGCTGCTCAATAGTGCCGCGTGCACGCTCGGCTACCGCACGATGCGAAAAAAATCATAACGGACAAGACGCACGTTTTCCGCAGGTAACTCTTGTAAATTTCGAAAGCTTATACATTAAACTAAAGGCCGAGACTAGGAGCTTTGCAAAATGTGACAAAATATATAACTTTTCGGACCGTTGAAAATATAAGTTTTCAAAATTATTCAATTTTATTTATGCCGAAGGCTATACTACATTTCAATCATTTATGCATAAACTTTCGATTCAACCGATGTAAAAACATGTTCTACATACCTCCAGAAGTCGTATCCATGTTGCAGAATTGAAATTAAACCCGTCACTTTAAAGTTATGGGTTTTTGAAGTCAGCGTTATTTTCGTCTGTTCAGCGCGTGACACGTACACTCTTCACGAACACTCACTGCCAACTGACGCTGCGGCGCAGGTATACACTTAAAGGGCTTTCCCTTCCACAATAGAATGCAGTTACTAGTCCTCTACCTGAATGACTACTCAACTGACCCTATTTCGAAAATTTATTTTTTGGGGTTTTGGCCAGGTTTTTGGGCTTTTCTCCTACTGTGTGTCGTCGTGAAATTTCTGTTTATATACACTTTGGCCGAAACTTCCGTCACACCCCCACTTACAGATTATGTTCCCATTTACCAAGTTGTCCATATGCACTGATTGCAGAATTTTTCTCCGACGAAGAAGAATACACGTGCATGTGTGGTCCAGCAAGTCCTGTAATTTTATATTAGCACAATTTTCGGCAATAGATATACTAGATCGTGGTAGGTAACATAATGCTTTAGCCTCTCTAACTGCTTCGTAATTCGGATATAATTGACAGTTATGATCTTCTATCGATGTTCTTATAGTATTATATTGATATCTGGTGAGTTTGGCTTCAACCATGACCGAAAGAGCGTCTTCTGCGGATAGTCTAGCATGTTCTGCCCTTGACAATGCTGGGGCAGGTGCGGGTGTTATAACGTTCTTGATAATTTTCGACGAATCCAAGTCTCCAGAAGCGCGGAGACTCATTTGCGCTGCATAGCACAACTCTTGAGCGGTATGACTTTGACGAAGTTCTTCTGTTTTTCGTCGTTTCGATCGCTCAGTTGATGCAGCAAAGTCCAGTGAGGGACGACCACGTGTGCTGGCTCCATCCTGTTTCAAATTACCAGGAAAGGCTACATCCATCTCTAACCACTCCCGATTCTTATTTGGAAAATTAAGTTTCAGTGCTGCAGCGGCAGCTATTATCTTTATTTTGGCTTCTAACAAGTTACAAGTTATAATGTAATTTTACGACAGTGAGGTTCAGATTGGTTGATTTCCCCCGTTGTTATTGTTTAGTACGTATGTATGTATTTTTTTAGTACGTATGTATGTTATTTTTTTTACGAAATTTCTCTATTGTTCGAATCTAGTATTTATGTTTCGCGCCAAAGCCACCATAGAGTGAGTGGTGCCCACCGCGCGGCGCGCACCATTTTTATGGCGCTGGCTATAAGTAGATAGAGCTTTATGCTATATTGACAATTGCTATCATGACCTGATAACAGGTGAATTAGTACCTACCTACCTATGTTTATATTTTGCATACGTACAGGGCCTCCAGCCCCAAACTGCCCCTTACTGAACATATTTCGGCCTTGGTTGGAATTTGACTAAAAATGACTTCTCGAGATTCGGAGACCTCCAAAGACCAGAGGCTCGGGCGAACCCCCCCCCCCCCCCCCAACTTAGTCCGCCACTGTTCCTGATGCCAGTTGTCAAGGATTAGCACTCTACGTTTGCCACAACAAATGGCGTGCAAATTAAAATATCAGGTCATTTTAAGACACCCTTTATTTCGGAAAACATAAAAGTCTCACTCTGCGCTCTGTTAGCAGAAGAACAAAGTAAGACTTTTTTCTCCCGAAATTTCAACATTGGCGAAAAGTACTTTATGTCCGCCATACTCAAATGATGCTCCGCGGAGGATTCTGCTAAGGGGGCGTACACAAATTACGTAACGCCAAATGTCCCAATTTGTACCCCCCACCCCACCCCACGCAACAGGACCGTAACATCTGGCCAGGAGCCCCCCCCCCCCTCCATTCCGTTACGTAACGGGTGCTTTAACGTCAATAATTGCAATTTTTCTATAGACATAACTAATTATTAAAGGATCGGTTTATACTCATTTTATGAAGTATATATTCATCTAGGTTTATACAAATTTTTATGCTTAAATCTTTAACATGAACCGAGATATATGTCTTGATTTAATGACGAAAAAAATCCTCTGCATTGTCCCATCGATATTTATATAAAAGGTTATCTGTAAATAAAAAGTCAACAATTTATTGATATCTATACAAATGTAGCTATCGTTATGCGTAGCCGTTTTTTTTTACTGGTTTTTTTTTACATTGCCGACAGTTTGGGCGTTTTTTTCTATTTTCAATGCCCTTTATTGTATTCCAACAGTTTTAAAAAATAGTAATTATTAAAATTTAATAAAACGACTACGTACAACCTCAGTCACGGCGATTACAAAAATGTCAAACAAAAAAATTGAAAATCGGTTGATAAGTTTTTGAGTATTCGCTGGGACAAGGTCGAACAAAGTAGTTTCAAGAAAAACGCGTTTAAAGTTTTCGTTCGAATTAACACATTGTTATATAAAGTACCTATTTTTGCATGATTTTCATTTTAAAAATAAACTCAAAACCAGGTTTCGCTTATTTTAGGGTTTTGTAAAATATTTAGTGGCTCAAAAGGGTTCCGTCGCCAAAAAAGTTTGAGAACCGCTGCCCTATGGGATTCTAACCGATAGAGTGGCTTTGTTCTCGCTTTAAATGTATGATCGAATAACTTGGTTGCTATGAAGTATCGTACTTCATGGGCATCGAATAATCGTGTGGTATCGCCATATAGGAAGTGCGAGCATTTCACTAAAGAGTCTTAAACGATACTGATTTTTTTGTACGTAGATATGTTCAATAAAAGTTCGACTTTGCAATTAGTTTCACTACATTTAGGACAGTCGTGCTGTCGCTGAAAAACCCCGTGATCGGAAAAAATTAGAAGAAGGCTAATTTTTTGTCAGGTGATTTTGTAGATGCCATGGGTGCGAAATCCAAGTTTGCCTAAAAATCGGGGTGTAGGTTTTTTTAGGGGATGAAAGGGTATGGAGGTGGATTAATGCCAAATTACAACCCCTACGAGGCCGGCGCCGTGAGACAAAATATGCAAAAAAAATCCAGGCTTTAATTTAGTTTTGTCCACAGCGCCGAAGTCGTGGAAGTTCATTTTGGGAGTGAAAAAGTGGGGTGAAATTTTGAAAAATCAGTTTTAATTCAATAACTCTTTAGAAAAAATTCGTACACTTTTGGTTCAAATGGGAACGTTGTAGCCCTTGAAAAGACGCGTCGATCAAGTATTTGATTATCACTCTCCGATAATATCTTCAACCCCCCATAAATGGTTAAAATACAAAAAAATAGTTTATTGAATAACTCAAAAACAATCGATTTTTCAGGTATAGTTCACATGTACGAAATGTAGAGAAAATTATTCTCTATATTTTCGTTTCTATGGACCACCCTCGAGTTTTTATTTTCCAACCCTCTGCGAGGGTTGGAAATTCAAAATGAAATTCTGGGAAAACTATTGACTGCGCGAATTCGGCGTTGTGGAAGAATTTGTAGCTTGAACCCTCAGCTACATTTTTATCCATAGCGCCAAACTCGTGTCTCTTTATTTTCGGTCAATAGTTGTCGCGGAATTGCATTTTGAATTTTCGAACCCTGAGAGGGGTTCGAAAAAGCAAAATTCAAGAGTGGTCCATAGGAACGAATATATAGAGAAAATTATTCTCTACATTTCGTACATTTAAACCATCCCCGAAAAATCGATTGTTTTTGAGTTATTCAATGAACAATTTTTTTTCACACTTCAACAATTCTTTTGGGGGTGAAGATATTTTCGGAGACCCGATCAAATACCCGATCGACGCGACTTTTCAAGGGCTACAACGTTCCCATTTGAACAAAAATTGTATGATTTTTTCTTAAAGAGTTGTCGAATGAAAACTGATTTTTCAAAATTTCACCCCACTCTCACTCCCAAAATGAACTTCCACGACTTCGGCACTGTGGACAAAAATAAAGCCCGGATTTTTCTGAACATTTTGTCTCCTGGCGCCGACCTCGTGGGGGTTGTAGTTTGCCATTAATCCACTCCCATCCCCTTTCATCCCCTAAAAAAACCCTACACCCCGATTTTTAGGTAAACTTGGATTTAGCACCCGGGGCACCTACAAAATCACCTGTTAAAAAACTAGCCTTCTCCTAAGTTTTTCCGATTCCAATATACAGCACGACTGTACTAATTGCATTCGGGAAAAAATCGAACAATTAAGCACCACTCATTATCTTAAAAATTGCGAATTTACAAAAAATTGCGAAAGTCAAAAAACAGGTCGATATTCAATATTTTTTAGACGAGAGTATTGAGATGAAGTCGGGAACTCATATAGTTAATGCATAGTCTTGCCAAGTTTGAGTTTTATTTTATTGAAAAAAATTGATAAAAAATGAAGTTATTATTATTTAAACAAAGTGCCGGCGTTGCTGCGTCGCCAATCGGTGTAGATGGTTTCGGGAACTACGGTGATCAGAAATATAAAATCAATAAATCTACTTTTAGAATAATAATAAAACTTTCGTATCAGGCGATACGTTTTTCAATTTTTTTAATGATGGCAATCCCAAGCTGGAGAAAAAAGCTCGATTTTCGACAAGAATAACCACTTTAATACATTTTCATTAACAAATGGATAAACATATTAAAAACTCATCCAGTCATACGATAAAAAGATCATAAGCTGTACTCTGTCTGATTGGAACTTAATCGGACGAATGGCTTTTGAGATACGACTTACACCGTTTCATATAACATAGTTCCGAGAAAAACGCAGAAACTTTCGCTTTAACGCAGTTGGCAATCTGATCCTTCGCAAAAATCATCGTAGCAGGGTGAAATTTTAATTTTTTTTGTAAAATCTTCCCTGCTAATTAAAGTCAATACCCTAGGTTAGAAAACTGTACAATAAAAAGTATCGTATTTTTCAAATTTCAGGCTTATGGAGACCCTTTAAGTTATGCTGAAATATTGGCTGCGCTCATGTTACTAGTATGTATCACACAACGGTTATGTTGGTCTCTATTATTGTTTTTTTTTCAGACTGAAATTAAGCTCGTAGGATAAGAATACGATGCTTAGACCATATCTATCATTTTTGAGATTTTCATCCGTCTGCTCGAGCGAGTCTCCGTGAAAACCACTAGAACTTTTCTTTTAACCTTTCGTGGCTGAAAATACACGTTTCAAGGAATCCCCTGCACTTTGTTGAAGCTTGATTCGTCAAGTATGACCTGAAAAAATGCGATTTTTCTTTTGAAGGGACATTGGCGCGCAATAGCCTTCAACATTTATAAAGGAACTCTTCAATAAATATTCAATGTAAAGCAGTTTAATTAACTTTAATAATTGTTGGGCTCATTTTTTAATTATTTTTGCCTTTTGGTGCTGCGATTATGAATGTATATCAAATGACATAGGAAACCAGCATTTTTTAAAGTATATAGAAAACATGTTTTCTAAACGAATCCTGGTATCATTGACGTGCCCCCTGCTGGCACGGCCGCGCACGCCCCCCAGAAATCCCGGTGCCCCCTAGAAGTAATTGATCGCAAATAATTAAATTCAAATAATCTGTTATTTTTAATTGTTTTATCCAAGCAAGCATAAAGAAATAATGTAATAAAACTTGCACTATTTTCTTCGTCGTAATTTCGTAACTTGTATAAAAAGAAATAGCTATTACATTACGTAAATTAAACAGATGTTCACATTTTACAATTAAATTAACTGTAAACAAAATAAATACATTAGATTTGACAGCCGATACACAACCAGAAGAGCAATGGAATCAACACTGGATCAACATTTATTACCAAGTAATAAATAATATCATTATAAATCTAGAACGCCAATTTCAGAATCTAACGTTAGTTCATGCAGTTGACGCATTTTTTAAATTGAATATGAAGAATGGAGCGGATTTCATCAATAATTATATTAACAATCTTAATAATTGCTATAAGGCTGATGAAAAGGTGGCTCAACAGCACAATGTTTCAGGAACTATTCTCTCATATGTCACTGCTGAACATAGATGATGACATAGTTAAAAGAAAGTTTCAACGGAAAAAGTGTTTGGCCAATTTGCAGTGACAATAGAAAGCTAAGACTTATTCAATAAATACCTACTGAAAGTAAAGTTCAAAGACGAACTGGATTAAAAAATGATGAAAAATTAGTCGATTCTTTTTTAAGGTATTGCACGAGTTTGATATTAATATTAATATGAATAGGTGGTTAGAGCTTTATATTTGATGTGTTACCTGATTATCGACGATTATGTAAATTTTATTTAAAAAAAGATTATGAGTGAAACCACTTTCTTGTCAGGCCGGACCACCTAGGTCCCCGCCCCCGGAACAACATGCTGCCTACAGCAATGCCTAATATGTAACTCTTAATGGGACATGACCAGAAAATAAATTCCCGACATGCACGAACCTAATGACTGATATGCACGCGAGCGAAGCCGTGGCGATAGATAGTTCACAATGAAATTGTATCTGTATTGGCAATCCTTCGTAAGAAATACTGCTAAATTGTTTATATTCAAGGAATCTGACCACCACAGAATGAAAAAATTAGTTTTTGTCCTTTTGATTAACTTCGGAGTTTTAGCAACAAGTTAAGTCATTGCCAGTATTTTGTTTTCCAGAATTCATTCACTTGTATACTTGCAGGTTTTTATGTATTACCCATCTCAATTGGAACACTTCAAATCAACGCTGCTAACGGACAGTTTGTGGTAGAGATTTTTTTGGAAAACGAACGCTAAAAAACGGACAAATCAAATAGGCTTTGCGAGAAAAATCTAATATGAATGTTTCGCCATGAAAAATGGTATTGAACAAAGCAAGAAAAATATTTTAGCATATCTCACTAAAAATGATTTAAAAAATCATCACACCTTTTGTACGTGTATGTTGGACGATTTTTGCATTGATTCTCGAAAAAGACCGTATGGACTAAGCTTGAAAAAATTATAAACAAAAAATTCGAAGTTCTTGAAGAATTTCACCAGGGGTAAAAATGGCACTTTAAAAAAAAATTAATATGTTTCGGCGTGGTTTCTTGAGGGAAAAAGAGTAAATAAAGGTTTAAAAAAATGATTCTATATAAAAAAAATAGTGTTTGCTATTTCAAAAAACATATTACAGGATATTGAGCTGATTATACATGAAATTATTTTCACAAAATGACACAAATTCACATAAAATGATTTAAAAACAATGTTAAACAATAATGTTTAACATTGTTTTTATTTACGGAAAATTACGTGGAAAAAAATGGTGTCCCATGGTGGCCAGGATTGCAGCCGCAAATTTTATCTGAAGCAAAAATTTCAAAATGACTATTAATCTGTAGGAAAACCGCTATGTTCCTATGGATGTTTTTGTTAGTGAAATTTGAAAAAATGGCGGTGGTTCGAACAAAAATGTTCTGTTAAAACTTCAACGGATAGCTTGAAAACTCTTCCATTGAGAGCGGCCACCGTTTTGAAAAACACCATTCCGGGAAAAACACGTTTAAAGTGCGGGTCTCACGCTCCAATCACTTTTTCTAAGAAAGGCTGTCGCAATAATTCGAATTTCGATCTAAAAATTGGATAGAACGTTTATAACCGTGTTTACTATCGGATACTGCAAAAAAAAACGATTTTTTGAAAAATTTTCTTATGATGATCTCTCAACCCGAAGGATCGCCGAAGCCGATTTCGGACCGCCCATCCACCAGTTTCGGTGCCATCGCCAGTTATGAAATTCGCAAAATTGCCGTAGTTACAGGTATTTCTAGGTAAAGAGGTCGACGAAAAGGCGACGAGGAACATTGCAACGCCGCGGAGGTACGAGCTCAGCAAAGCATGAAAACGCGCCTCCGAAGCTCAAGCAGGTGACGTAGGAGAATAATATGGGCTAGAGATCACTGATTGAAGGTAGGCCAAACAACGACCTCCACACGAATAAGCATACGCTTTCTTTTGCGTTTTATATGTTTTTCGGCCTGGCTGCATGCGAGTCTCAGAAAGTACTGTCTGATTGACTTTATATTAGAACATAATACTTTTAAATACATTATCTAAAACCTAGAGTACGATTTTTGCGGTAAAAAAAATAGTTCTTTTTTAATTAATTTCTTTCGTTTTCAATTTTTCGTAAAAAAACGTCTTATTTTTCTTTGGCTCGCCAGGTTATTCCTAATAATACAACAAAAATCGTACATTACGCTATAGTCACCCTCTTCAAGGATAACCCCTTTTTTCCAGACTAGCTATTCTTTAGATTCATCTGCAGACAGCAACACGCGTGTCGGCGGTGAACCTCCACGGCAACGGCTGCAGCGCCAAAATGTTTGAAGGTTTATAAATCAAATGTATGAGGAACCATGAAGTGCCATGTGTCCAAGAATAAATTAATTTCATTTGATACTTTCGAGTTTACAGATTTGTTTAGAATAATCTTATTTTTCGAGAGTTCTCGGTTGTCAGGTTCCTTACATGTTTTCTTTTCGAAAGCCATGCGATGGAAGTTTCGCAAACTTCGACGCTGAGCTTTTGTCAGAGCGAGACGTATCCACGTCTAAAAAATAGTGTCCCTCAACATCTATCGGTAAAACGCTCGAAATTTTGAATTTTTCCTTTGAGACACAACTCCGAAGGAGTCTGCGCGAGTAATCGACTAGCAGTTCACGCGTAAGAGGACCTCGGCACTGTGCCAAAATCGAAAACGCGTCAGACTACTAGTCTAGCCGAAAATCTTCAATTTTAATCGCTCTTGTGTCTTTCCTCGTGTTTGTTCAGTACGAAAACGTGCACCCGTTTCTACTATTCTAATTGCAAGCTGAAGATGACTGTTCGGAAAACCACCATTCATTTATATCTACAGGAAATTTCCTGATTTCGAGCGTAGACGGATGAGGCAAAAAAAAGATTGCAATATTACGTATCGCAATATCGGCCGATGAGTCGAAGTTTAAAAAAAGAGATGCGATCGACGGGTCGGAAACCACCCTTTAGTATTGAATTTCAACCCTTCGAGTGCGCACACCTCCCCGGGGAGTCTTACATTGAAAGGATCAAATTAATTGACCGAAACAATTTTCAGCTCGAAATCGCTCGCAAACCATACACTTCTCTACAGAAAACAAGCATCTTTCTTAAGCAAATATTTATATAACTGCAAGGCCAAAGCAGTTTGATGTTCGATACAAAAACATTTGTAGGCTATATGGGAGATGTACCGAAACACTAGCAGCCTGATATAAATTGGATGCATTATTCCGATTGTTCTAAAAATAATCCTGTATGCAAAAAATTGGATCGACCTGCCGATCCGTTAAAGAATTATAAAACTTTTTATCTGCAGTTGTTTTAGTAGCTTTCATTTGCATGCGTTCTTATGCATTTTTCACTCTCGGATATTATGAGCAAATGCGTAATGAAAAAAAGGTACTGAAAGTTTCAGATGTTTTGTGTGCGTAATTAATGTATAGGGGTGTACCGGGGTACGGTTGAAACAAGGAGAATAACGCTTTGACAAGAAAAAGTAAGTATTTTTGATCGGAGTTTAGTCCGAATCACTCTGTTAATATTGAATATGGAGTATTGAATTTTTTTTATACCAATAAATGGGACCCTAAAAGTTTAAAGAACGTGATTAGTATTGGTCTAAGATATTTGGCTTCGATACTGCATTATTTTCGACTAAAAAGATCTGGAACATCCCACTCGATCATCATTAAAAGAGGAGTATTATTGCATTGTTGGTGTAGCACCTTATACAGGGAGCCGTCCAATAGAAAAATTGTTACAATACACAAGCTGCTAATTTCGGTCTCGCGAATAACGCACAGACGGTAGCCAAATTGCTAATGCCATAACTGTTAGTTAGATTGATCCTTTCTGTGACGCAGTCCAACAAATTTTAGATTCTAATGTTTGATTTTTCTTTTAAGCCGTAAAGATGCTCTAAGTTCTATTGATTAAATTTTATTCCTTAATCTGTTCTAGCAGAGGTGCTTTATTTCATGTCAATAACTTCTCTTTGTCAGGAAAACAAGTTTTATTTTATCTAAGTCGGTTTTGTTCCCATGTTGGGTTTGTTTCTGCTTAGGAGAGGGCTTTAATGTTGTGTTAGCTATTAGTTTATTGCTGACGGATTCTAAAACATTATAAAAGTTTGCCATGTTAGCCATAAAATAATAGAAGGCTTTTTTCTGTAATTTGAGTGCTATATAACTATATTGAAAACCTTTTTTGTTTACTTTTTGTGTCTGTTACAACTGACCTCGTACCAGGGTCGGTTGTAAGATTAATTTCGAAACAAGTTTGCTTCAGACTTGATTTGAAGTTAATCCTATTTGGTAACTATTGCAAATGGCGATGCTACGGACTATAGAAACGGAGTTGTTACAACCGTACCCAGTCTACCCGACAAGAAACTTTTTGTATACCTGAATTGTATACGTAAAGAAAATGGGCAAAACCTATCGTGCCCGTTGTTTCGTTCGTATCTCCAATAAATCCTCGCCAAACTACACGACGACCCTATAAACAGTACAGCTTAAACATTTCAGCGGTGTTAGGCACGTCATGTTAACCCGTAAGATTTTTGCCCAAATAAAGTTAAATTCACTTAAATATAGGTGAAAAGTTCATTTTAAAAAAGGACTTTTGAACGGAATGTTGATATTTGCATTGGCGTAGGCAGCATTTTTCACGACGGCTAGAAAGGGGCTAGACGGGGCCGGCCTGACAAAAACACTAGTTTGGTTAACAATTATTATTTTTTCAGTAAAATTCACACAATAGTCGATAATCACTTAAAGCACATAAAATGTGAGAGTCGCCTAATTCACACGTTCATGTTAACATAAATATCAAACTCTTGGAATACATAAAAAAATAATTAACTAATTTTTCTACATTCTTTAATTACGGTACCAGTCCTTAAGTTTACTTTCAGCAGGTACTCAATTGCCTTCGTTGTACATTTTTCTGGCAAATTCGCCCAACACTTTTTTAGTTGGATTTTTTTTAAATGTTATTTTTTATGCTCAGTAGTGACATATGCGAGAATCGTTCCTGAAGCATTGTGCTTCTAAGCTACGTTTTTATCTGCCTTATGGCAGAAAAACTTCTCTCACAGCCGGCAGAGCTCACTGGGAGTATTATTGCTGCTTGGAGCAGTTTATATCCGTTAGAGCAGTACTCCTTTTTAATATGCCTTCTTCAATTCGCAGAATTTACTTCATTATTTTAAAATGAAAGCATGTTTTTCATTACCATCTCTTCAGCATCTGAGGTTGACGTGTTAATTATTAAATCTTTAAAATAATTATTAATGGCATCCTCTGAGTTTTTCATATCGAACTTGAAAAATGCGTCAACTGCATGAGCTAACGGCAGATTTTTAAATCCGTGGTTTAGATTTACAACGCTATTATGAATGTTGAACTTCCAGTATTCTGGTTGTGTATAGGCCGGCAAATCTAATGTATTTCCTTTGCCCACAATTGACTTAATTATCAATATGAATGTCTATTTAATTTACGTAATGAAATGGCTACTTTTTATACAAATTACGAAATTACGATAAAGGAAAGAGTTCAAGTTTCGTGAAATGATTTCCTTATGCTTGTTTGGGTGGAACTTAACCTTTTGAAAGGACTGAGGACAGCTGTCGTAAAAGGACCTGGGGTCGAGTCGACCCCGTTTATGCAGTAGTGCGGTGAAAGCGAAAACATTTTTTTTAGAGAAATTTGGTGTTTTATTGCTACATGTCAGTGATTTACTCTAGAAAATGCTCATAGAGCAACGAGCACCAAATGTACTTATGCATCGATTGCGGCATGAGTGTTGTTTCATTAATGTACCATTGTCGAAATGGTATCCTCGGGCGAAGATCGGCTACCGATATCGTACCGAGATTGGTCTTAAATCAGGCCCGAAGCTAGTGCTAAAGTTGGTCCGAATTACAGCAAATACCATACCAGCACTGGTCCCGACGCTTGTGCCAAGGTCGACCCAAGTTTCAGCCAATATTGTGCCAGCGTTGGTTTAAAACAGACCCGATGCTTGTGCCAACGTTGGACCAAGTTGTAGCCAATATCGTACCAAAGTTGCTCCGGTCCATTATCAATAGTGATTCGATAATGCCCCGAGTTTCGACCAATATTATATTGTGTCAGTATTTTATCAATAGATATGATAGTACATAATAATAAATATAATACTCTGTCGGAATTCCATAAATATTACAATTTATTATTATCAATTTCAGGTACAAATTTTATAATTTATAATCTATATTCCTTATTATTAATTAATCTTCGATATCATATTACACATGTATATATATTAGATTAAGCATATCCACGAATAATGTTGAAAAATGTAACAACGTTAATACGTAGCAAAAGTCTTCTTAGACCAACTTAATACATTTATGTAAAATCGCATTCATGGATACTGTAGATTAGTGTGAAAATAAACGTACTTCGTAAATGCCAACTTTACTTGATATATCAGGCTTTGAAAAAACATCACGTTTTTCTTTGACAACATTACCACTGATACTTAAATCGCGAACACTATCTTCTGGATGATTGCTTGTTCGAAAGATATTATTTATCACCGTTATTTCGCCATTTTTCAATAGTACGATGTTGTCCGGCGGTGTTGATTAGCTTAAAGTGCTTCGTATATTAATTTGAGCAATATTTTCTCTGTTGGAAATTTTTCGATAAAGTGTTTTTCGATAATGAATAGTTGCGTCAGGTAACGCGTCGAGTTCTGTTAAACGATTTAATACTTGCGACAAAGGATTCTTGGGAGTACGTGCGAATTTTTTTACTTTTCCCAAGTAATTATCTGCCCAAGACACGGATATCTCTGTCGATCGCAATTCGAATTCTTTAACATCTTCTACCAAGTGAAATAAATTATGGATATTAAAGACTTGAGAATTGGACCCAAATAAGGAAGGCATGAGGAAAAAAATCCTGAGCAAAGTGTTCGCATAATCTGCATAAATTACTGCGGCTTTCGGGTTACAGAGAATTCTACAGAATTCTACCAGCACTAGAAAATGTCTGTATAAGGCACTTGGTTAACACGACAACGCCGGAATATAATAACCCGAGTAGAAATATTGTCAAGCTGACCTGATATTTCATCCGGGTCTGATAACGTTGTAGTACGGAGGCCTTACTTAAGGTATGCCTCAATTTGCCTGATCTGCTTGGTGTCAGGTATTAGTCAGGCAACTGGATGTACTGTTTCCTCCAGTTGCCTAATTCAGCTAACTTCAGGCGATGGTCATGTGGACTCACGGCTTGCATAAATTCGCCTGATCAGACTACCTTCAGGCAATGCATGGAGGCTAGAGTGGGAGGAGTCCGATCTGTGCTTTTCAAAGTGGCTACAAAAATGTGGTTATTATGTGGTTAAATGTGGTTATGTCGGCTATTATCCGAGGATACACCTCGATAAATACGCAGAAATCAAAGGTCGGATAAACGAGGTTCTACTGTACCAGCAAATACGATAATATACACGCAATATTCGAACAATTTGAGAATTGTTAAAATCGAACTTTCGCAACACACCAGCCTTGATGTTGACAAGAGGAGACAGATATTTTATTTTTTAAACATTGAAGCAAGCAATATTGCTTCCACTTTATATTGCTATTACGGTGTTTTTCTCAAATCAAAAAATAACTACCGGACAATTTTTTAAATTTCTTGCCTCAATGAATAATTGCAACTTATTTCGTGTGATTTTCTTTTTATTTTCATTCAAATATGTTATCGTCAGAATAATCGCGTTACCGATTTGCTGATTGCGTTTTTTTATACATACAGATCGCAAAGCATTGTTCTTCGACTAGGAATAATTTACCATCATATTGACCTGAGTAAAAAATGTATGCAAGAATAAAAAAATATTATTTAATTGCCATATCTTGCGTATGTAATTGCCATATCTTGCGTATGATTATCTTTTAATTTTTATTTAACCCTAAAACTCATGACTGGGGTCCGGTCGCACCCCAATTTTCATGCAAAAAATGAGGTTTTTGCCGTTTTTCCGTTGTAATATAAACAGATCGCAAAGAATTGTTCTTTGACAGCAGGGATTAATTTACCATCGTATTTACCTACGAAAATAAAAATTGATTCAAGAAAGAAAAAAAGCATCAGTATTATTTAAGACATTTTCTACCGTTCGTTGTACAATTAAACACTGTTATAATGAAAATGTTTTTCTATCACTACGTATTGCATTATTATTATTTTCAACCTTTTCACCGTTAATTATGCAACTAATACATATTGTTCATTGGGCATTGCTATATTAAAAATATTCTTGTATCTTTATGCATTTATGGAGATCTCTCTGGTATATATCATTTTACATCTCTCTCGCACGCCCCACTTCTCAGGTATCATTCTGCCTCATACACAGCTCACTTCTCATTATTTATTTGTTCCGTCTCTGTCACACGCACTTTACTTCTCGAGGTCTTAGCAATAGTGGCGCCATCCCTGTTTGACCACATTTTTGTAGCCACTTTTTTCAAGTCTCTCCATAAGAGTTCGGACTCCTCCCACTCTAGCCTCCCTGAGGCAATGGTCTGGCAACTGGACTTACGGCTTGATTCAATTCGCCTGATTTGGCTAGCTTCAAGCAATCATCAAGTAACTCGACCTATACAGGGTGACCCTCTTATCTCTGCCACCCGAAATAACTCGGTAATTATCGACGTCACAAAAAAATGGTCCAGACAAGAGTTGTATGGTGTAGAGGGGCCCATCAAATGCGACCAATTTTTTTTTATTTCGGTGAAAGCGCTGATGCACACTGGAGGTCACCTCCACTTTTTTAAATGGAATGGTACATTTTTTTTCAACCATCTTGTGGAACACTTCAAGCCGCATAAAAAACATAAGGAGGTCAAAGTCGTTCAAGGTCATTCAAGGTCAGTATCGATGAAACAAATCTCTATCTCGGATCACTACCAAATATTTGGTTGTGATCTGAGATATTTAGATTTGTATGTCATTTTAATAGGTGACGTTGAATGACCTTAAACGACTTCTACCCCCTAATGTTTTTTTTATGAGGCTTGAGGTGCTCCACAAGATGGTTGAAAAAAAAATATACCATTCCATTAAAAAAAGTGGAGGTGACCTTTAGTGTGCGCCGGCGCCTCCACCGAAATAAAAACATTTGGTCGCATTTGATGGCCCCTTTCTCACCGTACAACTTTTGTCTGGAACATTTTTTGGTGACGTCGATAATTATCGAGTTATTTCGGGTGGCAGAGACAAGCGGGACTACCTGTATATAGTTTGGCGCCTTTTACACGCCTAACCTCTTATTCAACACCAGACGAACTATACAGGGTGAGGCACATAAAGTGTTACAGAGCAATAGCACTCAAACTATTGATCATATCCAAAAATGTTTCAGGCAAAAGTTTCAGTGTTTGAGAAGACTGTCATACTCGACCACTCTATTTTTTCACATCGATACGGTCAGTATCGATGATACAAATCTAAATATCTCGGATCACTACCAAATATTTGGTAATGATCCGAGATATTTAGTTTTGTATTTCGTATTAATAGGTGACCTTGAATGATCTTGAACGACTTTGACCCCCTAATGTTTTTTACGCGGTTTGAGGTGCTCCACAAGATGGTTGAAGAAAAAATGTACCATTCTATTTTAAAAAGTGGAGTTGACCTTGACGTAGCTTCAGCGCCTCCACCGATAAAAGAATAGGGTGGTCCAGTATGACGGCCTTCTCGAACACTCAAACTTTTGTCTGAAATATTTTTGGATATGATCAATAGTTTGGCTGCTATTGCTCTGTAACACTTTATGTGCCTCACCCTGTGTATATTACCGCGCCGTCAAAACGTCAAGACGCGTATGTATGCGTACATTTTTTATTTTTCCTAATGTTTTATTTAGGGATTTGTTATTCCTAACAAATCTGTGATTCGGTTTCCTCTATTCAAAAAACAATTTAGTCGAATTCACTACATTTATCTATATTATTTTTTTTAATTTAAATTGAATCGAATTTTCGTAGAGACACCATTTTTCTGTTTGATTGAATTAAAGATCCGTGTTGATTTCAATACACACATAGAATGGGAGGGGGGTAGAAGGGGCGGCGAGACAGAGAGGAGTTAAATATATAGGTTATGTTTGAAAAATCGATAGGATGATATTCGATAAAAAAACTCTCTAATTATCGCAGTGATATTAACTAATTGATATAGATTATGTGATACAACAAATAATTATAGATGTTGATGTGGATGCAAAAATATTTTCTTCGAAAAAATCCATTCAAATGCCAGTGAATGACGGATTATAATACAAAATCATTGTAGTAGAACTCCAAATGAAGTATTTCAAGTTATTTTGGATTTATGACATATTCATAAATATTCAAAAAAATATATTTGAAACAAATAGGATAGTGGGAAAAAACCTATTTGATTTAAATAGATCCTATTTAAAAAAAAATGTTTTGCTTCTGCAATGAAGACTGTGATGAGATGGTGGTTTCCGAAGCAACAGTGAACTTCTCTTGTCAGACTGCATGTCAGATCATCACTTTTCACTCTGATCAGGCCTTAAGTTCTTACCGTGATCTAACCGAAATCAGAAAAAGTGTCACAAAAATTAACAGGGCTTAATAAAAAATCCTGATCAAGGCATGAAAAAAAAATCAGGACGCCTGATCAGGTCTTTTTTGTAGCCAGAGCAGAATTTCTACTCGGAAAGATAAAGCGAAACTGAGTCGCTTTCGATCGCGATAGC
Source organism: Ophion ellenae (assembly GCA_963210295.1). NCBI lineage: Eukaryota > Metazoa > Arthropoda > Insecta > Hymenoptera > Ichneumonidae > Ophion > Ophion ellenae. Next base: position 36,506,007 of record OY723386.1, on the reverse strand, counting down.
CCGTCCACACTGAACGCTTTTTTTTGAAAATCAGAAGTATATGTCGGTTCCAGTAAATTCATCAATTATTTGAAACAGCCACTTTAGATTTTTTAATACCTTGTGGGCCTTTTAGCCGTACCCATTTTTCGACGAGTAATTTCATTACACCGACATACAACAGATGCATTGAATCTAATGGTGCATTCTTAATTATGTCAAATTTGGGCAATCGAAGATGTGGAGACGAGATGTCGGGCATATGGTGGCCTATATCTTGCTTTTTGCGGAATGTTTTTTTCGACCGTTCTGCACAATTTAATCGCGGATATACACGTTTTTTCCCTACTGTCATCCCTGGAACGGTACACCTTTCACAAGCACTAAGTCTAGTATGTTTTTGGTGCATTTGAGAAAAGCCCGCGCCGGCGTGTCGCATATCAGGGCCGCTATACGAAAAGAATATGTTTGATCGCCTATGATGATACCATTTTTAATTAACATTCTCGCGTCAGTAACAAATTCGTACAAAAATCTGTTTGAGATTGTGGTTTTGCATTACCCAAGTACATTGCCACAATACACAGGCTCATGTCATAATTTAGATATATGAGGAATTTTTATTAATGTGGGCCTGAATTGTTGCGGCGAACTATGGTAAATTTGAATACCGTTAATATCTATAAAAACTCGTCTTTTTCGTCACTGTAAATATCGCACGATATTTTTTTTTTAGGTGCTCCTCTATATACGTGCATATAAAAATCTTCCCGCGGTGCCTTTTTTACTCGCCATCCATGTCATCTTTTTGCACTTTGCATTGCCTAATAAAGTATGTGCACTTTGTGGTAGGTCAATATGTTCTTCGGAACGTAAAAGTTTTGGTAAGTCCGTAAGAACGTTGTGCCTCAGAGTATTTGCATGAGTGCAAATCTTTTCAATTCTTTTTTTATCAAAGGTGATTCTTCATGCTGGTTCATGGCATTAGTTTTCAGTTCACTCTCATCGTTACTGATATACTGGTCACTCGCGTTACATTTTTCTAATAATTCATTTTCACCATCTTCTTTTTCGCCATTTTCATCGTCTCTTTTTATAAGCACTTCATTTGCATATTCACGAGTATTTTCACATTCCGCTTTTTCATTACTTTTGGGAATTGTTTTCTTAGTCACACGTTAATCTTTCGACGCCTCACACTTTTTTGTGTTTTACTGCGAGTATACTCCAACATAATTTGTTTAATTTTCCGCCCTTTTTTAAGCTTAGCATATTGCTTTTCTTTGTTCATTTTGGAAATACGTTAGGATTATGCGCAAAAATACGGTTAACCTACATCGGTACGACACTGAATGGCGATTCACGACCAGTGCATAGGATGATTAACGGGGAATGGCCGGTGGTCGCTTTAAGCTATGCACGCCAATGGTCGGTTCTTCGTCGTTAGACAACACTGTCCCGACATTGGCATAGTGCTGTATGCCGGTCTTAGGAATGAACGTAGGGAAATTGATGGCGGACAGGACTGGCCCATGATCGGCTTCAGTAGTCTTGGCCAACAGTCTGCTCTACGGCGGTAGCCAATACTGGTCCGGCATTGGTATAATACTGGACGCCGGAATTAGATATGAGCGTAGGGCAATTAGTGGCGAACAGTACTGGCACATGGTCGGCTCCAGTAGTCTACCCCAAAACTCGGTTCTCCGGCAATGGCCGAAACTAGTCCGACATTGGTATAATACTGGATGCCGGGATTAGATAAGAACGTAGGATTATTAACGGCGGGCAGTATTGGTCTACGGTCGGCTCCGTGAGCCTACCCCAACAGTCGGTTCTCGGTCGTTAACCGGAACGGTCCCAACGTTGGCGTTATGCTGGATGCCGGGTTTTGGAAGAAGATCGGTTGGGAAATGGCAGAACTTTTGTTTCAAAGTTGTAGCAACACTGGTTGCCCACAGTCGGTTAGGCTCTACTGGACCAGACATCGGCCGTATTGTTTGTGTTGGCAATTTTTTCATGGGAATAAGTCATTGAAGTGAAAAAATATTCGTTTTCAACAATTAATCTGCCGGAGGAGTCGATTTTTCAGTATCCCGAAAATGCTCGAATTCAAACCTCCGAATAAATATCCTTTTTGGAAAGACAGTCGACGCTGTCTTTTTTCCGTATCTACAAACTTTTTTCTTAAAAAACATCGAAGTACTTTTTTATATTTAGAAAAAAAATGATGATCTTTTTCCTGCAAGTGTGTATTTTTCAACGTATCTCCCACTTTGAACGAATGTTGGAGTGCTTAATCTTGTTTTTCGTAAAAAGAAATGTTGGCCTATAAAATAAGGATCATTGGGCCTTATTTTACTTAAGGGGGCAGTCCACTTTGGAGCCACGAAAAAAAGGCTATTTTCGCGATTTTTTTTTGAGGATTTTATAAAAGATATGAATATAAAAGTTGTTGGGCTTGATAAATAAAGTCTTGAAATAATTTTTTTTTTAAGTTTAATTCATTTTTATTCATTTTTAAGTACAAAAACTATAGTTTAACGTAACGACTCAAAAATACGTGGGCTAGGCTCCATAACAACTAGCTCCATAACAACTTGGCAACGGCTTGTCTGAAACAAAAAAATTGAGGTCCATTAGATTCAGTATGACACCAGCTACAAAATGACCCTCGTATATAAAGATTTATCAAAAAATAAAAAATGGCAGATGAAAAGCGAAAAAAGTAAAAAATACGCGTTTTCTTTCGCAGTTTTTCGCAAAAATCAAAATTTTAAAATCATCGAGGGTCATCTTGTTGCGAGTCATGTTCACAATATGTGGTTCAAATTTCAAGAGAATCTGTTTATTAGTTCTACAGGTACGATGGAGCTAGATTTTGAAAACGTTGTATCGAGAAAAACATGATTGAAGTTTATACTATGAAAAACTCTTACCTAAACTCAATCGGCATTTCCTGCACCGTACAAAATTCCTTCTGATTGCTCATCATCGTTGATTTCTTCAAGTCTTGCTTGCTTTCGATTTTTTGAAATTTTCAAAGTCAACTGCCCCCTTAAGGCTTGGGGCATAAAATACTTTAGCCCCAAGCTAATCGCCCAGGCATTGGTTGGTCTCAAAAAAAAATTGCCTCTTTACCGAAATACGACGAGCTGAAAAACGTCTGGGGTCAGATCGATCTCATATGCAGTCAGAGGTTCGTGGCGGAAGTGTGCAGTCGAGGGGTTAAATTAAATGATTATTGGAATTGAATTATTTTGTATCAATTTTTTCCTGGGGGGCACCAGGCTTTCTGCGGGGCCGGATCCAACCCAGTCTCCTCCTGGCCACTCCAATGCATATTTGGCCTACATATTCTGCTCCTTACAAGTGATTTTACTCCACTTCGAAGACAAATATATCTAAGGTTCATATTTCGGCCAATTTAGCTTGCGATTGTATCTCCCGTATGTTTTGAAATGGTAAAAAATCCAGGCAGCAGTCGGACATCATCATATGAAAGTGGAGTCAGTGGCCAACGAACGCGTGTGTTTTCCAGGGATTGCCAGGATCCAATTTCTCTACGTATGTTGGCTGGAATTTTTTGGAACGAGTTTTTTTCTCGGATAAGGCGATGGCGATTACACATGACTCTCTCGCAGCTACTGGCACTGCATTTCCGGTGGTATCTTCCTAGTCCTGCCTACCAACATAGCCTCTGATCGAGGAGCCTGCACCCGAGCGATTCAACAGTCTCCATTAAATTCGGGTCACGTTACCTCAACCCCTCTTGCTCTCGCGCTGCTCTTTCGCCCTCTCGCGGCGCTATCTACGCGCCGAGAGCATGCACTAACTACTCCTGGCCGAGACCCATCCTCCACTCGCGAAGGATGAGTAATTTATCGACCATTTCAATATAATACCTTCGCCCGACGGGTTATAACCACGCGATGTGGTAATTTGATAACAGTCACGTTTTCCCAAGGTTTATACCGCTTTTTTGTCACGTAGGTTCTTTTTTAATCCTTCTGAATCCTGAATATAAATATCTCTTAACTACTGACGACAGATACGAGAAACTTCAAACTACAATTTTTAACCTCCCAACAAATTTGATCGATAATTTGAAGCCGAAGGCAGGGAAAATTTGATTCTTGGCGTCTCGGGGTAGCGTAGTCTTTATTTCTGCCGCAATCTTGTGTATTTTCATTTATTTTGTACTTGGTTCAATTGTTTTTTTTAGTTTTAATTTTTTACGTATGTCGAAATATTCGTATTTTTACGAAAATACCACGAAATGGCCGTTATTCGCTCCGAAGTTCTTGCATGCATTATTATGCGTTGTTTGCCATTTCGTATGGGAATCAATCATTTGGGGCTGAAGGCGCAGAAAAATCGATTTTTGACGTCTTTGAAGTAACGTAATCTTAGTTTCCGCCGTAACGTTTTGTGTTTTAATTCATTTTGTACGTTGTTGTAATTTTTAAAGTTTAGGTTGCTTTTCTTTTTGCGTATGCGGGGGTATTCGTATCTTTACGAATCTGCCACAAATTAGCCGCCGTTCGCTGAAAAGTCCTTACATACCTGTCATTGGTACATTCGTGATTTACCATATTATATGGGCGGTTCCGTTGTTTACGAGGTTTAGGCAAGATACTGCCAAGAGCTGACCATCATTAACCCCTATTACCCTGACTTGTCTTTGAATTCGCTGCGGCTGGCTTTAATCATAATATTTTGCAGGCTTATGCTACGCAGCGCTCGATTAATGCTTTGTACCCTTTACCCCGGCTGGATAACGTTTGCGCACGCGTCGCGGCCGCGCGTACGGTCCAGTGTTCGTCACTTGCCACGCTTACCACGCAAGGATTGATCTTGGGCCCGAACAAAAAATACCGTTGACACCAGTCAATATAAGCCGGCGTGAGCAATTACCAGCCTGAGACCCTTTGACGGAACGGCATATAATGATCGATTAATATTTTCAAAGAATGAAAAAACAACTTTCGTGTGACACTTTCGATGGAGGCCCGAGCCTCCTGGAGTGGAGTTTCAAGTCCCGCCATCTTGCGAGCAGTTCGCTAAGCTTTATCTCGACCGTCAAATCACAAGTCGACCACATGACCGACCGTGGGCAATTTGCTGAATATGGATATATATTTGTTTCGATGTTCTTTTCAGAGATGCGAACAATCCGGTGTAGCAAAGAGTGATACAATAGTGACAGCGTTATTTCATCTATTTCCGATTATGTGCTCTTTATTTTCTGCTAGCTCAATCAATAACCTTTCTTCAACCGAAAAGCTCGGTAGCCTTTTTTTTACTGTTCGACTCATGTTTATCATTTAGCGAAAGACCTTGTTTTTAGGGAGTTCCGACCCCAAAATCAAATAGCTTGTACACTACTGAAATTTATATCACTGAGAGATTAATTAGGTATGCATTAACTATTCGAAAATTAATCCGTTTTACAGGGTTGTTTCCAAGATTTTTAATGTTCAAGTTGAACCTTTATCCATTTGGTAATATACATGGCACCTTGTAAACACTAGTTAGAGGGCTAAAATAATACTTCGATTGGAATTTAAAAACCGAGTAAACTGTGATTATAGTGTTGGAAATGTGGGCGTCGTGAAAATGTGAGATCACGAGCCGGAAGTTCCCAGTGATCTCACATTTTCGCCCGACTGGTCCGTTATACAGTGACGCAATTCACTAAAGTGCGAAACGTGAAAGTATTCACCCGAGAACTGTAATAGCACGAAAATGTTTCACAGGTTATTAATTTTGTATACAGAATGCAAAAACGATGTCTGCTCTACTTGCGTCTGCATTCAACGCTTACCGATATTTTTTTATTGCCACTATTATAACGCAGTCTCCCACATGCAAATTTTTCACGTTCTCGCATAAATTGTACAGTGATTTTTCTTTACTTGTATGTGATATTCATACCGACACTCGTTCGAACACTGTGAACTGTTTAGCGGGTTTGACAGATCCCTCTACCGGAAGTGTCTAGTGATTTCACATTTTAACTCACCCTATCCGTAATAGCGTGACCAAACTCACGTGAGGTGAAAATGCAAGAAGTGAGCAGTCTCACTCGAGAACCGTAATAAGCCCCCAGGACATTTTCAAAGCTGTACATTTTATTCATAATAGCTTCGAGCAGCCCCCTGACACTGGTCTACTATTCCTATACCATAAACGAAAACGCGATTTGTCCTGGCTTTTTAGTCCTTGAAGTCGCCACTACCTAGCGTTGGTTGTTATGTGACAGCCTTGGGCTCTAAATCCTCCGATCAGCTGAACGATTCGATACTTTCGTTTCGCAATAATGATAACAGAATCCATTATACACGCGAATAATGGTTTTCCTAAAGTTATTCACACTAGACTTTTATTCATGTATAATATTCGAAACACCATTGCAACTTACATATATATGCATGCCTGTCACACTACTACTAGCGCCACAGTGTGGCAAGGACATTTTGCGAACAGCATTTATCTATCAGTGTCAGCCCCCTGGCTTCGAGCAATGTCGAATGTGTGTAAACTTCGGGGCGGTGGAGAAACAGCACCGAATGTTGAAGCCATGGAGGCTAGAGTGGGAGGAGTCCGAACTCTTATGAAGAGACTTGAAAAAAGTGGCTACAAAAATGTGGTCAAACTGGGATGGCGCCACTATTGCTAAGACCTCGAGAAGTGAGCTGCGTGTGGCAGAGACGGAACAAGTAAATAATGAGAAGTGAGCTGTGTATGAGGCAGAATGATACTTGAGAAGTGGGCTGCGTGCGAAAGAGATGCAAAACGATTTATACCAGAGAGATCTTCGAATATGCGTGAATATAGGAGAATATTTTTAATATCGCAATGCCCAATGAACAATATGCATTAGTTGCATAATTAAGAATGAAAAAGGCCGAAAATAATAATAATGCAATACGTAGTGATAGAGAAATATGTTCATTATAACAGGAGTTAATTGTACACCGAACGGTAGAAACTGTCTTAAATACTGATGCTTTTTTTTGTGAATAAATTTTTATTTTCTTAGGTAAATGCGACGGTAAATTAATCCCCGCTGTCAAAGAACAATGCTTTGCGATCTGCTTATATTAAAACTCGCAAACAGCGAACGGTAACGCGATAATTGTTGCGATAATGATATTTAACCCAACAACTCATGACTTTTTTTAATCGCCAAACGCATGCCTGAGGTGTATTTGCACCCCGTGCTTTTCTTTGTCATTAAACCGGTCCTACGGGGATAAATGGACTTTATCATACCTCAATTTCTTCGTATTTTCATAAGAAAGTAAATAGTGTGCGAGCCATCTGATTTAATCAACTTTCCATTAGTGAACAATCCATTCAAAAACTGAAAACGGCAAAAAACTCATTTCTTGCATAAACAATTGGGGTGCGACCGGCCCCCAGTCATAAGTTTTAGGGTTAAATAAAAATTAAAAGATAATCATAGACGTGAAATTGCAATTACTCAGTGCCGTAAGGCATTAAAAAAATTGTCCTGTATTGTTTTCTTGTACAACGAACAGTGGAAAACGTCTTAAGTAATAATTTTTTATTCTTGAATATATTTTTTACTCAGGTCAATATGATGGTACATTATTCCTAGTCAAAGAACAATGCTTTGCGATCTGTTTGTATGAAAACTCGCAATCAGCGAATCGGTAAGGGTTTTATTCTGACGATAACATATTTGAATGAAAATAAATAGAAAACCACACAAAAGAAATTACAATTACTCATTGAGGTAAGAAATTTAAAAAAATGTACACGTTATTTTTCGATTTGAGAAAAACACCGTAATAAAAATATAAAGTCGAAGCGATATTGCTTGCTTCAATCATTACAAGATAAAAACATGCTCCAATGTTTTAAAGATAAAATATCTGTGTCCTCTTGTCAACATCAAGGCTGGTTTGTCTCGAAAATTCGATTTTAATAATTCTCAAATTGTTCGAATATTGTGTGTATATTATCGTATTTGCTGATACAGTAGAACCTCGTTTATCCGACCTTCGATTTCTCCGATAGAATGGGAGAATCTGCTATGCCTATGCATGGAATAGTCCTATATATTGCTATCCGCTATATTGCTACTGTTTTCCGTATTATCCGAGATTTCACTAATCCGAGGTACGTTCTCCCCACATTACCTCGGATAAGCGAGATTCTACTGTATTTGCTATGGAGGCTCGGATGCGTATTCGATCCTCTTCCATCTCTCTTACACGACATCGATACTTAGCTTACTTCTCGAGGTCTTGGAGATAGTGGCGCCATCCCTGTTTGACCACATTTTTGTAGTCACTTTGAAGCCGCGAGTTCGCCACGGTGCGTCGCTGCTATAGCGTTAAACACAGGGACGCCTACTTTTTCCAGTCGCAGTTCGATGATTACAGTGATTGCGATGTGGCAGTCATGGCCGTTATCGAGCCGAATGTTTACCGTTTACGCTAATCGACAATCGAACCGGCGTTAACGTCCGTAAAAACGATCATACGCACCGAATTAAAAAACAATGTGATCCTTTCGAAAGACACGATTTAAACTAAAAATCGCGACAAAGTTCGGAAAGAAAAATGGCGAAATCGGAAAACGTCTCTATTAACCTAATACAGTGGGATTCCGGCGAAGATCCCTTAGCACCTATGACCGGCTGTCAAAAAGATATGCTGACGAGTTTAGAGGAGGAAGTCACCAATCTGGACGTTGTTAGTCAGAAGGACGCGTCGGAGTTTTTCGTAAGTACGAGCGATATCGACAGTTCAAATTTAATCGAGCGTATCGAGACCTGTCAAGAGTTGTTGCAACGTTATACGTGCCTCGAAGGCAAGTACGCGTCATCAACAGACACCAAATACGTTATGTACCTGGAACAACTGAAATCACGAAGGCAAGAATGTCACGAGCTCTGTTTGCACATAGAAAAGGCACTCGAAGACTTGGCCACTTTATCCAAGCAATATTCTATCGTGTCCGGCAAGACGACGTCTCTGCACGACGCGACCGAACAGCTAATCTCCGATCAGGGCAATCTCAATAGTTTCGTCGAAGACATCGCCAGATACGTCCGATACTTCAAAGAAGTTGACTTTGCGATGGAAAAGTTGGAAGCTTCCACCCTGTCGCCCAACAGCGATATGTTCAACGACCTCTTGAACAAAATAGACGCGAACATTGACTTCATGGAGAACAATCCTACTTACAAGGAGAGCGGCGTTTATCTGGTCAAGTACAAGCACTGCAGATCGAGAGCGATAAGCCTTATGAGAAATTACATATTCAATTTGTTCAATAAGGCTACCGACAGTATAATTAATCCGAAGGAAAGCGCCGTTCCGCAGGAGGGTACGGACGCTACACTGGCGCTCTTCTATGGAAGATTCCAGACGATGTTGCCCAAAGCAAGGCCGGTCATCGAGCAGATAGAGGCCAGGTCGTACAAGAGGGAGGAGTACGACGTCTTGTTGAGCGAATGTCATCAGCATTATTTGAATCGTCGCGGTACGGTTTTGGGGCCCAGCGTGGAGAGGGCTCTCGGCTCGGTCAAGGACAGATACAACGGCGATCATTGTACGTTGGTGAGACACGCGTGCGCGCTTCTGTTGCACGCGTCGGTCGACGAGCATCGCTTGTTCTATCAGTTCTTCGCCAAGCCGTCGCCCTTTCTGGCCTCCTACCTCGAGGCTCTGTGCACAGCGCTGTACGACGTGCTGCGACCTTTCGTTGTCAACATAAATCATCTCGAGACTCTCGCGGAACTGTGTTGCATACTCAGAATCGAGATGCTGGAGGAACACGTGCAGAACAATTTGGAGCCTCTTCAGGGCTTCGGTAACGTGTGCATGCAGTTGCTTCACGACGCTCGCGAGAGGCTCGTCTTTCGCGCCCACATTTATCTTCAAACGGACGTATTGAATTACAATCCGTCGCCGGGCGATCTCGCTTATCCCGACAAACTGAAGATGATGGAAGATATCGCCGAGTCTATAAGGGAAGAGAACAGACAGTTGAAGATCAAGAAGATTTCGGTGTCGTCGAGCGATTACGGCAACTCCGAGAGCATCGTTGGGAGGAATCATCTAGGCTTGGAGCCACTGGGACAGAGATCCAACATGAACAACTCACCGGCCGATCTTCACGGCATGTGGTATCCAACGGTGAGAAGAACTCTCGTATGCCTCTCGAGACTCTACAGATGCGTGGACCGGCCGATCTTTCAAACACTCAGCCGCGAGGCGATCGATCATTGCGTCGCTAGTATCGAAATGGCCAAGGAAAAGATCGAGGCGAGATCCACCCTACTCGATGCCGAACTATTTCAGGTCAAGCACCTGCTCATACTGCGCGAACAGATCGCACCGTTTCAGGTCGATTTTACCGTCAAGGAATATTGCTTGGATTTCTCAAAGGTGAAAACCGCGGCATTCGGCTTGCTCGAGAAACGCTCGAGACTCTTCGCTCTCTCGAACAACGCGCTTCTCGAATTCCTCCTCGAGAGCGCACCCCAAATGAAGGAACAATTGATCGACTCGCGCAAACACGTCGACGCGAAATTGAAGTCATCCTGTCAACGCTTGATTCAACACGCCTCGTTCATACTCATCGAGCCCGTTGTCAAGCTCTTGGACAAAGCTAAAATGAGCGTCACCATCGACAAAAAGAACACAATGAGGCAACAGGCATTCGGCGATGCTCAAGAAATCGCCGCTGTCGTCAGCGAGTCATTGCGCCTTATCAAATTCAAATTGCCGAATATACAACAGTCGTTGCAACTCTACTTGGCCAACAGAGAAACCGAGTGCATACTTTTTAGGCCCATTAAAAATAACGTTGTCGCCGCTTTCACGCATTTGTCACAATTATTGAGCACCAATTATAGCGAGGAGGAATTATTGCTAATCGCTTGTCCCCTGCCCGACCAAATATCCATCATGCTGAGCTCCTCCAGTCTCGCCCAGGCACGAGTCGGCCAGCACGATCAAAAAACTTCAGCCGAGAGAGAACGCAAGGAGAGCGGTGGGGCCGGTACCTCGTTCGTCAACGAGACAAGATCGCGCGAGAGTATCGGATCGAATTCAAAGACCCCGCTGATGGACGATGAAGTTTTTTATCCGGAAAAATCGACCGTCACCGTCGACGAGCCAGCAGTGAAACTTTAACTCGGGACAATCTTACGAATGTCGAACCCAAACGAAACTAATAATTGTGAATTTCGCGATGCTTTGGCGTTAAAGAAAACAAAAAACAAACACTTTGTCGTCGAGTTTAAATGATTTGTAGAGAGGTCTAGGAAAAGGACGTGTCTGCCAATTTTATATTTCGAAATACCGATCTTATTCCAAAATCTGCCGAAAGCTCGACGTTCGGTCAAATAATACCTCTACCCTAGTATTTTTGTATATTTCAACGTATGTATATGATGTAAATATCCTCAAAGATGTAGCTGTTACGACGGAAAAGTAATGTACAAACAACGGAATGAAAAAAAAAATGTTTATGTTACATGCATCGTTTTCTTCTTGTTTTCCTGAAAAAATGAATGCTCGTGAGCACGAATCTTACTCCAATCTTCTTTGGATTCACCTGTCCATTTTGTGCACCAGCGTAAGAAAAGTATGCATATTTGCCCCGAGCGCAACACCAGCGGCGCGTTCGTATTTTTGTCGGCTCTGTGATTGTGGTGATAATATCGTGATGAATTATAAACATTTAAATCGCGCCTCCATTGCGTTTAATTTGTTTGCATTAAATCAATGTTGTGGTCAAAGACGGCAAGAAGCGTCTCCTATCAGTAAAATGTATATTTTCGTTTACTTGTAATTTTGTTATAAGATGAGAAAAATGACACCGTAGAATTGCATTTATTCAAATGTAACAAACATATATCGTTGCTGCACGACTTTATAATATAATAAATAACATTTTGTTTTCAGACCGAAATGAGCATAACCTCAAACTCAATTTAAGGGGAAACTGTTGGTATCTGCTGAACACGTCAGGGACGTAGAAGAGTTAACAATATAACATGACCCAAGTTTAATAATTCAAGCCCGTATCATAAGGCAAACCTCTATTTCTTCGACCCCTTACAAAACTTCTTTAAACTGCAGCTATCCATTTGTTGCGTTTTTCCCGTATTCATAGTATTCATTCCGGTATTTTTGCAATTTAGTACACCAACTGACGGGGCCCATTTTTAATGAAACAATATTTGAAATTCAATTGTAATAATCCAGTACTACGCAGACACAAATTTGACCGATAGCCGAGCTTGCTGCAATTTTTGTCCGCTGCGGGCGCTGCGTTCGATTTCATTACCCCCATCCTACACTCTGCACCCAATAAGGCAGTAAAAAAAAGGAACATTGCGAGCTGCGAACTCGGAAGGCACATTGTCACCTAGAAACGTTTCACATAAAGTTTCTCGGTTCGTCGGGAGGCGAGGAAAGGATAGAACTCTCAGGTTGAACTTGGGTGTAACTGTCAAGGTCATACGCCCACACTAGACATCTCAATTAACCCTGCGCCATCGAACTGGGACGATTTTGTCAAATGTGAAATTTCACTTTGAAATTCCTGCCAATTATGAACAGTTTACATGCAACTAATATAATAACGCTTCGCGTGGATTAGTCGTGGATTCACGGTCTAGAATAATTCAAGTACAGTAGAACCTCGATTGTCCAAACCATTTGGGACCGAGACTAGTTCGGATAATCGAAATGTGGGTTTTTTTGGGACGAGATCATAAACACCTTTTTACATAAAAACAGTACATACATATATATTAAAATTTGACATATATATTACCGTCGAAATATATATATATATATAATTAAATATATGTGTGTGTGTGTATTTTAAACACCTGAAAAAGTCGAATGCCTTTTTTTATATTAAAAAAAAATAAAGTCGTCCATTTTTAATTGACGAACGGCTGTAACGCGTTTTTGAGCGGCCAAGTCTCGCAGCCGTTTGAGAAGGAGAAGTTGCGTTGGGTTGCTCATTGTTGCTCACGGCGGTGGCAGCGAGCAACGATGTATCTTTCGCGCCAACGTTCGGATAATTGAGCGTTCGGATAAACAAAGTCATCGTTCGGATAATTGAGGTTTCGGATAATCGAGGTTCTACTGTATTCGTGAATTTTCTGAAAAATTGTAAAGCCATTTAACACGTTGAAATCAGAACGTGGACGTTTTTGTCCGAGTGCGATCGTGGAATCAGCGAAATAACAGTGAAACCGCGCAGGGTTAAGAATCCACATTTTCCTGATGTATATTCTTACGGCGTACCTCGAAATGTTTTCAAATTACTACGAAGTTCTATTTTTTTATCAAATACTTTTTGAGCTATGAGTCTTGGAAGTTACAATGCCGCTGAGATAATAAAAGTTGTGCACAAATGACGAGGAGAAAAAAAAACCAATTATACTAAATGTATCACAATATGTATCACTTTCTCCTTTTCATAACTGAATTCATGCCCACAAGCACGAATCTTACTCCAACCTTTTTTTCGTATATAACTCATAAACCGTCTTACTCAAAGCGGGGCCCAGCTGTCTGTTGTGTGTTCCGACTCTTATCGCAGCCAGTAAGCTTTCCGCCTCGTCGCCGGCATCGCGAAATGCTTTTACAAGACACACCGGAGTCGGGTAGTTCTCGACAATCGCCAAAACTTTTTCCAACGAGAGCCCCTTCAGTTGCAGCAATTGGCGAACGAACATTTCCTTGACTTTAAAACTCTGAAGTCACAATGAAAGACAAAGGAAATCAGTTTGGCGATAATTAAACAATTTAAGTAGCTTGCCGACACGGCGAGCTTCTACGGAATAACAATTGCGTTGTGATGAGAATCGGTACGTACTTTTACTTTTGAAGCTGCTTTGTTAAATTGGCTGAACTCCATCAACGGCACTTTATCGCTTGAGACACATGCAGTTTCCAAATTCTCCTTTGTACTAACGATCAAATGCTTTTCCTTAGAAAAAAATCAACGTTTGAAATGTATTCATGCATTCGGTTTCATTGGGAAATCTCGTAGGAATCGATGATTATTATTAACTGTTCGTAAACTGAAGTGAGTAATCATGCAAGTGCCCAAAGTAAATATTTCTGGACAACGAAAGTAAAAAGCGGGAGAAAATACGATTCGACGCTCAGAAATTTATTAATTTTTAAAAACTTTGATATCAAATACCCTCTTATCTCTGCCACCGCAGATAACTCGGCAATTATCGACGTAACAAAAAAAATGTTCCAGACTAACGTTGTACGGTGTGAAGGGGCCGTCGTATGCGACCATTTTTTTTTTATTTCGGTGGAGGCGCTGACGCACAGTGAAGGTCACCTCCACTTTTTTTTAATGGAATGGAACATTTTCTCTCAACAATCTTGTGGAGCACCTCAAGCCGCATAAAAAACATTAGTGGGTCAAAGTCGTTCAAGGTCAGTATCGATTATACAAATCTATTGATCTGAGATGTTGATTTGACCCTCTACTGTTTTTATGCGACTTGAGAGGCTCCACAATATGGTTGAAAAAGAATGTACGATTCCATTTAAAAAAGTGGAGGTGACCTTCACTGTGCGTCAGCTCCAGCGCCGAAAAAAAATGGCCGCATTTGATGGTCCCCTTCACACCGTACAACTTTTGTCTGGAACTTTTTTTTGTGACGACGATAATTACCGAGTTATTTCGGGTGGCAGAGATAAGAGGGACACCCTGTATAATGGGATTTTTATTATATATCATTTTTATATATAACTTATATATATGTGTATATATATGCTATGTGCGTGTGCGTGTATGGGTGTATTATCATAACTCTATCCATAATGATCAAATATTCACGATATACGTAAGTATTTTAATGACATACCTTATAATTCTTGTAAATAAGACTGGTGAGGATTGACAAGTATCGCATTGAATCGCGATGGCTGTTGGTAAATTTGACCGTAAAACCATCTTGCACTAAAGAATTCGTCGAAGCTTGAAGCAAGGATGGCAAAGGTATTCCGACATGCTGATTGTTTCCATGACTCTCGACCATATAGATGAGATTGGGGATACCGCATTGTTTCAACCTGAACTGATGTTGAAATTAATTCGCAAAAAATTACATTGTGCCGCCAAAACAGCGTTCGATACTGTTGAGAAAAAAATTGAATTTTGTAAAAATTTACAGCATTCGCATGCTACAATGCTTTTAAAAAATACCTTTCTGTTATTATCCGAAATCTTTTTTGCCAGTTTTAGACTGTCGTTCTTTAATGAGGTTCATAGAAAAACGTTTAAGTGATTATCTCATCCCTAAGCAGCTGAAAACACTCGGGGGACGAAAAAAAGTTTTTTTCATAGTATTTAATCAAACTTCAGCAGCATAAATTTGTAGACAGGTGAGTGAGAAAAGACATATTGTCGACAAGAGAATGATTTTCGGGTGCTTCAATGAAAGGATTACAAGATGTGATCTCAGAACGTATACATCGTCAAAAACAAATGTTTCGAATAATAGTTGTTTGGTTCGGAGGGTGGAAAACATAGGACTCTTAAATTGAACTTGGATATAACCTAAGCCATGTGGCAACCAACTTGGAATTTTTTTTTAAACCTACATTTTTCGTTCATATTCTAACAGCTTACCACGAGAACTTTTCAAATCACAATGAAGAAATCTTTTCCTTCGTGTACTTTTGAGGCTGCGCGTTTTGAAAGTTACCACGCTGTAATGTTGCCCAATTAGATTTTTTTGCATCTTGGATTGCCGGCAATATTGTAACTTTCAAGTCTTATAGCTCATAAAATACTTAATAAAACACGCTTATTCGGTTTTTTGGAACGCTCGCAGGGTAAGCTATGAGAATATAAATTAGAAGAGTGGGTTCTCATTTGAAATCATAAAGATGGCCTTTGCATGATTAACAGTTGCACTCCAAGGTCAAATTAAAAGTGATATTTTTCATCCTGCTCACAACCAAGAAGCTTTCACTTGAAACATTTTTCATAATTGTGCAGACTTTTTGACCCAGCTAGATTTTAAGATCCTGGACACTGAAAGTGGAACAGAGAGCAAGTTCGAGTGTACCAAATAAAGCTGTGCAAAACGAAACGTAGATGTAGTATCTTTGAAAAAGTCATTACGAATTTTGCTGATACCTTCTGTTCATGGAATCTGCCATCTTTGATACTCGAAGCCAGATCATCCATGCGCTTTCTCTCCAATATATAAGGGAGAATTAATTCTCTACCAGTGTCTTTGCACTTGGCGATCCAAGCAAAATCTCCCACTTTTAAGTGTCGAACTTCGTACGAGGTTCCCAATCGATCTAACTCCGATTTTGTAGCATCGTCCTTGGATTTTGCCTTACCGCTAAAATAATGTATTTATAAATAGAAGAACTAGATACAATGAAACGTTGATCAATCGAACACTGAATTATTGATCATGGATAAAAGCAAACAGTGATTGCAATTGATATAAATCGCGGGAATATCCGATTTCTCCTCACGAAAAAATCTTTCCTGCTCCGAAAACCTACCCTCCAGTTTCGTGAATATCCACCAGCAGTAGTACATTAAAATTACCAGGCATTATGCAAAATTCGTCGCTGATCGGGCTTTCTTCACTTTGCGCATTGATTCTCGGTAACTGGCTATCAACGGAATTGCTCGGTTCGACGGGTAATTCGGTTGTCGACTTTTTCAGGGTCTTCTGCCCCACTTTGGGTTTTTTTTCATTCGTCACTGGTTTGTCCGGCTCGTCATCGATGTTCAATACTTCGATTACGGGTGAACGAGGTTCATTGGAATCGCTGGAAGACATGGAATGTACTCTTTTTCGTACAGTCGGCAACGTTGCTATTCTCAATTTCTTTTCAGGAGAGTTGCTGTGCCGCTTGGGTTTACGGGTTATCGTGCCTTTTTCCGGGCTCCTCGTTTCTCTCGGCGCGATGTCCTCTTCTACTTCATTGCAGTCATCGCCCTGTTCCTCCTGACCCTCGTTGTAGCTCTTCAACTTTCTGTCCAGCATAGCGCAGAGCTTTGTACCAAAATGCTGGATAAGAATGCAATCCCTTCCCGTCTTGAGAAGAAGCGGATACTTGCGCAACGCCGTAATGGCGTCTGTAAAATGATTTTCCAAACGAGAGCCCTTCGCTTTTGCCTCGTCTCTCCATTCCGTCAGCCATTGTTCGAAAAGCGGATTGGCACATTTTCTCTTGACGTTGGGCCTCTTCATCAAAACGGCTCTTTGGTAGATGGTCGTCGTTCTATCGCGGAAAAAAAGGAAGCTCGATGATCTTAGATCGATAAGTGAATTGAAAAACAAAAAGCACTCGCGGTGCTTGCGGTCGGGGATGAAACTTTTTGAATATTTGCTGTGAAACTGAGACTTCGCAAATGGAGACTTTATTTCTACGTGTGCAATGACGAACGATCTAAAAATACAACGCGAAAGAAAAAAGCGAATTGTGCAGTAAACAAAAAATAATGCTGGTAATATACGAATTGAAAGTCAATAAACATCGCGACTAACCTACATGAAAATTTTCCACAAGTCTACTGTTCAGTTATTAATAAACATTTATTGCAAATAAAATAGCCAGAATCGGAGTATTTTTTTCATAATGCAAATTTCGAACACACTGGAACAATTCTTTGTATAGACAATCAACATCAAACGCGACAATAAAGAAAAATGGCGGGAAAAGGCGAAAAAAATTATGTATATTTGCATACATCAGTTTATATAATTCAAAGAGCTGAACTTAGTCATCACACACACACATGCACCTTACGTAACGCAACCGTAAACATGAGGTTTCGACCAACCATGTTGCACGAATTCTAGCAACGCCATTGGTCGAGACCTCATGGTTAAAAATACAGAACGTGAATATGCGGCTTCACGGTTACATACAGGCTGGAAACTCCAGTGAAAGGGGTAGGTAGCTTGTTGAAGAGAGTTGGTAGTTCACTAGTCGCCACTAGGATCGTTGCGATCAGAATACCCGTTGTGGCGCGGCCGGGGGGTCAGATAGAGACAGCACTAGGCGGCCCTCTATCTCTGTCCGACCTTCATGTTCGTTATACGGATATTTTTCGAGTTCGAAATACTGTTAAAAGGGCCAGGAAAAGGCGTTAGTCCTGTCAGTTTCGATGAATACAATAAAAAAATATATGATCCCAATCGTAATCAAACAAACTTTCTAAAGCCAAGCGAGCGTGATAAGCATATACATACGATTTTAAAGCTGTCACATTGCATGTGAATTTTGACGGAGTGGTTCCGTACTCACCTCATACTGGCGTTGTTGTAGGTTCAAAGCCACTTGTCTATTTTTTTCTTCCATCCCTCATTCCTGTGTTATTTATATTTTATATTATTTATTTTTGTACGTGCATTTTTTTCATATTGAGGTAGGCAGAATGAATCCTTTCAAATTTTTTTTATATTGCTCCTTCATGTTTTTTTTATTGTTGCAAGTGTTTCGGTTGTCAACGGTACTGTGTTCAAAACGCAAAAAAAAACAACAGTTATCAGCGGCTCGGCGACACACGTTTTCAACCGCTCACTCCGTTGCTCGCCGTATTGAGGTTATGTATGTCCGGGTTTCGAAACCGCAGCGACAACTAGTGGCGGCGCTGGGACCGAAATTTGCCACGCTAACTGATCCATCGGATCGCGGCTGCCACATTAGAGTTTCCAGACCTGTGTGTAAGACCGTGACAGTACATATATTATTCGCCTACAAATCACTGCACGTTTTGCATTATTTATTTATTTGGTGCAATACCACATTGTTGAAGTGCAATTATGAGCCACACCTTTATCAAGTGTGGTTTCCAGAATATTTATGGAGATTTGTTTCGCGGAAAATCTGTGTCTAAAGATAAGTAAATACACGAAACATGAGATATTCTGTCACATTCACTTTATTTCCTACTACGTATTTATTTTTAGGATTATCGTATCATGATCAATTAATTAAAAATGTATAGGGTATAAAGTATTTCAAAGTCGCCACGTTCAGGAGGTCGTCGAAATCCACGATACAGCTAATAGAGATCGAATTATCCGTGGGAAAGTAATACCACAGACTAAAGTGCATAATACACGGTACGACGTAACAGTAGAGATATGTATTAATTATGTGATCAATTAGAAGTTGAATAATAATGGGAAAAAAAATATTTTTTTGAAATGCCTGCCCCGAAAGTGCCATTTTCGATTGGTGTTCAGCGTGCGGTAAGTGGCTTATTTCTCAACGATGCTTACTCTCCCGCACTAGTGCGGGAAAAATCTATTTATAGCTCACTTTACCGCATTAATTCACGAGAAAAAAACGTTTTTTTTCACGTTTGATAGTTTTTTGTTCTACGATTTTGGACCGATTGAACAAACTTAAATGTAGCGAAATTCATGTGATATGGAACGTCAACTCATCACTGTCGTATTTGAATATAATTGTTATTTCTTTTGTTGAATCTCAAATCCCACTTTCGCGACAGTCATTGCAAAAAATAATGTATGGGACATGTGCAAAAAAAAAACGAATTCCATCGCGCGTAAGTTGCCGAATTTACCTCGATTTAAAGTGCATTTCTCACTCGTACTCGTGTGAAATGCACCACAAGCCTTCGGCTCATGCGGCAACTTCACGCGCGATGGAATTCGTTGTTTCCCGCACTCCTAGCATAAATTACTATTTCAGCACCTTTTCAACTATATATGTAAAACAGAAATGGAAAATGAAGATGTATCTCCTTATCAAAGAAATATGAATAATGAAGCAATAAGTATATAGGTAATTGAAATTAGATTTAGTAAATCGCATTTTTTATTTCAGTGTATAACAGCATTAACAAATAACGGATTTTCGTTCATTATTAAGGATAAGTATCGAATGTTAAATGAATAATATATTATTGGTGAATACTATTTAATCGTTGAGAATGAGCATGAAAAGTTGAATTAATAATATTTCTATCATAGATGAAAAAAATGAAATAAAAAGTAATTTGTACGTGGTTCTCTAAAAATGTTGATGCAAGATTTTAAATTAAACGTGATGAACATTCTGCACGTTTTTTTCTATTTTTATTTGTGCTGGCTTTAGTACACGTATTCCTTAAAAACATCTCATACCGTTAACACTATCATGAATATTGGGTACTGTATATTTTTTTTTGCAATTTCTGTTTGTGTCTACATGCATACATTTTTTGTGTGTGCTTTCTCGATCTTTATGTTTACTTTCCAATAGGAGCTGATTATTTTACAGGTGAACCCAGATCGTACGATACATTCTGCTGACAGCTTTTATCCACTCATTTCTTTTGTTGATTTCCCAATTTCGTCTCGGAAACGAATAAAAAGTGAATTTCTGATTTTGAGATTAGGAACTTTTGCACCCTACAACACTACAATACCTCGTACCACCCATTTATTATTTATTTCATACAGCGCTTTTCAATTAAATTGATACGGAAAGCGCACAGCTGACCGCAGTCGAACGTCCACGAATTGCCACAATCTGCCACCAAGCAGCGCCACTAGAGATATCCAAGAGGTGTATTGTCGAGTAAGCTCCATAATTACGAAAGCAATGAAAAATTATGTGTTAGTTGAAAAGAAAGATGATTACCATTTTAATAATCGTAAATGAGGTCTTTTAAAATATATCTCTCAAGTTTATTTCAATACCTAAGCGGCCGCAATGAATATGAATGATATTCATATTTAGTATTTCGAGAAGATAGAATAGCATAATTGCGACATGCTCAACTCATCTGCCTGGTATTTTGGGTTCGATTCCGCTCAACTTGTTTTTCAATTTCCTTTTTAATTTTTTTCACCGGTGATTTCGTAATCGTAGAACTTATTATTAATCCTCAACAAATAATTATGAAATTCAAGCAATCGTGATGAGTATAATAAATCTTCGTAGATACGAGACCATGTCGAAAAAATCGCCTCTATTACAATAAAAAAACGATTAAAAAAATTGTCACGGGAAATCGCGTGAAACCTCGTGGTATCCCTGACAGTTTGCCTAACCGTTCATTCATACCGGTTTTATAACCGAAAAACTAACCGTTGTATTTGGACAAAATTCTGCCGACTTTCTAACCGTGTTTTTTACCACTACCAGTGATTTGCTCAAGTTAGAAAGATGGTTAGAAAGTTGGTTTGAAATTCGGATTACAACCCTGCCGAAAAGCAACCACTTGTAACCAAATTTATAACCGTATTTATGACCACTATCCGTGATTTGCTCAAGTTAGAAAGATGGTTAGAAATATAGTTGGAAATTTGAAATACAACCCTACAGAAAAGCAACCACTGGTAACCAAATTTGTAACCGTATTTATAACCACTATTCGCTTTCTAACTTAAGCGAATCACGAATAGTGGTTATAAATACGATTACAAATTCGGTTACAAGTGGTTGCTTTTCGGCGAAGTTGTAATTCGAATTTCAAACCAATTTTCTAACCATCTTTCTAACTTAAGTAAATGACGGGTAGTGGTCAGAAGCACGGTTAGAAAGTCGGCAGAATTTTGTCCAATTCCAACCATCCGAAAAACCTAACCCTTATCCAGTGGCTATGTAAACTGCCAGGGATATGGTTGCCAACAAAGGTTATATTAAAAATTACGCTACAAAAACAGACGTAACACCAACGACGAATACAGCGCCAAGAGGTAAGGGAGGGAGCACTTCCCTTTGCTAACGGCGGCGCGTAGCGGCGCCTTGGGAATCGAAAAGTGGGGACCATAAGCATGCCTACCCCCACTTAGAAAATTTAGCTTCGTGCAAGACCTGTAATGTAAGACCGTGGAATATACCCATCGCTGCGAGTAGCTCCGCCCCTTTCTACGCTAAGCAGCCGGTACGCGCTTCGCATAATGGTGCGTTCTCACTCTGACTCACACACCTCATTCATGCGGTGTTCGTGCGTTCTCGCCTCGACTCACGACGCCTTGTGCCTGACTTAAATGATGCGTTCTCGCTCCCACTCGCAGCTTCTCATGCATTGGGTGCAGCCCCCTGACACTGGCCTACTATTCCTATACGATAAACGAAAACGCGTTTTGTCCCGGCATTTTGGTTCTTGAAATCGCCACTACCTAGCGTTGGGTGTTGTGTGAGAGCCTTCGGCTCTAAATACTCCGATGAGCTCAACGATTCGATACTTTCGTGGCTTTCGTCTGTTATCGTTATGGCGACATTATTTATTGTGTTCCAATGGAAAATCATTAGAACGGAAAATCATTCCACATATATCAATAGACTTTCATTCATGTAAGATATTTGAAACACCGGCGCAACATACATATATATGAATGCCTGTCACACGACTACTAGCGCCACAGTGCGGCAAGGACATTCTGCGAACAGCATTTAACTACCAGTGTCAGGGGGCTGATTGGGCGAGACTGCGAGAATGATGGTGCGTTCTTCCTTCCACTCACAACGCCTCATGCCAGTGGGAAGTACACAATTTCCCACCACAGTTCCGAGTGACAACGCTAAATTGAAAGGAGCGAGAGAGCACCATCGCCGGCACAGCACTTGCGCGAGCGAGTTGGCACAAGAGGCGTGGCTTGAGACTCCCGAAACGTGTACGACTCACTCATACTTTATCACGCAACTACAGAGGGAAAACGCAACTACATTTCCCGTGCTAAAAGTTAAGCCGAACACGCATCCATGTAAATCTATCTTGTTTGGCTGTTGCGCTCCGAAATTTTATTTACGAAAATGGCGGATCAAGTGCTTCGGGAGCTGGAGGCTGCTGCACACTTTTTTTTAGTAAGATAAATGCCTTTCGATCCTTTTTTTCTGTTCGACATCCCCATTTTGCGTTGCAAGATTTTCGGCTTTCGGTGCGAGAAAAATGTACGAGTCTCGGCAATTCGTATCGCCGGATAATCGCAACTGCGTTGTTAAAGGGGTTATGCGTACCTTGCAATGTTTGTATTAGCCGAAAATCGAGCAATTTTTGGCTTCGGCAAAATATTTTTACGATTTCGTCGAATTTCTTCGTCGACTGCACAGTACCGATGTTTATCGCTTTCTTGAAAAACTATTCTCCCATTTCTATAAGGAGTCTATTGATATACTTGCAGTGTTGTGCAACAAAATATTGATATTGGCATATTATGTCGACTCTGTTAGAAAATTGGCCTCTGCACAAATTTCACGATTTCCATGTGAACCTTTGACAATAACGCGTCTGTCGCTGCATTTGCAACCATTTTTGCGATTAGGTGAAAATCGTTTTGGAGCCTAATTTTTCGGTTATTTGGCGACAAGAACCAAAAATATAACTTGCCTGTTACTCGGAATTTTACCAGGAACGCCGTCGAGGAAGACATTTTTCAATTTCAATGTTTGTTTTTTTTCCAAAGGCGCCGCCCAACCTCGTAACTCCGGAGCAGAGACATTCGGCAGAGGCGGTTTTTATAAATTTTCGTAAGACAAAGTCTCCGTACCAGCTATGTCGCAGCCTATTGGAAACGAGCACCGTCGACTATGTCCTCTTCGAAGCCGCCGGTCTTATAAAGAGCGCGCTCGTCAGGGAATGGACCATGCTCCCGAACGAGGATATAGTATCGATGAGGCAATACCTGTTTCATTACATCATAAGCAAAACAAATCTGGCTCTCTTTGTACGCGACAGGATACTCCAAGTGATTGCCATCATAGTTAAGAGAGGAAGCATAGAAAGCACTGGTCAGGAAAGAAAATTGATACTCGATCAAGTTGAGGACCTCATAAGAAGCGGAGACAAGCCACGAGTAAGATAATGAGAATTAACGAAAGATAGATAATTATCCGTTTGAGGCTGAAATTTCATGGTGTTGACGTTTCCATTGTTGAACGGCACGAAAGATCTTTTATCTATACATAGATATACACTACCGTCCAAAAGTTTGGAAACACTCGCCCCGGTTCCGAGCCATACAAGAAGTTGCATGGCTCTTTTAAAAATGACGATATCTTAATTTACCAAGCGGCGTTTCAAAAAGGGCATATTTAGCTTCCTTTAGCTTTTTTTTCAACCAGGTACACACTTTGAAAAATGGTCGTTTTTAGGCTTTTTTTGGGGTTGAAATTTTAGCGCACGACTCGTGAAACATTTTTTTTACCGTTTTCCCCATGAAAAACTTGAAGCGGGCAGTACAAGCTTCGATTTCGTTTTTTAAAAAGTTTTGTACGATTTTTTTTGCATAAATATTCCACTTTTTGCAAGAAACGACCATATTCATAAAATGTAGCCTAACTCTGAAACTACTGGGTTTTCGTTAAACTGCTATGAGGTTAAAAAGTTAAATACAATCATTTTGGATTTACCAAAAAAAATTCAGAATAAAAAAAAATTAATTTGAATTTTTTTTTTTTAATGAGTAAAAAGAAATTCAACATTTTCCTTAAGGTAGTACGAGCGCGCAATCTTGATTTCTATAGATTTTGTTCAAATTTTAACCAGGCATTGTTCATATCATTATGCATGTTTAAGTGAAATTTCAGAACAGTCGACTATTTGGATTGGGAGATAATGGGTTTTAAAATTGCAACTTTTAACACCGCAGGGTCTGCATTGAAATTTAGACAGAATAATTTTCCGTAAAAAATATTTGTTCCCTTTAATAAGAACATATGGCAACACCGCAGAAGAGTATTGTTCAATATTTCGAGAAACAAATAATTATCGTGTTCCTTAATTTAAAAATTTTGTCATAAAAAAATATTTGCATTATAAATATTAATATTTCATATTGTTTATGTCATCTTCATTAACAAGTAAAGTGTTGGTTCGTTCATAACTAAATAAAAACTTGGTTCTATTAAAAATTACTTCCAAATAAAAATTTGTGTTGCAGTATTATTTTAAATATGCCGTGCAAACTCTCGTCATTGGATACGTGAAACGATGCGGTGTTGCCATATGTCTTCTTATTGTAGGGGACAAATATTTTTGACGGAAAATGATTCTGCGTAAATTTCAATGCAGACCCTGCAGTGTTAAAAGTTGCAATTTAAAAACCCATTATCTCCCAATCTAAATAGACGACTGTTCTGAAATTTCAGTTAAACATACATAATGATACGAACAATGTCTGGTTAAAATTTGAGCAAAATCTATAGAAATCAAGATTGCGCGGTCGTACTACCTTAAGGGCATGTACAAGGTCAACATAACCTCACAAATTTTCCAACCCAATTTTCTCATAGATGGTTAAATTTTTCAGGAAAAACAAAGCATTCGGCTCTGGAGAATTTCCTGATGCAGAGCTTGATGATTTCGTTTTGTCCTAAATATTATTCATCTCTGAAAAATCTCTGTTCGAAAATTTCAGCTATCTCTCTCGCACTCATATGTCACGTGGTAGATCTTCTACTTCGCCTTAAGTCAACGAAATATTTCTTTACCTTAAAAAATCGGGTCTCTTACCTCATGTACACGGATTTCATCCAAAAATAAAAAAAATCGATTCATCTGTCTATAGTACATTTCGCCATTACTGAATCGTCCAACCTCGATGTTCAAGAGCTCACTAAATCCGCTTTTAAAAAAAAATGTGAAAACTCAAATTTTCGAATTTTTTTTTATTCTGAAGTTTTTTTGATAAATCCAAAATGATTGTATGTAACTTTACCCTCTTAGTAGTTTTACGAAAACCCAGTAGTTTCAAAGTTAGGCTACATTTTATAAATATAGTCGTTTTTTTGCAAAAAGTTGAATATCTATGCGAAAAAAATGGTATGAAACTTAAAAAAACGAAATTGAAGCTTGTACTCTCCGCTTTAAGTTCTCCATGGGGAAAACGGTGAAAAAAAGTTTTCACGAGTCGTGCGTTCAAATTCCAACCCCCAAAAAACGACCATCTTTCAAAGTGTGTACCCGGTTAAAAAAAAAGGATTTTTTTTTTCAAAAGCTAAATGAAGCTGAATATGTCCCTTTTGAAACTCCGCTTGGTAAATTAAGATATCGTCGTTTTTAAAGAAGCGATGATACTTCTTGTGTGGCTCGGAACCGGGGCGAGTGTTTCCAAACTTTTGAACGGTAGTGTATATAGAAAGACAACAGATGGACACGAATGGCAATTTTTTTTTTCTTTTCGTAGCTCAAATTCGAGAAGCAAACATTCAGATGTTTCGAAATAATTTATTTTTATTGCCTTCCAGTGATGGGAACTTTAGCATAATCAAATTCGGGATTACAATAGAATGCGATCTTTTTTTGTGCAGATTTGGGTTTTAGATCTCTAAAATGGATCGTAAGGGACATTTGAGTAATTTTCTTACCTTAAATCGTCCGGAAAAACGTCATGGCACTTTCAATATTTTTGTTTGCTTTTGAATTATGCGAATTATAAGACGATCAATACGTCAATAATGGTAAATGTATTATAAAGTGCCAAAAGAGTATTTGCCTCGGCGACTGGATCTCTCCCCCTCCTCCTCTCTCTCTCACTGTCACGTTCTACGATTTCATATGATTTCATGTTGTTTTGAATTATTTGGTTCAATTTCGTACGTTTCTGAATGGTTATATATGTTTGTGCATTAGGGTGGCACAATTTCGGGCTCTAGTTTTTTTCCCTTTTTCTCATCATCCAATTATCTTCGTTAAAGAAAAAACAAATTGTCGTGGAAGCTGCGAGCGGTCAACAAATATTTAGAGGTCGCTCATCAAGCCTACCAAAAATTCAAATTTTCATTTGAAAAATCGATTTCTTTTTTTTTTCGTTCACTTCTCGCCCATGCATTTTATGCTTTATCATTTTAAAATCAACGTCGCGAAAACTCTAGCCGGCCAATTAATGTTTAGTAGTCGCTCAAGGTTTTCGAAATTCAGAATTTCCGACAAAAAATAAATCTTGCATGCACTATAATTCCTTGTAGCATAAAAACAAAATAAACAGCAAAGTGTTACATTTTCTGAATTATTTTTATAATAATTTGTAACAAACACCAATTAGACTATATGTGTTATTATGTATTATAACATAGAAATAGCTGCCATTTTAGTTTCACGAATTAAACGACCTATAATTTTATTTACGGACAAGAGCTTTGCAGAATTATTTTATGAGAACAAAGATTATAATTCTTGGGTTAGAAGTGTGAGGTAAATTTGAAAAATCTGTTTCTAAACAAAAAAGGGTTTATTATTTTGAAAATTTTATAAAACGTTAAATTTATGAAAAGAGTAAAAAAACTTGGCGAAAATTGGAGATTTCGAAGCTCTTGAGCGACAACTAAATATTCATGGGTGAGAAGTGGACGGAAAAAAATCGTCTTTTTAATGAAAATTCGAATTTTTAGGAGCTTTGAGCGACCTCTAAATATTTTGTGACCGCTCGCAGCTTCCGCGACAATTTATTTGTTTCAAAGAAGATAATCGGATAGTGAGAAAAGGGGAAAAAAATAGACCTCAAAATTGTGCCACCCTAATGTGCATATTTTTCCAACATTCATGATTGCATTTTTCTAATTTTGATTTTAGATATTTTAGATTTTCCTTTGCTAAATAAAATTGGCTAGCAACTAATTAAATTCATTGTTGTATAAGATTGGAGAGGGATCAAATTTACCGTTTCTCTATCAAGTTTGACGCAAAGTTATCGAGCTAGGGCATAATAAATTTATCAATAAATCGATCTCTTTCTACCTATAAATCAATTTTTAGAGATCACTATAAATCATTTTTATTTTCATTTCGTCACAGCAACTTCTAGGTTGCAGCATTATAACCGCATTGATGCAAGAATACGCGATTACGGTAAAATCTTCAGATGTTGGACTCACGTGGGAGGTTCACTTCGAAGCCAAGCAAGAGTTTCAAGTGATGGAGCTCAAGAGAATATTGAAGTTTTCGGTTGGAGCACTTGCCGAATTGACCAAGGATGGGATTCCAGAGGAAAATTTTTCACTGATCAAACACTTGCTCGCCATAGCGGAGGATGTGTTGGTTTGGGGCTTCGTATACCAACCTTATATCCTTTTTTATCAATGCATCAGTTCCATGCACATTGAATTGAGGAATTTTACTTGTAAACTCCCTTAATTTCGTTAATGGAGCCTTTATAGAGCGGTGCACATTTTTAAACATTTAACAAGGAAAAAGAATTGCCAATGACGAAAAAAAGTTGGCAGCCGTCGATTTTTAGGGTTCCGTGGTCACTCAGAATTATAATTTTCCTGCCTGTCGCTAACGTTAGAGGGAACCCTTCATTCCCGTAAACTTTCGGTCAAGGCTGAAATCATTTATGAGAATAGCATTCAATACTACTATTGAAAACTATTCAACTATCAAGTACTGTCAATTAAAATTACTGCGATTACTGTAAAATAATTGAGTCTGACGGAACCGAGAGTATTGTGCGCGCGGTCAGTGTGGGGCTCCTCTTCCGAATTCAGTAGGCGACTTGTGCGTTGTATACTGAATATAGGAAAGTGAGTCGCAGTTTCTTTAAGTTCACTATGAATTGGATTTGTTCCGTCCTCAATTCGCCAACTCAAGTTCAACATTCCGCCGCACTTTCCTGCCACAGCCGACTTTCCCTTCTGTATCGCATTCGCCATCACATTTCTGCCATGGGGATAAGAAAACTGCGGATAAGCTATACTAACACAGCCGATCCCAGGTTCGCTTCCCAGTTTCGGAGCTGGGTGGCGTTTCGTCAAGAAATAAATCACAGGCTACAGCCATACACACAAGGGACACACACACATACCGGTCCCTGTGCGAGACATCCGCGTATAACTGGAGCTATGACACGCCCGTATTTATTTTACTCAAAAGCTACAAGAGTGGGACTTGAACCCGCGACATCCCGATGTTCTGCTTTAGCGGCAAGCACGCTAACCACTAGATCAGCCCTACTAAGCTTCCTTTGTTAACACAACTGAAACTAACAAGGAACCAATTGAGTGTTCGCCTTCGATTTTCTTGAACCTCATATATGTGATAAAGCGTTGAAAACTATTAGACACGTATTTTTTTTATCGGCGGAAAAACGGTATTAAGGGAGAAAACCACCTTCCAGAGAAAGGCGTGCCGAGGGGTGATTTTGCAGTTTCACCCACAAGCCGTCCACTGATCTGAATGAAACAAAAAACAAAATTCTTCCAGTGTAAAGCGACGGAAAATTCGCTATAGAAGTATTGAAATAAACATTAATATAAGGGGTGGCACGACTTTCTTTGAGGGGCGATTTCTACCCGTACAACTATTTTTCGCCGAAAAAAAATACGTGTCTAATAGTTTTCAATGCTTTATCACATATATGAGTTTTAACCAAAAATAGCGGTCTGCATCGGCAGAGATTACCGACAGTTCCTCTGTTCCCTTGTGCAGCCGCTGTACAGTAGTAGATTAGGAAAGAGAACGCGTCGAAAAACCATTAAATAGTGGGAATTTTGGAAGACAGGTGAGGGCCACGAGTGTAAAGGATGGGTTCGTAAAATCCTGCGAAGACATAGAAGGGTAAATTTAAAAATATATATATTAATTGGTCTAGGGGGGGTTCGAAATGCGACAACGGTTTGTTTTCCATATCCCCTTCGGTAAGAAGAACGTATTAAATATTAATAATGATCAGAGTTTGTAAATACTGTTCAATTCACAAGCTACAGATTCGTTGGAATTTTTTTCACAGTTATCAAGTACAATTCGATTCCTCTATAATGGTTTGTACCTGACAAAGCTGCGAAACCGCAATTTGATGCTGTAATCTGAGAGGCGCACTCGAACGGATATTCTGAATTTTTTAAATATTTATTCGCACGGGAAGGAAAGATAAAGAAGAAAAATTGATCCTTGACTGCAATGTACTATCGAAAAGATTGGTCGGAGTTTTCGAGGCTTTCTACGAGGCTGACAACAGCCCGGCGCTTCGCTTGAATCGACCGTGGGCCGACGTTATTCTCGATCCCGCAATTCTGGAACTGTTCTTCACTCTATATTGGAAAGTTCGTACGATGCCACAACTCGCCCACCACGCGAGAAATTGTCTAGTACAATTGGCAAGCCTGAACGGCACCGTTTTCGCGACCGATGAACAAAAAGTTCGCTATCTGACGAATTATATGCAATCGTTTCTCAAGCTCGTCTGCAACATTGACATAATTGATCACGAGGCACTTGGCATCGCCAATATAGTACGTAAAATCATCACGTTCTTTCGCTCAACCGCTCTGAGGTCCTTGTCCAAGGATCTCTTCCGCTCTTTTATGGAACAAATGACGAGGCTCACTTGCTTATTCGCTGAGGGTGCTGCTCAAGAAGAAACGGTGAATATGCATTATCATGAAGCGCCCGCTTGTTACAACTTTTGCTTCCTAATAGAGGAAACTTCATTTTGACCAAGGAAAGTCGGTGTTTTAGTGGAAATCTGTTCAAAATGTTTTGAAACAGCAAAAATTACGCTGAGAAACAACATCTGTGTGTAAAAATTTGCGGAATTTTTTAGATATATGGTTGGATTTGAGTACAGAAATAGAATATCGTGCACGGTTTTTGCAGATTAAATTTTGCGAAACTTTGTGACGGAGCTGGGATGCTAAGAGATTTTCATATGTATGGGTTTCATACTGTAACTATTAGAAAATTTGTTAGAATTTTAGAATTAGAAATTTCGTAAGAAAACAAAAATAGAAAAAGAAAACAAAAAGCATTTTCATACTGCATTTTTTTAAACTTCCAATGCCATGCTTCCTTATATCCGCATAACTTTCGCTACACACACTTTTTATTTAGCATAGTGAGGGAAGTTTGACATCACGTTATGGAATACAGTTTTGGGAAAAAAAAACTCGTGCAAATTAGAAACATGCATACCACTTCCTCGTAATTTTATTTCGCCTACTCGGAGGTACATTTACAAAAATCGACGCGCTTATGGAAGAAGCTTTGTGAGCGAAATAAAATTAAAAAAGCAATATGGAAGTTACTAATTTAATAAAAACTGAAAGAAAAATGTCTAAATTCATAGAAACATATCCGACGCAGCACGTGAATTATTTTAAAAATCATCAATAGTATTCGCAACGTCCTTTAACAATTGCGTGTTCACTGCCATCAGTGAAATGTCCAATATTCCTCGAGATTTGTTTAATGAGAAACTTAGTCGACCACTGCCTTCCATACTTGATCCCCAAGTTGCAGACTCTCCAAAACAGTGATTTGTATAAACGTAATTTTATTTTCTCCCTTAAGATTATCATACCAAATAATAACTGTTGGGAAACAATGGTTTTCAGATGTGCACCGAAGACTGCATGTACATGGAGGCTTTCGATCGTATGCTGGAGACATGGATGCCCATTCTCTCCGAACCACAATTTTTCCCAGGCGAACTTTGCAAAGAAAGCTTCACGCAGATATTCAACATATATCTAAAGTGTCACTTGTCACCGCCGGATGGCTCAAGAGGCGCCGGTGGAAAGGACACTGACGAAGAAATTGACACCGTCGAGG
Organism: Ophion ellenae; assembly: GCA_963210295.1. Classification (NCBI taxonomy): domain Eukaryota; kingdom Metazoa; phylum Arthropoda; class Insecta; order Hymenoptera; family Ichneumonidae; genus Ophion; species Ophion ellenae. The sequence goes on along the minus strand of OY723386.1, from coordinate 36,474,507 downwards.
AACATGACAGAACGAAGTTCAAGGAACAATTGCAAACTATGGGTAATCCGCTAGGATTCAGATATTTATCAATCTGTTAATCGACTCGAGACGGAAATTGCCGATCATTTGAAACGAAAAAATCCTGAAGAATAAAAATCATTGCAGAATATAAAATAGATTCGCATACTTCAATGACAACAACGTTATTTTACAATGCTGAATGTTTTTTTTCTTCAGTCGCCCTGCATTTTTTTGGCAAGTTTAACCTACCATCACAGAAAAAAAAATAATTTAAATAATAAGATACAAAAAAGAATGTAATTTTTTTTTAATTCAATTTGTTGCCAGAATGCTTTATTTTACTGATATTTCTTAGCTCGTGAAAGCTTAAATTCTTAATATAATCATTACGTTTCCGTTGAAATTTCTCAATACAATAAAACGCCATGTTGCTTTTCAAACATGAGGCAAATTCCCGTTGAGTTGTGAATGATAAACCTTTTTTTTCCAGGGAATTTCGGCAGGGAAATACTTACTCACTCATTGACGGTATTAGCGAGATTGCTGGAGGATAGGACGGTAAAATTGTGCGAACAATTGAATCGTTTGGCCGGGCAACCTGCGTCGGTGAACATCACCGACACGAACGTTATCAAAGGGCTTTACGAAGATTTACACTGGCTCGTAATGATGGCTGGACATTTACTTTGTATGGAGTGCAAAGGCGAAACGGATGTCGTGCCCTCGGAAATTATGACTTACAGTATGGAACAGGTATCTTCAAATCCATTTTTAACAGACCGCGTTTTCAGCAATAAAACTATATACTGGGTGCGCAACAAAGTTTCCGGGTTTTTTTTACGAATAAAAAATCGAAAATTTCAAGACAAATACAAAAAATGGTTCATTCGAAGTAAACCATTCGTCCAACCAATTTTGTACTGCATCGTAATTGGCCATGTGTAGCCCACCCAAGCCATGCGCCATCGACCAGAACAAGTGATAGTCTGAAGGGGCCAGGTCTGGCGAATACGGCGGGTGCAGTCGCAGATTCCATTTCAGTGTTTTCATGGTGTCCTGGACGATAGAACTGCGATGGCACGGAGCGTTGTCGTGCTGCAATATCACACGTTCGTGCCTCGTGTCCCATTCTGGCCGTTTTTCAGTTGAAAAAATCGTGGCGATTTTTCAGAATCGCCTGGGAAATCCCAATGATATATCTGCTCAGGCATTACTCTGTTCAATATACCCGAAGAATAAAAATAGAAAACGATAATAACAAAGAAGCAGCCAGACAACGACAATTTTAGAAAATGTCGAGTGATTTGTTATTAGAAAATCATAAAAACCTGTTTTTCAATCAGATATCATATGCTTTATATATGAATATCGTGACGAGATGATTTTCCCCAAATCAACATACCTCAAACGTGCGATTAAGGCGGGATATACATTTAAAACGATCAAAAATTCGATTTCTTTTTTTTTCTTTCTTTAAACGATAGAACTGTATATGTAGAATATTTTCCCAAAGTTTCAAAGCGAAATTCGAAAAACTTCAAACGTTACAGCCTGTCAACGCTGTGCCTCACCGCTCGGATTCGGAGCGGGCGTGAACTTCAAACGCGTTTTTCTCAAAACTGCATTTTTAACAACTTTTTTAATCCACATTTTACAGGAATGTTTCGTGAAATGTTGTTTTTTATTGTTAATGAGTGCCATTTTCTTAAATTTAGAATTTTCTTCATTTTAATTACCGTCACATAGAAACTATACATGTTCTAACTGAAAAAATGTTTGAACTTTTTTGCAAATCAAAGTCCACGGGAAGCTAGACTGCACGCCGATTCCCAACTCCCGCGGCGACCTTGCTGTAACACTCTGCCACAGCACCGCCATTTTAATGATGAATTAATTTAAAAAAAATTGTTTTGTATACTTACGACGGAATGTTCATAGCTTCTAAATCCTCGACCTCGACCATCTAGGTGTATATCTCCCCTTTATTGATGTTCGGCATTTTCTTCATTTCAGGCACGTCAGGGTCGAATGGACGTTAATATAACGCTGCAACTTTTGGCGTCGCCGCAGAGCAACGTATCCGAAATAAACGGCGCCGAGGAATCGTCCGATCACGTTATACGTCTGATAGCCGCAGTTTTTCGTCTTTGCGAATTCGAGAAAAACGCTATTGCCGCCAATTTGACGAGCGTCCTAAGTCCCGAACTGAGTACCACGATCGTGTGGTTCTTGCGCAAATGGTCCCTCTCGTATTTCCTACCGGTTGAGATCAATTATTCGGAAATAAGTACAACGCTACTCGAGGCGTTTGGAGAGGACAGTCCGGCAGCATTGTGGACTATGAATTATTTACTCGAGAAAGTGTCTTGCAACATCAATGCCTTTAAATCCGAGCCCGGTCTGATCAACGAGACGATACAACTGTTAGTTGCCCTGGTCGAATCGCGGTCAAAGTACGTTTCGCAATATCACGCGCAATTTCAATCGTATTTCATACACCATTGATCATCTATTCGCTCATTTTTCTTGTCACGCAGAGTTTTTAAGTGACGAATTTGTACTTTACAGAGCCGCGTGCGTTCTCAAATCCGAATGCTTAGGTCGTTTGATCGAGCTGGCAACGAGGAGCCGACACGACTTGCCTCAAACCGCGAAAAAAGGATTAATGCGCGCTATCGTGCAAGTTGGCGCGGCTTTCCGAGACGAAAGCTACGCCGAGCAATACTGGTCGCAAACCCTTCAGCCACTTCACGATAGGTTCAAGCAAATCGTATCGAATCAAAATTTCTCAAGATCCTATCATCACGAGGAAGTTAGAATTCAATTAATTGACGTAATGGACTCGTTTATTGGTACGCAATTACACACACACACACACACACATATTGAGCTGTTGAGGAAGTTCTCGCTGTTTTTACGTGAAAATTAATGCTTCATTTTGAAAAATCATTCCTAATGCTTATTCCTAACCTTTCGAAACCGTTGTGTGATCAACTCCTAATGATTCCGCAAGTTCAGCGAGCATCTGACATGAGTCTTCATGAAGTAATGCCTTTAATTCAACAAATCAAAATCATTTTTTTTATCCGTCTAAACCAATGTCTGCATGTTGTTTCCGACAGAGCATGGTCGCCGTAAGTCTAAACAAGAATTCCGTGTGCTTCGGCTGCAGATTTTTTTAAAATAAATTAGTGGAGCAAAATTCTCCGCAAATACTCTTTTTTGGCACGAAATTTGACGTGTTCAATGCTATGAAAAGAAACGTGGTTTACAATTCGACCAAATGACATACACTGAATTTCAAGCTTGCTTATATTACTTTTTTTTATAGATGCGTTACCATCTTAAATTGCACGCACGCAGTTCTGGTAACGCTAGCTGTTGGAAAACAACGAGAACTTATTCAACGTCCTAATATATATGAACATATTTCAAATTATGAATATTCGAAAGAAACCGTGTCAAACGATTTTTTTTTTCGTCGCAGGAGTTATCCAGGGCGTACAAAACAATACGGCACGATCTGTATTTCGATACACTCATCCGGTACTCAGCGAGCTACCGAACTTGCTCTCTTTTTATCACAATTACCAAGAAATGGTCCAGCTAATTCTGGAAATTTTATGCGAATGCGTGCGAGGGATGATGTGGTCTCAGGTAAAAAAGTAAAAACTTTGACCGAGCGTTGAAAATCGCAGAATTTTTTCGATTAATAATGCACGCCATCGCAATGAATTTATTGTTTTTCGCTTTTTTACTTTCCAGGAGGACAGTATACGGGTGTACGAGGTTTGCCTGCACACGATACAGACTTACGCTCGTTTCAATACAAATCGTTTGACGATCGACTCGACAGCTGAAGAAGACAATTATCAAGATATACTTTTGCTCATGGAAATACTCACGGAGATATTGAGCAATGATATTTATCTCATAAGGCTAACAGAGCCACGAGATTCGGGCGAATCGATCCAACCTGTTGACGTTTATTTGTACGGTCTGACCGTTATCATGCCGCTTACGACAATGAATTTGTTGAAGTTTCCGGCATTATGCAGACAGTGAGTAACACCTTCTGTTCCCCCGAACCTCAACCATAGATCGCGGGATATTTTCATACATTGTTATTTGTAACGTATGCCCTCGCAGATTTTCATGATCCCACGCATTTCATTTTTATCCGATACTTGACTACTTCCAGTTCCTTAAGGCCTTGGGCCACAGTAACGGGTATAAAATCATGTGCGAATTCAACATTTTTTTTCGTATGCACAAATGATTCACTCATAAAATTAATTACACATCTACTTAGTAAAAAAATCAAGCTGTTAGAAAAAATATATATTTTTTTTTTCGATGTACAAAATGGCCGACTACTAATATTTTCTTTTGTTATCTTTTTTAGGCGCTCCGCGGCGTGACATTTAACATCCACAATTTTTTACCTAGAACAAAAAACAAAAATTCTCGTCAATCGATATTATAATAACTAGAAAAGTACGTACGGAATTTAAAAAATATTGTTTTCAAATGCTGGAGGTATTTGAACTTAAGAAATGAATTTTCAGTGGAAAATTTCGTTATAACTGCTCATAAAATGGAAAGTTTTCGATTAACCAGAAATTCCGTACGTACTTCTCTGCGAAATGCAATTAGGAAAATTACCTCGAAAAAAAAATATATTTTTTCTAACAGCTTAATATTCATACTAAATAGATGTTTAATTAATATTATGAGTGAATCACTTTTTCATACGAAAAAAAATTGTTAAATTCGCACATGATTTTATATTCGTTACTGTGGCCCAAGGCCTTAAAGACCACCCCAGGCGTTGTCCATAGCCATTCCTTCCTAACGCACTACTCTATCTCTTTGGCACGAGGAGACGGGGAAACTCTGTTAAACTACCTCCCGCTTGGGTTACCGTGCCACACGCCATTGCGCGGCGTACGCCAATGCTCTTGAAGCGTTTCTGATGTCCTGGTGCGCTTTATTTGAAGGTTGTTATGGGGTTAAGTCAACATGTTACCACCGAGCTGAATTTTTTTCTGAACCTTTATAACCTCTTCGCTGATCATCCTGTGCAGTTTGAATACGATCCACAGCACCGTTTTTTAGAGAAAAAAGAATCGGCAACTTACGTATTTCGTGGGCTAATTACATTTCGCTTATGGAAAACTTCCGATCATTTTTCAGTACATTATTAATATCTGCTAAGTAAATGTTTCCATGGAGCTGAAAAAGTAGGTACGGTTCGACTAATTATCGGATTAACCCTTGGTATCGTGAAAATGAGAATTCACAGTACCGTTATAAAATTATTAATGTTTTTGATAGGGAATTTGTGCGAAAATCTGTGCAGTACTCGGATTCTTATTAATTTTTGACAGCTCCTTGGGCCAATATTGAGATTACGAACGGGGCGCATATGTCTCCAACTTCGAGACACTCCTGCCATCCTGGGCATTATGATATACCACGATTTACGACGTTGCCAATACGATTCGCGTTAATTGGGCGAGTTTTATAGAAAATTATTATACAAAGTAATGAAAACACTTAATGTAATCACCGGATGTTCAAAAATGCATATTTTGCAAATAGATTCAGAAAGTAGTTGGAAAACGTACGTTTAATATGACGATTATTTAAAAGCTAACAGTTGGTAACAGTCAATCGGATCCGTGCATAAGTATAGGGCGCTCCCCTCGTACTTCACCCACGACGGCTAAACCCCATAACAACCTTAAGGGCTTACGCCACTGTAAACGTGTAAAATTGAGTGATTTTTCGCTTAATGGATTTTTTTGGGTGGAAGGTCAAGGTAGAGGGTAATAATATTTGAGGAGTTTATTAGTCATGTCTTCAAGTAAACGAAAAAAAAATTGTATTAAATAAATATACAAAATGGTGACGCTGGAGCCATCCTCGCGAGGCGTGTTGAATTTGAGACGCTCTCCGGCACGCAGTATAACTGACGCAAATATCAATTTGGAGAAATAACAAAAAATTCTATTTATTTACAAGAGTTTAGCTAGAGACATACGTAGGGGATTTTAAAAATATGATTTTTTGTGTAATCGGCAAGCATTTAAAGTAAAAATTCAATTTTTGACAGAAAAAAAGGACAACAATTATTTGGTAATAACTAATGTTATAATTAACTGATGGAAAATCCCGTACGTATTTATCTTCGGAATGCTATTCTAAAGATGTGCTCAAAATTTGGAGTGGAAATTGTTGGAATTACGCTACGTGCCGTTTTGAAAAATTGTGTTCCGAGAAAAACGGTCGACGTCTCGCACACGGGCCAGCCACTGCCACCGCAGACTCACACGGGCCTGCGGACCTTTGTTTTACAGCTACCGAAATTTTTCCCCCTTATTCTAGATGGTTCAAAGCATATCTTCACCTAAATTAAAAAATCACTTCTTTGACAATTCTACAGTGGTGTTTCCCCTTAAAAAATATATCCGATGCATTCACAGTTTTGCACTGTATTGGAGTATATTATATAAAAAGATGGTGAAACCACGATAATACTTTTTAAATCATATATATCGCCATGGAAGGGCGTCCAGCTGGCGGCCCTTATTCCAGAGATCCAAACTCTGTACCTCACAACTTCGGTTTGGATCATGTGGAACAAAAATCAAGTTTTTTTTCTTTATATAATATACTTTTATACCTAAGCATTAACGGAGCTTATTTTTCCAATCATTGAGATATTCGCGTAACAGAGTTTAAAAAACGTGTCGATTTTCGCCAAGAATATCGTTTTTTTTAAATCTGTTGTATTGCGAATTTTCAAAACATTACAAAAACAGCTTTGTTGATGCTTAGAAACAAAAGTATACTCAATGAAAAAAAATCGGTTTACCATTTCAGATATTTCAAAAGCGAGTTTTGGGGCGCACCGTCTGGACCTCTGAAAAAAAAATCAACAATGTTTTGAACTTTTTATAATATACTTGGGTACATGTTTTTCGGGCCGACCCAGTATTCCAACTTCTTAAGGGGCTATACGAGTGCGAACGCTGAAAATTTGGGTGATTTTCGGGAATTTTTTGGAAGAAAAGTACTCAATTACATATTTCGGAAAATTAAGAATATATTTGGCTATATTTGACCTATATTACACAATTTTTTCATAGACAAATATTGAGATCCAAGCGACTTATGCGCTGCCTTCGGAGGCGCAAAAAAAAAGTTCCTCCACTGCTGACATGATTCCGGCCGATCGCGTAGCTGAAACCAATAAAGGAAAAAATGTCGTTAAACTGGAAGGTATTGCCTGTACAATGACGTAGGATTTTCGAAAAATATAAAAATCTAACGAAATGGCGTCGTTATGAAAAAAAGTCTGTTTTCTTGCCTATAAAATGGTCGTTTTTTTCAATGCCATATCGTCAATTTTCATCCAATCAAAAATATCCTACGTCATTGTAGAGTAAATATATTTAAGAGTACTCAGTTCAAATTTCAAGTCAATCGGATAATTGCTCTTTGAGTTACAATGTCAGCAAATTTGAGAAATCTCATTTCGAGAAAAACGCCTTTAAAGATTCAACTATCGATTTTTGCAAGATAAAATGAAAGAGATACGGCCTTGAAATTTGTACAGGATATTCTTGAAAGTATAAACTATCGAAAAAGGCACAAAAAAATCGATTTTTTGAAAGTGTCACACTGGTATAGCCCCTTAACATTTCCATGTTAAGCGATCTCCCGATCGCTGAAGCCGCATACCGACCGCGCGTTCTGTACTGTCGGTATCAGAATACTTTGTTTTTTTGTCTCTCATTTCCTCCTTATCGTATTTCTCCGCAAGACTTGTCAATATGCAAAAAAAATTCTTCTCCAGGTACTTCAAAATGATTGTCCTCGTGTGTGATTATCATCCGAAAAAAGTTTGCGAATTGCCGGCTGAATTGTTGCAACAACTGTTGGCGTCGGTCGAGCTGGGTCTCTTTTCGTTCAGTCACGACATCACTGCATTTTGCTGCGAAATAATTCAAGCCATGGCTCGACACATTTACAGCGAAGCGGAAAATGGTGGACCGAAGAATCAACTAATGGTTCCCTTTTTGAGCGTGAGTTTACCTCTGGCGAATCAAAGTTTGCGCCATTCGTATGTTCTCGGTGTTTCTTTTTCTTCCTCATTCCTAATTCTGCAAATACTGAGCTCACCACTTTCACAATGTCTTCCACAGCTCCTGATCAATCTCATACTGACGCATCAAATAAATTCCGACGTGATGACGAACACAAGTATACCACTTTACAGCTTGATATGCTGCTATCAAGACCACTATCAGCAAATCGTGAGAAATTTGTTGTCGTCGCAAACGGATCCGCAAGTTGCGCAGAGGCTAGCTGCAGCTTTTACGGATTTGACCGAGAACATACAGCTGAATACAGAGCACGGTCAGAAGCTCAAGTTTCGCTCGAATTTCGACAAATTCATTCTTAACGTTCAAGGTTTCATGATGATAAAATAAGAGTTATTATAAAAGAAAAAGAACAAGAGAGTATGCGTGAAACGAAATTGTTGTCGTCGTATGAAAGGAAAAAAGGGAGAGAGACTCTCGCGTGAAAAATGCCGATTGGTTTACAGTACTGAAAAAACAAAGCAAACAGACGAGGCCAGGGTATATCGTATCTTGCTAATTTACTTTTAAACTTAAATACGGATTCCATTTGGATTTTATCGGCTAGTCAAAACTGTGATCGAAGGGGGAGAAAAAGAGGAATGAAAACAAGTGGGAAGGAGGAGCAGACATTGAACGTTGAGCCTTCATTAACGAATTGACAAATCGACCAATTATTGAAGCTGGATAGAAATGTTTTGGCAGCGAATCCCATCGCACGCACTTCGTGTACCTGTTGTGCTGAGGCCTTGCGTTGGGATATTTCCGATACGTGATAAATATAAGTTGACCCCGTGATTTTCGACTCAATTCAGTACCACTTTTATCTTAAGGAATGCCTTTTTTTTTCTTCCGAAAACATCGATTTTATACGTCAGCAAGTGTCGCTCTTGTACCTCTCGTTCGCGTTGTAAACACTGAAAGTATTTTTATTGAATCAACGGCTGTTTATGGCTATACGGTTAATCATTAAGCAATAATTGCACAACGTTGAGTCTGCTGTGTGAAGAATTACTCATCTTTTTTTCATCCGATGTTTTTTTTTTGTTTTTTTTTTTTCGTCGATCACATTCACTGTTTTTCTTGCTGTTCGATCACCGTATAGGAAAGAAACGTCTATTTTCATAAGTATATTTATAAATTTGCGTATGTATCAGTGCCGGGTGAGTTACTAGAAAACAGACACACAGAAACTCGTGAAAATATTTTTCGACAAAAGAAAAGTCGGGAACGATATGTTGAAGGGTCAATCTGGATCTACATTTCGATCGCCTCAGTTTTCCATTAAGTAGATACGTCATTCTGATTTCAAGGTACACTTTACCGCTGATCACATAGTTCGAGCCAATTTCGTTTTATCAATTTTTTGTCATGTCAAGGGGATCTTAAAGTCATGATAAGTCGTTGGTTTTATTTTTAAAATAGGGGGGGTCACAATAAGGGTGCCGGTTTTCAAAATGTCAAGTCGACCTCGAAATTAAGTAGACTCCTGTGGTTGAAGAAAAAAACTGTCGCCGCTGGAATGTAGGTCTTAACAAAACGTTTCAATCTATATTATCCCGATTTTTTTCTTCTAAAATCAATATTTTTAGGAGTTTTCGCGTGCCTGATTGCTAGTTACTCACCCGATATATATTTACGTACTCACACACACACACACACTTACACACACGTCAATAACAACAAAAAAAATATATGTATATATATACACGTCGAAAAAAAAATATATATTGATAATCAGATCACAATGTTTAAACGAAATAAGAAACGAAGACGAAGGAAAGATACTAATAAAATGATGAATTGTCGAATTTCGGTATAGAGATCGTGAGGCAAACAAAAAGCGTAATTTCGCGTTGCGTTTCATTGCACATATTTAACCGCGTGTCAGAGTTATATTTTTAAGTTTTTACAGTTTCAGATGTGCGAGTGTTTTGCGATTGATTTTGTGAATTAAAGAGATATTAGCGAAGACGATGAGTCGGGTGCTTCGTCGTGAGTAACGGTGCTGTAGTCTTTTACAGTGCCACAATGTACAGCTCGATATAACCATCGACTTTGACTAATATATCAGAGATTGGCAATAAATAATGATTTTCTATTTTCCGATTGAGTGAAAATAAATTCTGCCAAAATGTGAAGTACGTGAAGAAGAAACTTGAAACTGCATTGCCTATTATCCAAATACCGGTTATTTGGTCTGATCAAAAGACATTTTCAATTATCCAAATAAGGGGTAATTGATCTAGAGATGTTTGCAATTACCCAAATGATATATGAGTAATAGCAAACATTTACCGACCAATTATCAATTATTTGGGCCGTTAAAAATAAAATAAATTTTAACAATATTGATTTTTCCAATTGACAATTGGAAATTTACTTTCTTCTGTTATTCATCGTCAGGTTATTGATAATGTATTTTTTAATGTTTAATTCGCCTTGAAATTAACAATATTAAAAATAAAAACATTTACTTTTAACAAGATTGATGTCGCCCAAAAATACTTGTGAAAACATTATTTCCAAACTCTGATATGTGTGTGTATGTACCTAGACGCATATACCACGCACGTTATATCTAAATCAGTAATTATTGACGAGGAAAAGCTGTGCGTTGTTCCACTCAAATTCTGATTAACTGCCATTCTTTTGGTTTAGGCATTTTTGTGTTTATTGAAATTTTCACGTACACGGAAAATGCGTTCTTTTGTCAGTAGAAGCGCACACATTCAACTCCGCTGTGTCGTGTGACCGGTTGCAGTATTCCCAGTCCTTAGTATGCTATTTCATATTTTGCTATTTTATCGAAGACCCAATAAGCCTGCAATCACACCTCAATATTTTCGCGGCTTGACATGCAGATTTTTTTAAAGCCATTTCATGCGTTTTTGTTCATACGTCTCTGTGATTTTTTTTCGTATGTATGAAATGTATTTTGCTGTGTTCGGGGATGTGTGATACGCACTGATTGTTAAAAAAAAAGAAATAATAATGAAACAGTCATCGATTGATTATTGATCTGAAATTAGACCTAAAACGGTATTGTACTTCTCCAAATGAATTTATTTCAGTTAAAGCGACTTGTAAAATAAAAAATTTACCAAATATTATTCGCATGTTTTTTATTCTCGCGCTGCCCGCGCACTACTTATTGGATTTTTCTTCTTCTGACAGCGGGTACATTTTTTTTATCGAAGTTTAAGGAGCAATAACGATCAATTAGTGGCAATTAATATTTTTTATTTATGCATCGGGCATTCGATACTTTTCGATACATCGATAATAATAATAATAATAATCCCACTGCTTTCTTTTAACCGGTAACTTGCGAGTATGTGGGTCGATATGAGAAGGTATGTGGAATAGTTGAAACACCTATTACATTCATATCTTGGATAGTTCGTATATAGAGGCCAACGTAGTAATTACGCATCCACGATTCGTCAATTCAAATTTCTCCTCTGCCCGTGCTCCCTCTCGTTTTTCATACAGAATTTTTTTAAATATTCATCATCAGATCTTTTTCGCTTGTAAACGTCGTATATATTACACACATGCACGATAGTGTCAATTGTACAACGAATAAACATCGGAGAGATATGTCGAAACGATTTGAAGTTGAACGTTTTTTCCGCAATATTCTTACAACGTTGCTTGTTTATTTCTCCTGTGGCAGATACGCATGTCATAAATGCATTATTTCGTTTTTCCTTTACGAATATTGTATTATTATTATTATTATCATTATAATCTAAAAGGATTAGCCGGTGGAAGGGTACCCTGTAAAAGAAGGGACAGGGATCATGGTTATTGTCTATATAATACGTACACATTTTTTATCGCGTGTATTTTATAAGATTACAGAGAAGAGGAAAAAGAAGATAAAAGAAACGAGTAAACTCGCGTCTGTGTTTTGAATGGAGATTTTTTTTTGATAATACCCTGCTTTCACAAAACTCCCCAAATACTTATTTACGTAGACGTAAATAAAACTCCGCTATATTGTTCATTCCCAAAGCGGAAACGGCGGAAATAGCTTCAGAAGAAGAAAGATCGCTAATCTGTTGCAAACCACTAAGTTCTCAGAATCTTTGAAAAATTGCGTTTTTGTCAATTTTGTTTACGTTCGCTAGACCACTTTGAACGAGCTACCAAGAACTTAAAAAGCACGTGACTAAAGCGAGAGAAAAGAAACGAAAAAAAAATTGAGTTATTCGGTATCAACCCAATCTTGGTAATTATTTACAAATCCGGCTCCACACCCGATTGCATTGACATTGAGGTATATATTGGAGAGCTCATCGTCGCGAGTGATATATGTGGGGTCGGGCTATAGGGGTACGAAGATATACGTAAGAAAATATTATAATCAGAAAGCACATCTCACGCGTCGACTCAAGAAGATATATTATTTGAGATACATGAGATATGTTCGGATTCGCTTGTGTCATTACTTTATTGCCTTCTATTATCTCCGTAATTATGAGCGTTCGACCGCTACATACATATATATATATATATATGTATATATGTATGTGTGTGTGTATATTACTGGCGAGGGTGAGTTCCACCATGCTTCAAGGTTATTGATGTCAAGGGTGGGCCGTCTGTGTGAATAATTACAAATTAATTTTCCACGAATCTTGAGTCGATTAATAGTTAATCATGCATTATTTCAATTTAAACGGTTAGGCTACTGTCAAATTAAAAAAAGTCTCGTTCACCGCTTGAGGCAAGTCAAATTGAAGAGTAAGGTCCAACATACGGTACAGGAATCGCAGATTGAAGGTAAACTTATGATTACAACCCTAGAACTGCTAGTAGAACTTTAAACGCGCTTTTTCCCGAAAATATGTTTTCCAAAACGGTGTACACGATTTTTCGACACCTAATTAAGGTATTGACTTAAAATTTGGTACACTCATTCAGTGTAATGGTAGTTTAGTCCCAACCGACGTTTTTCTTCGTAACATATTTTTTTCATAAGTTATGAACAATGATGTTATTTTCCTTAAAAAACTGAAGAAAAAAACCCCATTTTTTGGCTGATTGGAACACCATAGATAAGTGACTTCCCGAAAAATGAGCTTAAAATTATTTTTTATTGCTATTTTCTTATTTATTGGATTATAAATCATGATATGCTGTCGCGGAAGCTGAAATTTACCGCCCCCCTCCATAAAAAGTTATGGGGTTTTGAAGTTCACGAAAACACGTGATAAAATAGGGCATCTTTGAACATTTCTACGTCTAATTGGGTTTGTTTGGGTTTTTGAAAAGTTCGAAATTATTTTTAACGATTTTTTGCTCGTACAAACATTGTTTATGAACAATTTCAGCTTCCCCCGGACTGAATATCATCATTTATAACCCAATAAATGAGAAAATAGCAAAACAAAATGTTAGGCTCCTTTTTCGAAAAAGTCACTTATGTAAAGAATTACCCAAGAATGCTCCGTCAAGTCTCAGCCAATATTATTTATTCGAAAAAAAAACTTGTTTTTTTTTGTTTCAGGTCAACCGGGTGGCGAAAATCAAGTACACCGTTGAGCCACTCACGTTCAAAGGTCCTTCACGAGATTGTGCATAACTTCTGTAATCAGTACTATTCTTTAATAAATTTGGTACACAACTTTGTTGATGTACATACCGATAAATGTCCGAACGAGTTTTTAATCATTTTACTTGTTCCTTCAAAATTATTTTTCTTCGAATAACTGTGATATTCAGATCGTTACAGTAGCCTGACCCCTTAACTAATGATATTTCGTGAGAATGCTTTTGAAATTATGCCGCTCGTTCATTTACGTCGTGAACGCAATTAACAAGGTCTCTTTAAAAGATTTAGATCGTTCCGAGAACATGTATATTGCGAATAAATATCACAGAATTATGTCATTAAACTAAATATGTCGTCTCATAAAAAGTGTGAGTCAACAGACGAAAGAAAAAAACATTTTGAAGACAATAATTCATCGATCGGGAGCAATCCGTAACATCATCGTGTATAAATAATCTATTGGCTACGTTAATTATCACTTTATGTTTCGCCTTATGTTTTTCATCTATTGAAAGACAAATGAAATAGAGGAAGGAACTAATGAAAAACTATACATTGGCATATAACGCTTTACGTAAATGCAATGATTTATCATAATTATTGTTTCAAATTTGGTCGAAAATGTTGCGTTCCTATCGGTAAATGCTGATTTCTTCGTACATTCGTCTAATTTATTCAACAACGTATGAATTAATAATTAAATAACAATGAATAAGTGAATGCCGATTAGGCCATCAACACCTCAAAGCAATTTTAAATATCGTAGAATACCACTGGACTGGTTACAGTCGTACGACAAAATACGCTCTTAATAAAGATACAACAAAATTCATATAGTCCGGAGGAATGTTGGAAACGTAACTTTCCCTTTGCTCGACGTTTTCTTATTCTCACTGCTTGAAATCTGAATCTTTCCTCAGCATTGAATAAAGTGCAGCAGAGGAATCGTGCCTCCCTCAATTGGATTTATCTTCATATTTCAGTGTGAATTGGTGCACCCACCATTTCGTCAAGTTAAGATAAAAATTCGGGCCCTCCGGTTCATAATCGAGATATGTGAATTCTTTGTTGCTGGCTGGCTTTGCCGGCTCGATTTGTGTACCCTCGTGCCACTCGTTGAAAGACGTTATCGAGATGATTTTTGAGCCGCTGTTCAAAGCGCTTCTCCATGCTACTTCGTAATATTTGCCGTGTCTTCTGTGCCTTCGGTTCTCGGCATTCCATGGTCGTACCTCGAGAATAGGAAAAAAACAAATGTAAAATCGGGAGGTTTTGAAAAAGTCTTTTATGAGGGTCAACTAGTAATTTACTTTTTCTAAAAATGATTCTTTTTTGGGGTGTCAATTGGGAGAATATTTTCAACTGGATATTAAAAATAAAGATGGATTTTTCTTTTTATCGGGCTAATGTGTCAAGAGTTTGAAAAATGAAGAACGGACGTATCGTTGGTTTCTCCTAGTTTTGTGTTACCTGAGTATCGATGTAGCCGGGCCCTAAACTCGGTATAAACAAGAGACCATTCTGCGTGGCAAATTTGTGCAACTCTTTCCAATTCTTCCACGAGCTACCGTAGCTGAAGCCATTTGTCGCGAAGTACGTATAAAAACCATCGAAATGCGATTTTTTAATGTGATTGCGATGCTGTGAATCAACCAGAAGGCCAATATAAATTGCGTCAAGTTCGGTGCCGCGAAGAGTCAAGTTTCCACGTTCCGAGAATAACTCCCACCAGGCATTGGCGGGAAATACATAAGAATCGTATATGTACATCACCGGTAGTATCGCCCCGCTGTAAAAATAATTCCCAAATTGTCAAGAAAATTATTTCTATAATATTCTACCTTCTTTCGAGCTCTGTTCGATTCAAAATTTGTTTAGCCTAACTTTCTTCCCTCGAGATACTCCTTCCCAAACCCCATAGCTTTCGGGTACAGCGTGTTCTCCAAAAACTATACTACTCAACAAAAAGCTAATTAACTTTGCAGAAAAAAATCGGAAAAACATTTTTAGAGGCACGTTAAAGGTAAATTTTTGGCGTCTCGAGTCTAAGAAATTCCTATAGTAATTTCCCAAACAATGACACGTCTGTTTGAAAGAGTAGGACAACCGCAAATAAAAACGAACATGTTGAAGGTAATCTAATAAGGAAACAAATTATTGGAATACAAGAAAGAAAAAAACATAATGGAGCTTCATGTTGTATATTTCAAATGCTACCTTACAATACAGGTGATTTTGTAGGTGATTTGGATTTAGCACATAGATATAGCACCCGCCAAATCCAAGTTTGCCTTAAAATCGGGGTGTAGGGTTTTTTTTCATGGGATGAAGGGAGATGGGGTGGATTGATGCCAAAGTACAACCCCCACGAGATCGGCGCCGGGAGGCAAAATGTTCGGAATAATCTGGGCTTTATTTTTGTCCACAGCGCCGAAGTCGTAGAAGTTCATTTTGGGGGTGAAAAAGTGGAGTGAAATTTTGAAAAATCAGTTTCAATTCGATAACTCTTTAGAAAAAATTCATACAATTTTTGTTCAAATGGGAACGTTGTATCCATTGAAGAGACGCGTCGATCGAGTATTTCATTATACTCCTCCGATCATATATTCACCCCCAAAAAAATTGTTGAAGTATTAAAAAAAATGTTTATTGAATAACTCAAAAACAATCGATATTTCGGTGATCGTTTAAATGTACGAAATGTAGAGAATAATTTTCTCTATATTTTCGTTTCTATGGACCACCCTTGAATTTGGATTTTTTCAACCCCTCTCCGGGGTGAAAAATTTCAAAATGATATTTTGGGAAAACTAATGACCGAAAATAAAGAGATACGAGTTTGGTGCTGTGGACAAAAATGGAGCTGAGGGTTCAAGCTACAAATTATTTCACGGCGGCGAATTCGTGCGGTCAATAGTTTTCGCAGAATTTTATTTTGAATTTTCAACCCCCGAGAGGGGTTGGAAAATCCAAATTCAAGAGTGGCCCACAGAAACGACAATATAGAGACAATTATTCTCTACATTTCGTACATTTAAACCATACCCGAAACATCGATTGTTTTTGAGTTATTCAATAAACAATTTTTTTGGGGGTGAAGATATTATCGGAGAGTGATCATCAAATACTTGATCGGCTTGATCTTTTCAAGGGCTACAGCGTTCCCATTTGGCCAAAAAGTGTACGAATTTTCCCTAAACAGTTATTGAATTGAAACTGATTTTTCAAAATTTAACGCCACTTTTTCAACCCCAAAATGAACTTCCACGACTTCGGCGCTGTGGACAAAACTAAAGCCCGGATTTTTCTGAACATTTTGTCTCACGGCGCCGACCGCGTAGGGGTTGTAGTTTGGCATCAATCCACCCCATCTCCCTTCATCCCCTAAAAAAAACCTGCACCCCGATTTGTAGGCAAACTTCGACTTCGCACCCGCGGCATCCACAGAATCACCTATCAAAAAACTGGCCTTCTAATGTGTTCCGATTACGGGGTTTTTCAGCGACAGCACGACTGTACTATTAAGCATTATTTCCGCCTTTTTTAAAATCGCGATCTGTAAGTTCCCGTCCCGATGGAAAATTCGAAAAGTGTATGCATAATTTTCACCAGTAGTGCATATGTGTAAATGCAGTTAAATAATTCTCATTACTCGTGGTTCCTCTTCATTCTATGGAGAGCTGGATGAGAACCGTACTGATTGAACAAGTATCTTATGTTTTCTATCAGGTTTATGGGATTTCGTCCGTCATATGGCTCTACGTGTATGGCCACTTTTAAATTATGCCTCTGAGCTGCATCCAATAAATCGGGCATAACGACGTCCGTATTTTCAGCTGAATTTGGCGGTGTCCAGGATACAACAACGACACCAACGCCAGCCCCTTTTAATTGTATCATGTGAAGATCGAGTACCTAAAATTCATACGTGAAATCATTAGTTCTCCCAAAAATTCCATTAAAAGTACATACAATTCGTACATACTTTATGTTACATACAAAAAACATGTGCATTGCGCTCTCATTATTTCATTTTTCTCCCGACATTTCCCCTATGGGTGAATCGTTCTAATGCTCAGTTCCTGATAAAGGAAGCTTGGCGAGCAAAATAATGTAATGAAAAAAACGACGAGTAAGAAACAGTTTTCACATACTCTATTTATGTGAATAAAAACTCATTTTTGTTCATCTGGAGTTTTTCAAGCCTGTAAATTGTCAACTACGGGCAATTTTGATGGTAACCGGCCATCATTGGTCCTTTTTCTATGTAAAAATTACAAAACCTCTTATGTTCCTAATTAGAAAACTTTAAACACATCACGAAACTCAAACTCTGTCACCAGTTTTTGCAACACACAACTGCAAATGTTTTTTCCACTCACAGGTAATCCAGAAAAAATGTCATCCTTCCTATCTCGAATATCAAGGAAAAGAATAGTCTGAATTTCCGAAATGTTTAAGTTTTTTTTTTATAAAACCTGAACCGTTGCGCCGATTCGTGTCGAGTTTAAGGGGTTAGGCTACTGTGAATATTAAAAAAAAAACGGTAGTCGTGTGAGGCATCTCAAATTGAAGAGGAAGGTCTACCATATGGTGCAGGAATCGCAGATTGAGGGTAAACTTATGATTACGATAGAAGAGCTAGTAAAACTTTAAACGCTTTTTTGTGAAGCGATGTTTTTCAAAAAGGTGTACATGTTTTCTCGACATCTAATGAACGGATTGATTGGAAATTTGAAATACTTATTCAGTGTAATAGTAGTTTAGGCTTGACCGTCTTTTTCTTCTTAACATTTTTGTCCATTATTTATCAACAATAATGTCATTTTTCCTCAAAGAAAAAAAAAATTCGAATTTTTTTTTATCATGAAACACGATAACAAGAAAAAGCGCAGTCAAGTCTTAGCTTGCAATATTATCTGTTTAAGATAAACTCCTTTTTTTCAGATCAACCGGGTGGCCAAAATAGAAAACACACATTTTTAATGTAATGCAGTACACAACTTTGTCAATATACATACAAATAAATGTCCAAACGATTTTTCAATCATGGTACTAATTTCTTTAAAGTATATTTTCAAAAATAAACCTTATTTTTGGGTCATCACAGTAGCCTAATCCTTTAATATGACAGTCTCTGAGTAATACTGCACGTGTGTAGAAGACTAAAGGCCTGTCTCTTAGTTTGCTCAAGTTATGCCACAATGTGAGCCTAAAAATCTTCATGCATTGTACAAGCACATACTCCTAAACGTTTTACCATAAGTATATATTGGGGTGGCCCAAATTTGAGCTCTATTTTTCTCCCTATTTCTCACCATCCCATTATCTTCTTGAAAGAAAAAAAAATTATTGCGAAATCTGCAAGCCATCAAAAAATATTTAGAAGTCACTCAAGCCTCCTAAAAATTCAAATTTTTATTGAAAAATCTTTTTTTTTCTCGTTCTCTTCTCACCCATGAGTTTTACGCTTCAGAATTTTTAAATTAACCTCGCGAAAACTCTAGCCGGTCAATAAGTATTTAGTGGTCGCTCAAGAGCTTCGAAATTTCCAATTTTCGCCAATTTTTTTCTTACTCCTCTCACTCATAAATTTGACGCTTTGTAAAATTTTCAAAACAATTAATCGTTTTTCTATAGAAACAGATTTTTTGAAGTTACCTCACACTACTAACTCGAGAATTATAATGTTTGTTTTGATAAAATAATTCCTTAAAGCTCTTGTCCGTAAACAAAATTGTAGGTTCCCCGTTTCATCGGGTTAGAAGTGTGAAGTAAATGTAAAAAAACCGTTTCTAAAGAAAAAAAAGCATTAATTGTTTTGAACATTTTACAAAGTTTTTAATTTAAGAGTGAGAAAAGGAAAAAATTCGCGACGATTGGAAATTTCGAAGCTCTTAAGCGACCACTAAATATTCATTGGCCGGCTAGAGTTTTCACGAGCTTAATTTAAAAATTATAAAGCATAAAACTCACGGGTGAGAAGTGAACGAAAAAAAAAACGATTTTCAATGAAAACTTGAATTGTTGGGTGGCTTAAGCAACCTCTAAATATTTGTTTATCGGTCACACATTTCGCGACAATTTTTTTTCTTCTTTAAAGAAGATAATTGGATGGTGAAAAAATGGAGAAAAAAAATAGAGCTCAAATTTGGGCCAGCCTAGTGTATATTCTTGATGGCTTGAAACATCCCAAACGTAGGCTGTTGATAAAAAGTTTTCGATTACTTCGGATCATAGCAAAATTTTCGAACCCTCTGGCTAATCGCAAAATTATATAACAATAATATAATTCATTTTATAGACGTAGTACATCTTCGTAAAATTTGAAATAAAATGAATACTATTATTCTGATATAATTTTCCAATTATCAAACGCGATAGAAAACCGTGCTATTATCCAAAGTGATAGAAAACTCTGGCCGGTAGTATATTACAACGACAACTCGAAATAAAAGAATGTGCGACTGAAAAAAAACTTCATCTATGAGATAAAAAGAACTCAATAAAAACGATAAATAGAAAAGAAATAGACTGATAGTTGATAAATGAAAAGTACAAGCATAGCGTTGGGAACGAATGATAAAAACCTGCGGATCCAGTGAGCTATAGCACCCCAAACTGGGATAATAATTGGCTCCTATATCCGCGGGTGGTTGATGTCTGCCATCCGGGAAGACTCTCTTGTCGTTTTTCTTCCAATTTGGCAAGTAATCGTGGTTCCAGTGTTTCCAAAAACCATCGAAACTGGGCGATCTGTACCAGGCGTAATAGAAAACGTGAACGTTGTAATTGAGCCGAACTACGGTAGTATTGCCCAACAGAGGTAAAATTTTGTTTCTCATTTTGTGCGACATCCGAGCAACCTTGCTCTGTATCATTTTCTCCCTCATTTCCTGATAATTCCTGTCATTGATCTCCTTCTGATTTGGATTGGCACGAGAAGTCACAAGTTCAGCGTGCTGACTAGCCGCGGTGCTCCATTCCACTGCCGGAGTTACAATGTGGGGTTGACACTTGACGGATTCCAGGGGCGAGAGCTTGACGATTATGACGACAGCCATGAGAGTCGAGAGTACAAGGACCAGCGTAGACAGGTAAAAACATCTTCTCAACGACACCGTCGTCATTATACTGCCAAATATATTGGCAGAATCTTTGTGCACCATGACGATCAATGGAACTTCTCACGACGCGCTTATTCTTAAATTGGACATAGGACGATGAAATTTCTTCTGATGAAAAAATACTTCCATTGAATATTTCATTTTCATTCTGTTTATCCGAAGGGTTCAGGGAAATTTGCGTAATATGAAACACATGGTATGCAATGTTGTTGTATTGGAAAACGCGAGAATCTAGAACACGATCCTTTTAAAACGGAACTAAAAATGTTGCAGGATATCGAAAGATTTTGATGGAATGTATTGTATGCGCGTACGAAATGGAAATACGACGAATTGTGCTTGTACGCGATGATAGATGTATATAAGGTATTAAAACAATGGGAAATCAATATAGGATGACTGGGTATACACTTGTCAAAGAAAGAAACGAGAGATTCGAATCAACATATGTTTAATGAAACTGTTACACCGCAAATGTACAAATAACGATTGATTGTTGAGAACGTGCATTTAATGGATAATGATGGAAGAAATAAATTGAACATTTGGATGAAACGTATGTGTGTGCATTCGGCAGATTTAGAATTTATTCCAATGACGAATTGATCCGGACGCGCATGTGTGTCCGTATATGCGCATTTCTCTTACTATATCGTATCACGGTGACTGCAGGGATAATGGATAATTGTTGATTTTGCAGATTATTATCAAACGTCACGCAATGTTTTAAATATCATGTGCAATAATATTGAAATGGAAAATTATGTGTCGTTCAACGTCATCGTTTCTTAACAAACGTTGAGCATTTTCAGCGATAAAAAAGCGGCTCTACAGCACGCCGTCTTTGTCGGCGAGTTGCCGCAACTGGCACACTCCATTGTGAGAAAAAACAACCATTTATGCTTTCGAAATGCTCAAACTATCGGTAATGTTACCTTGTATCATGCCACTGCAGTGTGTGAGTTTACCAGTAAATAATAATAATAACCATTTTGACCGTAAAATCACCGGTCAAATTTCCGGCTATTTTAGTAAAGCTCTACCAACTTCTAAAACTCAACTTGCAATTTGAAGAGAAAAAAAAATAAGACTGTAATTGTACTCGCTTATGGTAATTTTCCTTTGCATAAACTATATTCCAAACAAATAATAAAAACCACTGTGTTTCAACATAGCAAAAAGTGGTCCTTTTAGTTTTCCGTAAATATCTGATATTTGCGATCCTTAAAAGTCTTGGCGCCTCTCGCGGCCGAAGCCACAAGCTCTACTAGTATAGTAATCTGTGTCGAACATTGATAACAATGGAGAACATTTAAAAAATGAAAAAGTACCCGAAATTCTGCTGCGTTCGAAGCTAGAAGATGGATAATAAAAGTAAATTGTTTCATAAAGGTCGTTTCATAAACCACCTAAAAATCCGGTTTTAAAAAAAAAGTGGTTGTCGACTTGGGAAATGACTTCCGTTGGGCCATCAAGGCGAGTTTGTAGTCACTCCACAGGATTTTTTCTTTCCAAGTTTGTGTCTTTGTAAATGATAAATCGAGCAATATTGAAAGTTGTTTCTGTTTTATAAAATATATAAATATAATTTCAGACGTCCCCCGTAAAACGTATGCTCTGAAAAATAAATTCACTCCTCGAAACCTGCGACTCTCATAACCATAAAAAATTTAAATCCAGACCTGACAGACCTAAAAAAGAGCGGGAAATAAATTATTCCCTGCAGTAGCAACTATGCAATCTACCAAGGAGGAAAATTGAATAGCCAACTCGCAGAAAATCAAGAACGAAGTAATTGTTAACGTTTGAGCATGGTCTTACATACAGGTCTTGGAACGAAGCCAAATTTTCGTGGTGGGGGTGGGCACGCTTATCGGCTTCACTTTTTGATTCACTAGGCGCCGCTACGCGTCGCCACTACCGAGGGGCAGTGCATTCCCCCTTACCTCTTATCCGTGAATAGGACCAAAGTGTTTAAGTAAGTTTTTGTAGCGCGGTTGTCGAAATAACCTTTATTTGCGACCATATAACACGAGGTTCTCCGCGATTTACCGTGATACATTTTTTTATCGTGTTTTTGCGCATAAGTGTGCATTTTTTTTGGTAGCGTTTTCGAAAAAAATGCGAAATGGTTAAAGATTGCACGGTTCGCAATTGGAAAACGGGGTACAAAAGTTTTAAGCAAAAATGCTCCGTGTTTCGACTGCCCGGAAACGTCGAACGATACAAAAAATGGCTCGACGCTATTCCGGGACCTAAAGAGTCTCAGTACGTGTGTGAAAAACATTTCGAAGAACGATGTATTGTTAGACATTGGAGAAAAAAGGACGTAAATGGTCATATTATCGCTTTTTATTGGTTTCGTATATTATGCAGTTTACGACAGTACGGTACATTAAGTTGAGGCAAACGGCGCATGCGCTGCGGTCAGCAGGGAAAAGGACGGAAGAGCTATTTCTCTCTGCGTCGCACCACTACTTCCCCTTGCCGTCACGCACCAAGCGGCAGAAATCGGAATAAAAAACAGAGCCGCTAAGGGTGCCTACCCCCATTACCGCCGTTGTCAGACCGGTAGGTAAGATCGTGCGTTTAAGTAAAGCCAGCCCCCTGACACTGATAGATAAATGCTGTTCGCAAAATGTCCTTGCCGCACTGTGGCGCTAGTAGTCGTGTGACAGGCACGCTATATATGTATGTTGCGCCGGTGTTCCGAATATTTTACATTATGACGGGTATCGCGCGTTTACGTAGGCGGAGAAGGGGGAAGGTCTCGCCCAATTCCTCACGAGACAGCGGACCTCCATCGATTTTCTTGCTCGATCGTTGCGGCTCGTTCTTCTGGCCGATTTTCTCGATTGATTTTCTCTCTCCCGAGTCGTTGAGCGCCTCAGCCGGTACGGCGCTCGTCAGCCATGCCGCGCGAGAGCTGCAGTCTCTCCTGACGCGCGGTAGGCCGGAGATTCGGGAGATGGCAGCATCCTGCTGCCATCTCATCCTCATCATCATCCGGATGCCCGCGGACGGCGAGCCCGATATTCCTCGTCGTTGTGAGAGGGCGCCGATGGTTCTCCGAGTTGACGGCCGGGCCGCCGTGGCCCCAGTCGACGGTCCGCGTGGTCCTTTCGCGCTCGTCATGAGAGGGGTACGGGAAGGAACGGGGGGGGGGTTAGTGTCGCAGCTTCTATATAATAAAAACTCTCAAAACTAGCTTAATATTAACATTTAAATTTCAAGTGAAGGTGCGTGGCGGAGGTACAGGATGAGGCGATCCTGTACCTCGCTTTGGGTCCCTTCAATGCTGAGAGCCGCACGGTCACAGGCTCCGATTATGACCCGCATTGTCGTCAACCGCTCCACTTTCTGTCGTGCGATTCTTTCTTCAATAGCCATTATCGATAGATCGGCTACATCCACCGAGAGGGGTGATGTCGGTCCTCGTGGGTGGTCTATTGGGGAGGTGATCATAATGGGAGACGAACGGGTGGCGGTTGTGACGGTACTCGTCGTCACCGGGGTGTCTGCCATGTTGCGGGTGTGCTAAACGCAATAAACGAGAAAATTGGAAGGTTGGAAAGGGGAAAACCGCTCGCGATTACTCCGCGGCACGCTTAAACGGAATTTCAATCCTTTGTCAAAACCAAAACCAAAAAAAAAACTATTAAATAAAACCCAATGGCTTTAATAACTTAATTTCGTCAAAGATACCGAAACAAACGAAAAACGGGAAGTTTTACTGGACAATTCATTTGTTGACTCTACTCCCTGGGACTGTAACGTTAACTCTGTTTATAAACTGACTATAAGTTCCCAAGGGAGTATTATTTCCCGGACTCTGACATACAATGCTCTCCAAATCTCCCTTAATGCCGTGAAAATTTAAGAATCGTCGATTCTTCTATTCTTTATTTTACTTCGCCAACTGAATAATTATTCCTTAAGGGATGTCTGTTTCCCAGCCTAAAACAATGGAATGTTCCTTACGTTATTCAGGAGGCCCAACCAAAGAATAGAAAAGTTTTGGGGATCGGTTGGGAAGGGGGGTGACCGTTCGCGAGGGACTCAGCGTCGCGGTCTTTAATAGGGCTTCGTACCGTAGAGTATTGGGGCGAGGGTCAGCAATTCATCAAAACACAAGAAAATTGGGGGTTGAAATATTCGTGGTCAGCGAGGAAAACGAGAAAGCGTAAAAAAAGGGAATTCTATACGTCATGTCAATAGTCATCGCAAAATGCATCAAAATACTAAGCAGGCAAAATTCGTGTCCGTGCTACGCTATTCCAGAATATTTTCGGAATTGAAAAAATACAAAAATAACAAATGGCCAATCAGTACCAATAGCAAAAAAAAACACAAAAGCGAGAAAACAAAAAAAGGTATTCAATAATATTATTTAAGGGGGGATTGTCTTTTTTTTCGCAAAATTTACCGCTTTTTGGGAATTTTTTTGTGAAGAAAGTATACAACGGAAAACTTGTGAAACTTGGCATATAGTTTTATTGATCTGTTTACTACATACAAAAATTTTTTTAAACAATTTCATCAAAAAATCCGCCTCCCACCCCCCTCGACGCGCGATGGTCCTTTTTTGATGGTGTGCACGATTACAGCCTTTACGTTCATCCTGCAACAAAAACCCAAAAAGCATTTTACTTTAGACACATATAGCTATAGTTCGATGAAGGGAAAAAAAAAATTGACGATTTGGTGACGTTTTGAACTTGAAATATCGATTTTTCGAAAAAAATTGATCGATTTTTTGTTATAAATAAAAAACTATTAAACGTATTGCTTTTTTGCTTCATCAAACGATAAAAGGATGTCAGCTGAGCATTCTGTCCAAATTTGAAGGCAATCGGTTGAATAGTTTTTGAGAAATCGTGCACACCATCAAAAAAGGACCATCGCGCGTCGAGGGGGGTGGGAGGCGGATTTTTTGATGAAATTGTTTAAAAATTTTTTTGTATGTAGTAAACAGATCAATAAAACTATATGCCAAGTTTCACAAGTTTTCCGTTGTATACTTTCTTCACAAAAAAATTCCCAAAAAGCGGTAAATTTTGCGAAAAAAAAAGACAATCCCCCCTTAAAAACTTATCCTAAGCAAGCGGTATTCCCTTAAGCAATAATAAATGGTTCTAAATTGCAAGAGCAATAAAACAAAAAACTATTTTAATTGCCAGAGCAATAACGCCAAATTAATTTTTAATTGCCAGAGCAATAATGCAAAAATTATTTCGATTGCCAGTGCAATAAACAAAACAAAACTACGATTTTTCTTGGCACACCAAGTTCTGAAAAGTCGCAGCCAACAAAAAAAACAAATCGCCAAGCACACAAGCATGTATGGGTTCTAGGGGAAAAAGGGAAAGTGCAGTCGCCGAAAATGTACAAAAATCCAAATCGGAAACACAAAAAAAAATATTATTGTCTTTCTAATTGTTAGCCAACCAAAAAGAAATATTTGCGTGCGAGAATTATTAAAAAGAAAGCTCGTTCTACCGAATTTTTCCGTTCCTCGCAAATGTTCGCATTGCGTGTGTCGTGGCGGGACAGGCTATACCTGTCAGGGGTGGGGGGTAATTCTTATTTTATCCGATAACGCAAAAAAAACAATTCAATATGAACCGTTGACATAGAAAAATGTTTTATGTAATGCTGAAAACGAAAAATAATAATTCTCGAAAAGTAATTATTGTTACCTCAGAAAATTAACAATAATAATTGTAATAATAATAATAGTTAAGGCCCCACGTTGGGCGCCAATTTAATGACGGGTATCGCGCGTTTACGTAGGTGGAGGAAGGGGGAAGGGAAAATTAGTAATGGTTCAATCAATGATAGAAGTCAAATATAATTTAATTCACACAAAGATAATTGAAGCTCGATACAAAAAGAAGTTACTGGAATAATTACAAAAAAATAATAAAGTTAAACTCGATATAATAAAAAGATTCCGCAATAATAATAATAATTTGGACTCGAATTAAACGGGTTACTGGACACGCGAAGTCCCTACTCGATTTCACGACCCGTTCAAATATTTTATATTTTATAAATTCAGTAAGTTAGGCGCCAGCCGTTTTCGGGCAACGCGGTCGACCGCGTACGTGAAGTATTCAAACACAAAAAAAGGTAAACAAACGCTAGGGGCCATTCATAAAACACGTGACGCAAATTTTATCAATATTCGACCCCCCTCCCCCCTGTGATCCCTCTGTGACGTTTCGTGACGGGTGCAGGTGCCCCCCCCCCCCTTCCGCTCCTGAAAATTACGTGACATGGAGCCCGACCCCCCCCCCCCTTCCGCTCTCGTTTTTCTTTCAACAAAAAGGAGCAAGTAAAATACTAAAACCATTTTAATAAGCTATTTCTGAACGAACAATTTATATTGTTTACTTTAAGTAAATATATATGTAATATATAAAAACGTATAATTTATACGTGGGGTCGTCCATTAAGGCCTTAGGCCACTCTAGAGGCCGAAAAAATAGCCTTTTTGGGGATTTTTTTCAGAAAAACTAGAAAATAAATTGAGATTACAAAAAAGGGCGTTTATCGTACATATCAGTGACTGTATACGATAATTTTTTTGAAGCGATTAATTTCAAAATGGCGGCTGTGCAGCGTTTATCTCAAAACTGCATTTTTTAAGTTGGCCAGAAACATAACTCAGAAAATTTTCAACCGATTCACTTGAAATGTTGAATATATCTTGAAAAATACATCGTTTATGGAAGTACTTCTTCGGAAGTTCGTTTGTTATTAACAATTATCTGACGAAATTTTACACTTTCCAAAAATTTGCCTAAAAAATCGTCAGGTAATTTTTTATAACAAATGAATTATGCAATATAAAAAAAATCCTACGTACTTCTATAAACAATGTATGTTTCAAGATATATTCAACATTTCAAGTGAATCGGTTGAAAATTGTCTGAGTTATGTTTCCGGCCAACTTAAAAAATGCAGTTTCGAGATAAACGCTGCACAGCCGTTCGCGTGAGACTCGCTAGGACGGCCACGGGGTATCGGAGACAAACGGGGTTCTCGAACGCGATGGCCTCCCAGGTAGCAATTTCAAAATAGTTGTCTATTAGTTGACCAAATGGGTACCAAATGTCCGCGTGAAAGTTACCTATAAGTTATCATGTGTCCAACAGTTATCTTTTTGGATGGTTGCTGACTTTAAGATAACTTCCGGGCGGACATTTAGCACCCTTTTAGCCGACTTTTGGACAACTTTTTTAAAATTGCTACCTGGGCTCTTATCAAATGGACCACGACTATTTTAATCTTTATTTTATAACACTCAAATCAATAATGCACGAAAACGGAAAAATAGGAAAATATTACTGACTCGATCTATCGGGCCGCGGGCTACTCTCGAGGGAAATTTCACCCGATTCGGCCGACGGCCGTGGCTACGCAACGCTGGGCCACGGCTACGCGCGCGCGAGAAATTTTCTCTAGCGACAACGGGGATCCGCCACGACACCTTTCTACACGTTATTCGCGGTAATTTTCTACAATAATTCTCGGGCAAATGGCTCGGATTGACTCGCACTGCTTTTACGATCATTTATTCTAAATTACACAGTTTTTAATAGCGACGCGCACGAAAAAGTGACGTTGATTTCAGGATTAACCGGGGAACGGTAAAGGGAACGAATTAACGGTCGCCCGTGCGACAGAACTTTCCCGATCTGATTTTATCGGCTTTGACTAGCCGCTCTCGAAAAATTAAGAAAAGAGGAAGGACTTACGGTTGCGCTGAGAATTCTTTCGCAATCAATTCGAAAATATTTCCGTTTTTCCTTGTCTCTATCTGATTCTCAGTTTGCTCTGTTCGGGTTTTCGCTTCGCTTTCTCTACTCGCTACCTCGCTCGACCACGCTGCAAGACTCAATGAAGGACCACGCCGGCCGCCTTCCTCGTCTCGCCCAATTCCTCACGAGACGGCGGACCTCCTATCGACTTTCTTGCTCGATCGTTGTGGCTCGTTCTTCCGGCCGATCTCCTCAATTGATTTTCTCTCTCCCGAGTCGGTGGGCGCCCCAGCCGTTACGGCGCTCGCCAGCCATCTCGCGCGAGAGCTGCAGTCTCTCCTGACGCGCGGTAGGCCGGAGACTCGGGAGATGGCAGGAAGATGCCCTCGGACGGCGAGTCCGACACAGGGGGCTGACACTGGTAGATAAATGCTGTTCGCAAAATGTCCTTTCCGCACTGTGGCGCTAGTAGTCGTGTGACAGGCATGCATATATATGTACGTTGTACCGGTGTTTCGAATATTTCACATGAATAAAAGTCTAGTGTAGATAACTTTACGAAAACCATTATTCGCGTGTATGATGGATCCTGTTATCGCTGTAACAGTACGTGCTGTTATCGCAATAACGATAACAGCACGAAACGAAAGTATCGAACCGTTCAGCTGATCGGAATATTTAGAGCCGACGCCTGTCACGTAACAGCCAACGCTAGGTAGTGGCGCTTTTAAGAACTAAAAAGCCCGGACAAAACGCGTTTTCGTTTATCGTATAGGAATAGTAGGCCAGTGTCAGGGGGCTGTCCGAGTTGACGGCCGGGCCGACGTGGCCCCAGTCGACGGTCCGCGTCGTCCTTTCGCGCTCGTCATGAGAGGGGTACGGGAAGGAACGGGGGGGGGGGGGGTAGTGTCGCAGCTTCTATATAATAAAAACTCTCAAAGCTAGCTTAATGTTAACATTTAAATTTCAAGTGAAGGTGCGTGGCGGAGATAATGCCCGAGCGTGGTCACGCGGGCTTTTTCTCGGTCTCCTTGTGACGCAACGTCACACCATAAATAAAAGTCTAATGTTATATTTGGAATGATTTTCCGTTCGAGCACAAGAAATAACGTCGCAATAACGATAACAGGTGAAAGCCATGAAAGTATCGATTTGTTCAGCTTAACGGAGTATTTAGAGCCGAAGGCTGTCACCAGGGAGGCTAGAGTGGGAGGAGGCCGATCTCTTATGGAGAGACTTGAAAAAAGTGGCTACAAAAATGTGGTCAAACTGGGATGGCGCCACTATTGCTAAGACCGCGAGAAGTGAGCTGCGTGTGACAGGGACGGAACAAGTAAATAATGAGAAGTGAGCTGTGCATAAGGCAGCATGATACTTGAGAAGTAGGCTGCGTGCGAGAGAGATGCAAAGTGATATAGCCAGATCGCGCGCAAAAGTTACCCCCACTCTAGCCTCTTACGCGCCCATCACACAATCATAGTAGCGCGTGTCCGTGAGCGAGCGACGCTCGGACATCTTCGGAAAGAGCCGAGCGCGCCGAAGTTTTCCGACCGCGCCTTCGGCTGCTACACCAATGCATGGACTCCGAGCTCGTTCATGTGCGGCCAAGCCGAAACGAAGGCTTCGAGGGAAAAAGCAATCTGAGCACGACTCGCGTGTGACGTCACCCGACGGAACGCGCGAGGCTTTTAGATGATTTCAATGCTTATTTAGCTCTTGATTCTCTGCGTTATCAATGTATCCAAAAAAATGTATCAGGCACCCTGATCGCTAATTTTTTTAGTTTATACGTATATAATTATGAATTCAAATTACAACTTATTTATCTTCTAAAAAATTGTTTACGCTTTACTCACACCCGTCCTTATGCCAAATAAATTATAATTAATAAAAGTAAACGGAAATATATTTATATTCGTATTATTATATTAATTCTCATACTTTCATCAAGCGATAAAGCATTATCCCCAAAAACAAGCCAATCAACCATCCGGCCGCGAATCGTCAGTACCAGAAAGTGCATATTCAACAAGCGATGGGATGGTTCCGTTGGTAGCGTTCCTAGCTTCGGTCCGCAGGGGCGCGGGATCGTTCCCGCGCTCAGTGCTTTTTTTTAAATTATTTTTACTATTAATTTTTATTTGATTAGTTATTTTTATTCGTTATCATTATTATTTTAATTAGTTATCATTTAGTGTCGAAAAATTTATCGCGCACTCTGACCGCTTATTTGATCAGTTTGTACGTTAATTTAAATGTAACAATAAATCTAAATTACAATTTATTTATCTTCTATAAAATTGTATGCGTTTTACTCACACCCGTCCCTATACAAAATAAATTGTAATTCATAAAAGTAAGCGGAAATATATTTATATTCGAATTATTATATTCATTCTCATATACTATCATCAAGCGATAAAGCATTATCCCCAAAAACAAGCCAATCATCCATGCGGCCGCGAACCGTAAGTTACGAGAATGAATATAATAATACGACTATAAATATATTTCCGCTTACTTTTATAAATTACAATTCATTTGGCATAGGGATGGGTGTGAGTAAAGCGCAAACAATTTTTTAGAAGATAAATAAGTTGTAATTTACATTTATTATTACATTTAAATTAACGTACAAACTAATCAAATAAGCGGTCAGAGTGCGCGATAAATTTTTCGACACTAAAAGATAACTAATTAAAATAATAATGATAACGAATAAAAATAACTAATCAAATAAAAATTAATAGTAAAAATAATTTAAAAGAAAAGCACTGAGCGCGGGAACGATCCCGCGCCCCTGCGGACCGAAGCTAGGAACGCTACCAACGGGACCATCCCATCGCTTGTTGAATATGCACTTTCTGGTACTGACGATTCGCGGCCGGATGGTTGATTGGCTTGTTTTTGGGGATAATGCTTTATCGCTTGATGAAAGTATGAGAATTAATATAATAATACGAATATAAATATATTTCCGTTTACTTTTATTAATTATAATTTATTTGGCATAAGGACGGGTGTGAGTAAAGCGTAAACAATTTTTTAGAAGATAAATAAGTTGTAATTTGAATTCATAATTATATTTAAATTAACGTATAAACTAAAAAAATTAGCGATCAGGGTGCCTGATACATTTTTTTGGATACATTGATAACGCAGAGAATCAAGAGCTAAATAAGCATTGAAATCATCTAAAAGCCTCGCGCGTTCCGTCGGGTGACGTCACGCGCGAGTCGTGCTCAGATTGCTTTTTCCCTCGAAGCCTTCGTTTCGGCTTGGCCGCACATGAACGAGCTCGGAGTTCATGCATTGGTGTAGCTACCGAAGGCGCGGTCGGGAAACTTCGGCGCGCTCGGCTCTTTCCGAAGATGTCCGAGCGTCGCTCGCTCACGGACACGCGCTGCTATGATTGTGTGATGGGCGCGTAAGAGACTAGAGAGGGGGTAACTTTTGCGCGCGATCTCGCTGCACGGCTTGCTGGGATGCGTATTCGATTCTCTGCCATCCCTCTTACACGACATCGATACTCAGCTTATTCTCGAGGTCTTAGAGATAGTGGCGCCATCCCTGTTTGACCACATTTTTGTAGCCACTTTGAAATGCACAGATCGGCCTCCTCTCACTCTAGCCTCCATGGCTGTCACACAACCGCCAACGCCAGGTAGTGGCGATTTCAAGAACTAAAAAGCCGGGACAAAACGCCTTTCCCGGCTTTAACGTTACGTTAACGTAACTACGCGTTAAGGCTTATACTTTGACCAGCCATATTAAAATATCGCTGTGCCACCTCTAGGATATAAAAATCGCCAGTACAGAGCGAACCACAAATACGCGGAAAAAGCATTTTTTTACGTTTATCTTTCTTTCTATTATTTTTTACGTACATCGATATCCGTGTAATAGATCCCAAGAAACATAATGACTGTGAGAACGAGAAAGTTTTCCACCACTAGCACGTGCAGTTTCACCGGTACTATGATTTTCAGCTTCTTTGACTTGTGATGTACATTGATTTCCTTGGAAATATTTTCGATGTTTCTTCGCTGCTCGAGATGGATCACCTGAATTTCCTTTCGGGTACAAACTCATTTTTGGCTTTCAAAACCGTTGTGTGCACACCGAGTAACGAAGCTAAATTGATTCGGATGCTGGCCCTTATGGCTTCTGCACACTGCACGCGATGAGCGATATCCAATGGGAGCTTCACCCTCCTAGGGCGTTTCCGGAATACCTGAGCTCCCATTGGATATCGCTCATTGCTCGTCGCAAATCGCGCGCAGTGTGCAGAGGCCATAAGACTCCGTAGTGAACACTTATATACAGGGCACAACCATAAAATCACTGTAAGTAAAAGCAAAAACGGGGTTCGAAATATCAGCTCTACACAAAGTAACGATACAAGAATTTTTAACAATGAGAGTTGTGAGAGTAGCGCTCCTTACACCGAACGGTCCCTTATATCTGCAGCGCGTTCCAGCTGAGCCGTAAAGTGAGTGAGGAATATTAGGTGTACAACTTAGTTCGGTCTGTTTTCAAAAGATGGCTCTAGGTGCTTTAAATGGTTGACCATGGAGGCTAGAGTGGGAGGAGGCCGATCTGTGCATTTCAAAGTGGCTACAAAAATGTGGTCAGACCGGGATGGCGCCACTATCTCTAAAACCTCGAGCACGAAGCTGAGTATCGATGTCGTGTAAGAGAGATGGAAGAGGATCGAATACGCATCCCAGCAAGCAGTGCAGCGAGATCGCGCGCAAAAGTTACCCCCTCTCTGGTCTCTTACGCGCCCATCACACAATCATAGTAGCGCGTGTTCGTGAGCGAGCGACGCTCGGACATCTTCGGAAAGAGCCGAGCGCGCCGAAGTTTCCTGACCGCTCCTTCGGCAGCTACACCAACACATGGACGCCGAGCTCGTTCATGTGCGGCCAAGCCGAAACGAAGGCTTCAAGGGAAAAAGCAATGTGAGCACGACTCGCGCGTGACGTCACCCGACGGAACGCGCGAGGCTTTTAGATGATTTCGATGCTTATTTAGCTCTTGATTCTCTGCGTTATCAATGTATACAAGAAAATGTATCGCGCACCCTGATTGCTTATTTTTTTAGTTTATACGTTAATTTAAATATAATTATGAATCCAAATTACAACTTATTTATCTTCTAAAAAATTGTTTACGCTTTACTCACACCCGTCCTTATGCCAAATAAATTATAATTAATAAAAGTAAGCGGAAATATATTTATATTCGTATTATTATATTAATTCTCATAGTTTCATCAAACGATAAAGCATTATCCCCAAAAGCAAGCCAATCAACCATCCGGCCGCGAATCGTCAGTACCAGAAAGTGTATATTCTACAAGCGATGGGATGGTCCCGTTGGTAGCGTTCCTGGCTTCGGTCCGCAGAAGCGTAGGATCGTTCCTCGCGCTCAGTGCTTTTTTTTTAAATTATTATCACTATTAATTCTTGTTTGATTAGTTATTTTTATTAAGTTATCATTATTATTTTTATTAGTTATCTTTTAGTGCCGAAAAATTTATCGCACACTCCGACCGCTTATTTGATTAGTTTGTACGTTAATTTGAATGTAATAATAAATCTACATTACAACTTATGTATCTTTTAAAAAATTGTTTGCGCTTTACTCACACCCGTCTCTATGCCAAATAAATTGTAATTCATAAAAGTAAGCGCCCTGTCATTTTGGTCAATCGGTTGTACAAGACAGTTGAGTCAACGTAAAAGTTCAACGGTGGAATTTGGACAGCTTCTCAACTGTTCATCTTTGAAAGTCGACCATCCTGCGTTTTCTGTGGATGGTTGACTCGATGGTTAACTCGGCGGTTGATTGGATGGTTGACTCGACGCAATATATTTAATGATTAATCAAATTATACAGTCTTGATAATTAAATTGATGATTCGCGGAGAATTGAGTCATCAAACACTGGAGGGGGGGGGGGGGATATCCGCAGCAGATTGTGCGACGGAGTGAGACAACCATCCAGCGAAAACAAAATGGCCGCGGTTAAACAACCGTTGAATCAACCATTAGGATTTTTTTTACGGTCGACTTTATAGTTGTAAAGCTGTCCAAATTCAACCGTTGATTATTTCGGTTGACTTTGCAGTTGCCAAAATTGCTAGCGCGGTAATATATTTATAGTCGTATTATTATATTCATTCTCGTAAGTTACGATTCGCGGCCGGATGGATGTGGCTTGTTTTTGGGGATAATGCTTTATCGCTTGATGATAGTATATGAGAATATAATAATGCGAATATAAATATATTTTCGCTTAGTTTTTATGAATTACAATTTATTTCGCATAGGGACGGGTGTGAGTAAAGCGCAAACAATTCTTTAGACGATAAATAAGTTGTAATTTAGATTTATTATTAAATTAAAATTAACGTACAAACTAATAATGATAACTAATAAAAATAACTAATCAAATAAGAATTAATGGTAATCAGAATTTTAAAAAAAGCACTGAGCGCGGGGAACGATCCCGGGCCCCTGCGGACCGAAGCCAGGAACGCTACCAACGGGACCATCTCATCGCTTGTAGAATATGCACTTTCTGGTACTGACAATTCGCGGCCAGATGAATGATTCGCTTGTTTTTGGGGATAATGCTTTATCGCTTGATGAAAGTATGAGAATTAATATAATAATACGAATATAAATATATTTCCGCTTACTTTTATGAATTATAATTTATTTGGCATAATGATGGGTGTGAGTAGAGTGTAAACAATTTTTTAGAAGACAAATAAGTTGTAATTTGGATTTATTGTTATATTTAAATTAACGTATAAACTAAAAAAAAAGCGATCAGGGTGCCCGATACATTTTTTTGTATACATTGATAACGCAGAGAATCAAGAGCTAAATAAGCATTGAAATCGTCTAAAAGCCTTGCGCGTTCCGTCGAGTGACTTCACGCGCGAGTCGTGCTCAGATTGCTTTTTCCCTCGAAGCCTTCGTTTCGGCTTGGCCGCACATGAACGAGCTCGGCGTCCATGTGTTGGTGTAGCTGCCGAAGGCGCGGTCGGGAAACTTCGGCGCGCTCGGCTCTTTCCGAAGATGTCCGAGCGTCGCTCGCTCACGAACACGCGCTACTATGATTGTGTGATGGGCGCGTAAGAGGCTAGAGAGGGGGTAACTTTTGCGCGCGATCTGGCTATATATCATTTTGCATCTCTCTCGCACGCAGCCTACTTCTCAAGTATCATGCTGCCTTATGCACAGTTCACTTCTCATTATTTACTTGTTCCGTCTCTGTCACACGCAGCTCACTTCTCGACGTCTTAGCAATAGTGGCGCCATCCCGGTATGACCACATTTTTGTAGCCACTTTTTTCAAGTCTCTCCATAAGAGATCGGACTCCTCCCACTCTAGCCTCCCTGTGGTTGACGGACAACAGCTGATTTTTGCTGTATCGTGAAGTATCAACATCTCTTAACCAAATATCGTGTACCGACCTTTGAGCAAGGAGACTATAGGGAAGGAGTCCAATCTCCGCATTCTGGCGCGTCCGCCCTGGTACTTTACATAACCACAGGATAACGGTTAGATTTTTGGGATAGTTGGAATTGGACAAAATTCTGCCGACTTTCTAACCGTGTTTCTGACCACTACCCGTGATTTGCTCAAGTTAGAAAGATGATTAGAAAATTGGTTTAAAATTCGAATTACAACTTCGCCGAAAAGCACCCACTTGTAACCGAATTTGTAACCGTATTTATAACCACTATCTGTGATGCGCTCAAGTTAGAAAGATCGTTAGAAATATGGTTGTAAATTTGAAATATAACCCTGCCGAAAATCAACCACTCGTAACCAAAATTATAACCGTATTTATAACCACTATTCGTGATTCGCTTAAGTTAGAAAGCGAATAGTGGTTATCAATACGGCTACAAATTTGGTTACGAGTGGTTGCTTTTCGGCAGGGTTGTATTTCAAATTTCCAACCATATTTCTAACCATCTTTCTAACTTGGGCAAATCACGCGTAGTGGTCGAAAACACGGTTAGAAGTCGGCAGAATTTTGTCCAAATACAACGGTTAGTTTTTTTGTTGTAAAACCGGTATGAATGAACGGTTAGGCAAACTGCCAGGGCGTAAAAGTGCAACAAACTAGGGTTCCGCATAAGCGGCGCTGGGAACGTTAGTCATTGCGTACTCTATATACATGTATGTTTTGCGCATGCACTGTTATCAGCTGTCTGTGTTGTTATTAGCTGTCACATGAGCTGAACATTTTAATTTTCTTAACCTTAATTAATTTTATAAGTAAATTTCGTGTAGCTGTAGTAGTGCCTTAAGATGTTTCTACATTTAAGTCATGTTAATTTAAGAAAGTTAATGTTTCTAAAAAATGCCATAATAATTTATATCCGACGTAAATATAAATTCCATTCAAATGTGGTTAGGTGACCGAGATTATAGTGTGTAAAGGACGTAGAAAATGTCAGTGACTGGAACATCCGAGTGTAAATTGCAACCTCCCGTACCACTGCGTCAGGTGTATGCTTTACACGAAAACGGAAAATCCACTTTGAATAACTCATCAGATAAACAGCTACTCCGCTGTGCAAATTGCAATAACCTAGATCACCCAGTGGACTATAGCGATACCTATCCTATGATACAAGGTCATATATAAACGCTCATAAAGTAACAGACATTAGACAACGACAACTCACCGAAAGAATTTAAGCGATACACCCGAAAGTCACATCGGAAATATCATTTGCAAAAGCTATGGCACCACCCGCAGCGAGAGTATCAACACAGAGATTCGCTACGCAATAGCGAGCATCATCCGCAGCATAACGAGACTCGCCGCTACCATGAGCTATCGATTTACATTTATTGAAATAATATTAAGACTTAAAGATGCCGATAACAGCAGCCCAAAGTCTACAATGTAACTATTACTGAGATGCGTTTGTTTGTTAAGTTTAATTTTACTCACAATATCAAAAAAGTCTATGTCACCGCACGAGGTACTGCTTTCGATTCTCTCCTCGTAAAGCTTTTTTATAACTGCAATTTTTTTTTTGGTTAATCGAAATTTTTTGTTATGCCTTTTATTGGTAAATTAATTTAATTATTGATTACATATGTTATAAGAATCACAAAAACGCAAATAAAAATAGTAATAATTCCTAAAAGCTATCAACGTCAATGTGTTTATTGATGGTTGATGTGCGTCTGAAATAAAATTTCGTCAATCAACACTTGTCATTGCAAAAATATATTTTTCAATGTAATAATTAATTTGTTTGTCTTTAATAAAATTGTCAACAAAAATAAATCATCGTGCGAAAAAATTATTTATGGTGGAACCTTTCTAATCGGCAGGAAAAAATGAAATGAAAACATTTTAAGAACATCCAAAGAATGTCCATATTTTTTCTCTCGTTGTATGCAGTTTCTGGCCTCCACGATCAAGTTGACCATGCACAGGTTCTGTTTGTTTGGGTAGGCCTCGCATGCTGAAAGTAAAAAGAATATGGTTAAACATCTCACAAATATCACAGATATGTGTACAGATAATAAAAAAAGTTATGTGCAAAATACTATCCCTGATGCAAAGTGTTGCGAAGAACATCGTTGTTTTCAGAACCCCGAGGATCTGAAGCGCCAGACATCTTCGTTAAGGCCTTAGACCACAGTAACGAGTATAAGATCATGTGTATCTCATTTTTTTTAAATCTGTGTCATACATAGTGTTTGATTATTATCAGCATTCAATTACATGCTACAAGAGATGAAAAACAACAGCAATATGTCTTACAAGTCGTACATTAGCATTGGAAAATATTTTACGTAGTTACGAAACATCCGAGGTTACAAAAACTCTAGAAGTGTATGGACAGTGCTATACTGTGAATATTTTAAATAAAATTAAAACATGCGGAGTATAGATTAACGCATTAAATAATTCTGTTACCTTCGGAATGGAAAACAGAATACAGCGGTGCAGCCCTAATCTTTTTTGCTGTGCGTTATCTTTGGCAAGGCCACTGTGGCATCCTGGCACTGCACACGTTCTCCCCATCTTTCTGAAATAAAAATAGACATGTATTAAATTGACTAATCTCAAGATATTTTGAAATTAAAAAAATAAACATTAAAGGTGGGTTTTATTATATTTCAAATTCATTCAAATTCTCGATGTCGAGAAAAGCTTCAGAACGTACAAAGACTGATCATCAGTGCCAGGAACATAGATCTATTTTCTCTGTCAGTGCATAACGGGCAGAAGAGAAAAACAAATATATTACCTTGAATAATCGCGAGGTCCGCGGATCTCAAAAATAACTTCCACGTATAACCTAAAACCTAAACAGAAAAATTTGGAAAAAATAACAGATTAGATTTATAATTCAAAAGTAATTTTTTCGATACTCCCTCGTCCGATACTCTTTTAAAGTCGCCGTCGCAAACGAACAATCTTAGGCCCGGTTCCACAACACTCGGTTAACCGAGTTAACCGAAGTTTAACGGTGACTGGACCAATCAGAACCACGCTGAGCTGGCTAAACTCCGTCTAACTCGGTTAACCGAGAGTTGTAGAACCGGGCGTTAGTAGACGATAGGTGTTTTCTGACAAGCGTCAACAATTAGCCGTCATAACAGTCAGTTTCACCCTGTGCACTGGCTGTATTACTATATTTTTGATACACTAAAGATACGGACGACGCCTACAGGCCATATTTAAGACCACGCTCTTGAATCAAAGGGGGTAGCCGGTTATGGGGGGTCTGACGGCCCCCACCGAGTTTGATCGAATCGACCCAAAAACCTGAAAGAGGGCTGAAAAACAAAATTTTAGAGATATTTTTTAACCCCCTAAACCCTTATGAAAACACCATAATCGCAAAAAATGCGTTTTTTTTATGTTTAATTTTTTTTCGAGCTTTCAAATGCATTTTAAAGCGGTTTTAACACAACCAAAATTTTGTTTCAGATGTGTAGACATGCCCTGAATTTTTCCAGATTTTTTCGTAAAGTTAAATCATGTGCAACATAATTTTAATGGCATAAAAACCGTAAAAAATCGTCATTTTTTGTATTTAATGCTATGGTTTTTATTGACGTATTAATGGTAAAAAATCGTGCACCATAGCATAGAAAGCTACTATCTTCCTCTACAAAATGACGCTAATTGGGCTCAATTCGGTCGTCTCTAGCGTCCGAAAATCAAACTTGAATAAATTCCGTTTTTATAATTTGAGCATTTTCAGTTACGAAAATGACACAAAATCATATTTTTCAATTATTTTACTTAATAAAAGTACATTTTGGGGTTTCTGAGGTCGCCGATTACAAATTTGATGTCAAACAGCTAACAAAAAAAAAAAATTACACATGTCATCAAATGAAAATGGTATTTGCTATTTCGGTTTTTTCAATAATTAAAAGTCATTGTATTTTAAAAAATCTATTTATTTATAATAATATTACATACATTCATCTAATATATACATTAAACAGACACAAGTAATACATACATTGCAACATGATTGTTATGTTGTTAATCTTCGTCACTGTGTTCTTCAATAACAGGTTCGACATTATCAACGTGAAATAGATTCGTTAGAATTTGAGCTGGGCGGATGATTTTGGACAAATACCATGCATGACTTAAAAAGTAAATGATTGTTGCAACGTGGGCACAGCAACCAACAGTTCTTAGCCCATTTGCACAATCACATACGTAGTTTTTTATACCGTTATATCCAATACTGTTAGGGTCGTACTGAACGTAACATCTGTATACTTTCTTGTTTATATGTCTTGATTTAACTTCACATTTCAAAATGGTATCGTCCTCCAACAAGTATTGCATATTCAAAAGTCCTTCTTCGGTATACATTTCAGCTAAGTATGAAACAGTTTGCGATAACTGGTACGAGCCAGTGAAAAGGATCTTCAAATCTTGTTCTGTCATTTCCGGAAAGTCTAATACGTCATTTGATGTTAACGGTTTGAAGATCCTTTTCTTCCTATTCCAGTTTTGTTCTTCCACAACTTTCGCTAAAGAATTGTCAACGTCTTTTCTTTTCAA
Source organism: Ophion ellenae (assembly GCA_963210295.1). NCBI lineage: Eukaryota > Metazoa > Arthropoda > Insecta > Hymenoptera > Ichneumonidae > Ophion > Ophion ellenae. The sequence continues at coordinate 36,433,804 of OY723386.1, read as the reverse complement.
CATTTGCTCGGCAATTTGATCTTGTAAATCGGTATCGCAATTCAGTCTTTTTCCAAACTCATTAACCAAAAAATTCGCTACTTTGCAATAAAGCATCGCTGAATCCAACATGTTGTTGTTAAACTGATTATGCAAGAGTTTGAATTTACTACCGATTATACCGTGGACAGCCTCTACCACCCACCTCAATTTCGTAACAAATCGACTTTCGTTTGCTTCATTTGTTGGAAGTTGCTTTCTTTTGCCTTTCAACGCTGGCATCAACACAACGAACCCTTGAGATTCTAACCAATCTTTGACGTCTCTGAACCCCCTGTCAAGTATAAAAACATCCCCTTTTTTGAGGATTGATCTCAAGCCGTTCGGATCACTTAGTACATGTTGTAAGATTTTCGCATCATTCACAATTGCTTCGTACGGTCCGTAAACATCTATTACATATCCATCTGTGGCACAAACTGTGAAGGGTTTACAGAGTGGACACTTTTTCTGACCAGAGAAAGATTTTTTTTGGTAACAATTATTACTACTTTTTTGGTGTCGAAGGTATGAACCATCAGCAATCAAGAGCAGGCGATCTTCAAATCCGTGTAATTTTTTTACGTAAGGCGACGTGTGATTAGCAATTAAATCTTCGCGAGAACATGCCCGAGCTCCGAAACGAAGTGGAAAGACGTCTTTCGCGAATGAATCCAAAACCGATTTGCAATAAGCAGATACTAGTTGTTCAGATTTGATATCGAAAATTGACGCAGTGATTGTGTTGGAATTTCCAGTTCTTAATTTAAAAAGGAATATTAAAAGAGCTTGATTAATACTGCGATTTTGAGAATTTCGCAAAGTGACCAACATGTTTTTTAGAGTCTTGATTTCTGCAACTGTGTATCCAGTTAGCGATTTTATGCGCTCTGCCGATAAATTGTAATCATCTACTCTGTCTAAAATACTGTTGTCGCATTTTTTGGACAGTGCATCCAAAAATAATGCCAACTCTTGAGAACTGATAGTACAAGTATTCGAAAATATTTTCAAGTTTGAAATTTCGTCAACGTACATACGTTCACTGATAAGATGTACAGGACAACAGCGATTGCCTTTTGGAATGAAAATTCGTGAACTTATAAATACCTGTAACCTCGCTTTAAACGGAACAACCGGAGATGTCGTAATTGGAGTAAGACATACGCAACAACATTTGTGAGTCGCGGTAACTCTGTTGAAAGGCATCTCGATCATTTCATAGTCCGGTTCTCTTGGACGAAGAACGTAAGGAGGGTCCTTAGAAGATTGTGATGACTGTCCTGTGGAAGATCCAGACTCCGACCGTGACAATTGTTGCGAAGACTGTTCCGAAGATTGTTCTGTGTCATCTGATACTGTCAAATTGGAGAGTGTTGATGAATGTCTCTCTACAGGATCGACAGAATTTTGTTCGCGATCAACATCTGGCAGAGGATTTTCCTCGGGATTGACGTTTGGCAGAGGATTTTCTTCGGGATTAAAATCCAACTAAAGATTTTCTTCAGGATCAGAATCACTGCTCGTCGATGGTGAAACCGTTCGGGATTTAGCGATTGCGGAACGACACAGATGACATAAAACGTCACCTTTCTCTACTCGTTTACCTAGTAGTTTAGTATATAAGTGTACGTCATCATCTGAAGAAATGGACTTCTGTTTTCCGGTATCATAACGCAACAATCTGTTGCATCTTATGCACCTTTCACCAGCCGTACATTTTCGTTTTTTCGGTGGCATCGCACAGTTTTTCCTAAAGAAAAAAAAAGAACATTGTTATTTTTTTAATTATGATTAACAAATTATTTTTTTTTTTTTGAAAAAAATGAAAAAAGTAACTGAAACCCGGAATAAAAAAAAACCATAATTAAAAAAACAAATAGAACAAAAGTAACGAAAATCGAAAGTACATTAAAAATTGTAAATCAAAACAAAAAAAATGTTGAAAACATCGGTAAACAAAACAGAAATAAATTATTGTATTCCAAATCATTTTTTTATTGAAATATCGTTTCGTCTTAGTTTTGTTTTTTTTTTTTGCTTTTTTTAAATTCTTTTCATGTGAGTGAACTAAACAACAACTTGAAGTTGACGGCCACCTTCTGTACGATTTCAAGTCGACTATGAGGCAAACGATTGTAGATTGAGGTTATGATTATAAATCAATTTTTATGTTGATTGATATTTAAATTGATATTCAAACTCACCTTAGAATACTGCTTCAATCACTTCGTGTTGAGATAGGCAGGTTAAACGATAAATTAAAAAAACGCTGTTAACAAAACAAATAGATTTGTTTAACGGAGCAGAGCGCGTCGCATGACGTGTGTACTGGACGGCGGCTGAACACAGAGAGAAAGAGAGACCGCGTGGAGCGGGGTTCTCGATGCGTCAGTGCGTAGTGGGCATGCGCAGTACCGTGCGGAGGGGCATACGAGCCTAAGGCCCACGTGGGTACGGTGGCCTTAGGCACTCGGGTACGTGGCTTAATAAGGTACAAGTTGGGATTTTCTCCGCCAGGTGACAGTTTAGTCGGGGAATTCCAAATTTTTTTTCTGAATAATACGTAATTTTTTGTTTGTTAATATAACTATTGACAGCTGTTACGATTAAAAATTCGTGTATAAGAATGAATTTATAATCAGCGACCTAAAAAATCCTTATTAATATCGTTCCCATAGCTTTTTTAAAAAATTTCAAAAATTAAAATATTTTTCCTTCGTTTTGACAGCTGTCATGTGACAAAACTAATTTTTGACATCAAATTTGTAATCGGCGACCTCAGAAACCCCAAAATGTACTTTTATTAAGTAAAATAATTGAAAAATATGATTTTGTGTCATTTTCGTAACTGAAAATGCTCAAATTATAAAAACGGAATTTATTCAAGTTTGATTTTCGGACGCTAGAGACGACCGAATTGAGCCCAATTAGCGTCATTTTGTAGAGGAAGATAGTAGCTTTCTATGCTATGGTGCACGATTTTTTACCATTAATACGTCAATAAAAACCATAGCATTAAATACAAAAAATGACGATTTTTTACGGTTTTTATGCCATTAAAATTATGTTGCACATGATTTAACTTTACGAAAAAATCTGGAAAAATTCAGGGCATGTCTACACATCTGAAACAAAATTTTGGTTGTGTTAAAACCGCTTTAAAATGCATTTGAAAGCTCGAAAAAAAATTAAACATAAAAAAAACGCATTTTTTGCGATTATGGTGTTTTCATAAGGGTTTAGGGGGTTAAAAAATATCTCTAAAATTTTGTTTTTCAGCCCTCTTTCAGGTTTTTGGGTCGATTCGATCAAACTCGGTGGGGGCCGTCAGACCCCCCTTAACCGGCTACCCCCTTTACGGACGTTTCTTATATCCACCCAGGAAGCAAAATGTTATCTAAATGGCATCCGAAAGATATGGCGAAACGGATACGGATAACTTTTTGGTTGTCCAAAAAGACGCCGTTTTGTATTACAAAACGTATCACTTATGTCCGCTTGGCAGATCACTTTTTGTGTCCGATAGTTAACTATACGGCAACTTTTAATGGTTATGAAAGTGTCGACAAAAGGTTAACTCTTTTCGGTTGTCGGTACATTAGCACAAAGTCATCAAATCGATATATCTTAAAGATATCTTCTTAAAGGCACAAAAATGCGAAGATACCACTGCCATCTAAAAGTCGTCCAATAGGCATCCGAATGAGGTTAACAAAATGACATCTAAACGGTATCGAAGAGTACTATCGAAAATATATCTATTTATTGGCGATATATATGTATAACAATATCCTATCCATTTCTTTATAAAAATTAACCTATTAATAGTCTAGAATATTTAATACGGCTCAATAATCTAGACTGTTAATAAGTTAATTTTTATCATGAAGAAATTGATACGATATTGTTATGTCGGTTTCGAAGTGGGCTAGGTCATCATAAATAAAACATCGATGTATTCATTATGAGTGAAATGTAATTTAATATTATAAAAACGGTACAGTCGTTATTAGACGTCTCTCCTGTTGCAGTCACGTCTTTTGGTGGTTGCCACCCGAGTAAAAATGATTGTATATACTTAGATACAATTATATAAAAATGATATACAAGCATATATATTTATATATAGGTTTATATATAATTGTATATAACTCTATACATTCGTATATATAATCCGATATAAACGTACTTCCATCAAATTTGATTTGATAAAATTATATATAGTTCTGTATATAACGATATATGGAGATACTATTTTTATAGGGAGTTTATATAATTAGATATAATATCATATACAGTTATATATAATTTAATATAGTGTTGTATATAATTATATATATACGTGAAACTTATTTAGGGTTTATATAATTAGATATAATATTATACACAGTTATATATAATTCAATATAGTGTTGTATATAATTGTATATATACGTGAAAACTTTATTTACGGTATATAAAATTGTATATGACTGTATATGACCCGAGTAAAAAGGATTGTATATACTTATATACGATTATATAAAAATGATATGCAATCATATATACTTATATAGGTTTATATATAATTGTATATGATTCTATACATTCGTATATATAATCCGATATAAATGTACTTCCATCAAATTTGATTTGATAAAGTTATATACATAGTTCTGTATATAATGATATAAGGAGAGACTTATTTTTATAGGGGGTTTATATAATTAGATATACAGTTATATACAGTTATATATAATTCAATATAGTGTTGTATATAATTATATATATACGTGAAAATTTTATTCACGGTATATAAAATTGTATGTGACTGTATATGAGTACTTTCATTTTCTTTTGATATAATACATATAATTGTATATATCATTATATGGCTTCATATATGATTAGATATAGAAAAAGGTTTCTTTGGTTTTATTCGCGTATGGAAGGTAAATCAAAGGAAGCAGGAAGCACGTAAGTCGAAAGATTGTTTATTAAAAGTTAACAATTTATGTATTGATGCAATATATTTACCAAATTTGATTACACTTATTGGGTTTCTTACAGAGATAATTTCCAATTCTGATAAGTTGATTGATATTAGTTTTTTCTTGATATATCCCGAGTAAAAATGAATATATATAATCATATATAATTGTATATTAATTGATCATATACAATTGTATACAAAAATTGGCCCGATAGAATTTTATATATTTGTATATAAACGTATACAATTGTATACGTCTATATACAAATATACAAAATTCTATACAATTGTATACGTTTATATACAAATATATAAAATTCTATCGGGCCAATTTTTGTATACAATTGTATATGATCAATTAATATACAATTATATATGATTATATATATTCATTTTTACTCGGGAGGTAAATCAAAGGAAGCAGGAAGCACGTAAGTCGAAAGATTGTTTATTAAAAGTTAACAATTTATGTATTGATGCAATATATTTACCAAATTTGATTACACTTATTGGGTTTCTTACAGAGATAATTTCCAATTCTGATAAGTTGATTGATATTAGTTTTTTCTTGATATATCCCGAGTAAAAATGAATATATATAATCATATATAATTGTATATTAATTGATCATATACAATTGTATACAAAAATTGGCCCGATAGAATTTTATATATTTGTATATAAACGTATACAATTGTATACGTCTATATACAAATATACAAAATTCTATACAATTGTATACGTTTATATACAAATATATAAAATTCTATCGGGCCAATTTTTGTATACAATTGTATATGATCAATTAATATACAATTATATATGATTATATATATTCATTTTTACTCGGGCATGCTCCAAGCGATCCCGTGGATAACCTCAAAAGCAGACATACGCTTTTAGAATAAAAAAATAGTACATTAAACACATATGTACTCACAGAGGCGAAAAGAATAGTAGGATAAAAGGCACTCACGTATATGTCTTTCGACACCTTTATTTTTTCAACTACTTGTTGTTACACACAATTTTTTGCCGGTGAAATGAAATATGACACGCTACATTTGGATGACTTTTTACTATTTCCCGCCAATACCAAATATCTTAAAAGACAGCATATTACCGATATCTGAAAGATGTCATGAAAAAGACGTCTTATGTAATTCGTCTTTATGATATCCTTTGGATAACGTTGAACTAGATACAATAGATAACAGTAAATGGATAACTTTTTGATAACTTAAAAAAGTCATCAATTGGATAATATTTTGGGATACCTTTTAGGCATCCGTTTTCATCGCCGAAAGATATAAAAAAGATAACTTTACGGCAGCATTATACGAGATGTCATTTGAAAGATGTCGAATAGTTATCTTACGGTCGTGTCTTAAAGGTAACCTGACAACGGTAACTTATTGACGTCAATTGGACATTTATGCTGCCGGGGCATTCGCACAGTGCAGCGAGATCGCGCGTAAAAGTTACCCCCTCTCTAGTCTCTTACGCGCCCATCACACTATCATAGTAGCGCGTGTCCGTGAGCGAGCGACGCTCGGACATCTTCGGAAAGAGCCGAGCGCGGTCGAAGTTGCCCGACCGCGCCTTCGGCAGCTACACCAATCCATGGACGCTGAGCACGTTCATGTGCGGCCAAGCCGCAACGAAGGCTTTGAGGGAAAAAGCAATCAAAGCAAGCCTCGAGCACGCGCGAGGCTTTTAGATGATTTCAATGCTTATTTAGCTCTTGATTCTCTGCGTTATTAATATACACAAAAAAAAGTATCGCGCACTCTGATCCCTATTTTTTTTAGTTTATACGTTAATTTAAAGATAATAATAAATCTAAATTGCAACTTATTTATCTTCTAGAAAATTGTTTACGCTTTACTCACACCCGTCCTTATGCCAAATAAATTATAATTCATAAAAGTAAGCGGAAATATATTTATATTCGTATTATTATATTAATTCTCATACTTTCATCAAGCGATGAAATGGTCCCGTTGGTAGCGTTCCTGGCTTCGGTCTGCAGGGGCGCGGGATCGTTCCCTGCGCTCAGTGCTTTTTAAAATTATTATCACTGTTAATTCTTATCTAATTAGTTATTTTTATTAGTTATCGTTATTATTTTAATTAGTTATCTTTTAGTGTCGAAAAATGTATCGCCCACTCTGACCGCTTATTTTATTAGTTTGTTACGTTAATTCAAAGATAATAATAAATCTAAATTACAACTTATTTACCTTCTAAAAAATGGTTTGCGCTTTACTCACACCCGTCCCTACGCCAAATAAATTTTAATTCATAAAAGTGAGCGGAAATATGATTATATTCGTATTATTATATTCATTCTCATATGTCCCGAGCGGCTCTATCTTATTTCGCTCAGACCTTCGAGCAGTAGCGTAATTGAATAAGTCCCATATGTACTAACGTAACTCTCCCGCCCTGCGCGAAGTATCGTATCTCGGCAGACCCTGTTCATTCTAACGCATCTCCGGGCGCGCGTGAGATCTATCGTTTCTCCCGCAACCTTAGAACGGAGTATCCTAACTCGCCGACTGCGATATGCTCTATCGTATTTCAGATTCACCAAAATGTTCCATAGTAAGTCCAAATTTGGTGATTTTTTAAAAACATCCCAGACAAAATTTTAAATCATTCTGATAATTTTTGTGCTATAATTAATTAAAGTAAAGCAAGGTATCGTATCCCTTCGCGCTCTAAAAGTTCCATTCTAGTTTCTACTCTATCGTAAGTCGTCGATCCTACTATCGTAAGATCGTAAATCTCGACAACTTACAATGAAAGAATAAGTTATGTAATAATAACAGTTATGAGTTATTACAATATATGTTATTATTATGACGTGAATTGAAATAATATACAATAGTAATTCATTAATTTCAACAGATAATTATTTAATCATGAAATATAGAAAAATAATAATCGATATGATATTATCAACACATTTTGAGGTTGGGCGACATACGAATTGTATTACGGTAATCAGTATATCTATCACATCTATAATATATGTACTATTCTCCCCTCCACGCTAATGCACGGAGCGAAAATGCGAAAATTTATTTCTGCAATCCACAAAAATCATCGAACACAAAGCCGTGTGGGCTCGAGCGGCCGGCAAATCTGATTCCTCCTACGAAACATGCATTGTATAATGCGTTACGCGTCAAAAGCTCCTAGGAATCGTAAATGTATATTATTATTACCTCAACTTTTCTGTACAGTACTTTTGATAATCTTTTCGTTGAATTAATAATTGGGACGTATTTTTTTCATTGTAATAATAACAGTACTACATAATATTGCCAATTACCATATTTCTCTAAATACGTGCGACAATGCGACCTCGTATTATCATAATATTCATGATGATGATTTTTTTTTTTGAGGCGGGGGGAAATGCTGGTACGCACCGTGGGGGATGTTAGATCGTCCCCCGTGTCCGGGGCTCCTCTCTCGACCCTACCCGCTAAAACTCCCCTCCATCAGCTCCAAGGCGTCACCCCGGAACCGCTTTCGCATTACTTCGGGGTGACGTCTTTTATCCTCAGGGCCCCCCTAGGGGGCCCTTTCCTCCTCTTCCAGCACTCGTTTTTTCAGGCGGAGGACCACCTCCACGTAGGTGGTGACCTCCGCCCAAGCTTCGTCGTCCAGCAGCATAACCCCGACGATATTTTCCGGTGTTATGCTCCCATACGTTGCCTCGAGAGGGGCCGTCCACACACTCCATTCTTCACACTCGAAGAACGTGTGGAGGGCGTCGTCCCTCGGGGACCCGCAGGATAAACAGCACGAGTCCCGGGCCTTGCCGATCTTGCTCAGGTAGGCCCGGAAATACCCGTGCCCCGACAGCATTTGGGTGAGGTAATAATCGACCTCACCGTGCTGGCGGTCGAGCCAGGTGGATAGCTGGGGTATTAGCCTCGCCGTCCACCTGGCCCGCGAGTCCCCGCTCCATCGTTCCTGCCAGGCTCGCAGCGTTTCGGCCCTGGCCATCTCCCGTCGTCTCTCCTCGTCCAATTCTTCGGGGAAGTCCCGGTGGACGGACCTCCGCTCCTGGGCGAGGAGGTCGATGGGTATGACCCCGGCTATGGCCAGTACCACTGGCTCCGAGACCGTGCGGTAGGAGCTGGCAACGCGGAGGGCCCCTCTCCGCTGCACTGCGGCCATACGCATCCGGTTAGTCTCGTACCGGAGCGCCCAGACTTCGGCGCCATAGAGCATTATAGACTCGGCAGTGCGGAGTAATAGACAGCGCTTGCAGGGCCGGGGGCCGCCGATATTGGCCATGACCCTGCTCAGCGACGTCGTTACAGCAGCTGCCTTATCCGCTCTCATTCTTATCTCTTCCCCGAAGGTGAGTCTGCAGTCGATCTTCACCCCCAGGTACTTGATAGACGCCCTTGTCCCGACCGTCGCCTCTCCCACCCGCATATCCCGAAGGAGGGGGATACGCTTCTTGGTGAGAAGCGCGATCTCGGTTTTCGCCAGCGCTAACTCCAAGCCGTGGTCGCTCATCCAGGAGCGGACCCGCCGCATTACCTGGTTGAGGCGCATCTGTGCCGCCTCAACGCTTCGCGCGATGATTACGGCGGCAATATCATCCGCATACCCAACCAGGAATGTACCCTCAGGCATCATACGTAGGATCCCGTCATACGTTATGTTCCATATGTCGGGACCCAGTATGGAGCCCTGGGCCGCCCCTGCCGTGATCTCGCGGCAGGCCGGACCATCTGCGGTGTAGTACGTGAGCGAGCGGTCTTTCAGGTAATCCCCCAGTATACGTAGGAGATACTCGGGGACACCGAAATCCCGCTCCAGCGCGCTTAGTGCGTCGCTCCACCGCACCGAGTTGAAGGCGTTCATCACATCGAGCGTGACCAGTAGGGAGACTGGGCGGAAGAAATGATTTCCCCGCTCTGTGCCCCTGGCTGCCTCGACCACGTCCTGGATAGCGTGGATCGTCGACCTCCCTTTCCGAAAGCCGTATTGCCTCTCGGAAAGGTCCCCAGCGGCTTGGACGGCCGCATGGAGGCGAGGTCGAAGAAGCTTTTCCAGGAGCTTGCCGGCTGTATCTAACATGCACAGGGGTCTGTAAGATGACGGGCTGTCCACCGGTCCACCCTTGCCCTTCCTGATGAGGACAAGCCTCGCCTGCTTCCAGCGGAGAGGGAAGACCCCCGCCTGCAGGCAGGCGTTGTACATCTCAAGGAAGAGCGCTGGGTGCCCTTCAACTGCGGCTTTGAGCACCTCTGCTGGCAGGCCGTCAGGGCCTAGTGCCTTCTTATTTTTGAAGGACCACGCCGCGCACCGCAGCTCCTCCTCGGTAAAGAGGTGCATCGGTGCTTCCTCCGGTGTTCGAGGGCGGCGCGGCAGCGTGGGGTGATTGGGGAATAGAGCATCGACGATAGCGCCGATGGCCTCCGCATCAGTGGGGGCGCTGTCAGAAAAAGCCCCCAATTTGCGAAGGACCAGTTTGTACCCCAGTCCCCAGGGATCGCTGTTCAGATCCTCCCCAAGCTTTTTCCAGCAAAGATGCTTACTCCTCTGGATGGTCCGGCGGAGCTCTTTCCTCGCCGCTTTGTAAGCAGTGGTGCTCCGGGCTGCTTCGGGGTCGCGGCGCCGGGCGCGCAGAGCGAGCCGTCTGGCTCGGAGGCATGCCCGCCGCAGCTCCGCGATCTCGTCCGTCCACTAGTACACTGGACGTCTCGTTCCTCGTGTTTTGGCCCGCGGCACGGCGTCCCTGCAGGCCTGGTGGACGTGCTCTATGACAACATCCACCACCATCTCGGCACGTGCGATCCGCAATCCCTTCTAGGACTCGCTGGCCGCTCAGCAGGGCCGGAGACAGCTTTCGGGGGTCCATCTTGTCGACGTACCACCTGGCGGGGCCCCGTGGAGTCCGGGCCCGGACTGGGGTCACATCACGTACGCGGAACGTGATGTATTGGTGATCGCTGGCTGTATAGTCCTCGATCACCCTCCAGTCCTCGACTCGCGACACCAGGTTCTCCGTCGCCAGGGAGACATCGATGATAGTCTCCCTGTAGCCTGGCCTTCGGAAGGTGGACGTTGAGCCGACGTTAAGCACCGCCAGCCCGAGTCTGGACGCCATGTCCAATACTCGTCCACCCCTAGAATCTGGCCAGGTCTCCCCCCATTCCAATGCTTTCGCATTAAAGTCTCCGGCCACTACCAGCTCGTCCTCCATGGCTCGGGCTGCATCCTCCAGGCCATCGAGTTTGGCCTGGAAGTCCGCAATTCTTTCGTTCGGGGTGAAGTAGCCGCTGACGTAGGTCACGTCACCGCTCCTCACCCAGACGAAGCCGCTGCCCTAGCCATGATCAGCGACTTGAAATCGTCGCCGATCAGGGACCCAGATGGCCGCCGTGCCGAGGGTATCGGGGAACCATCCTGGCCCTTCTCTGTCTCGATATTGCTCGCTGATCAGGACAAGATCAACGGCCTTCTCGCGACAGATCTGGGCCAGGAGATCGTTGGCCACCGTGCTCAAAATGTCCGCCTGCGGCCGGTCGGAGGATGATCGCCTCTGGCCTAGGGGGCCGCGCTTTCCTCGGCGCATGTCCCGTTTTTTACGGGCTGAGCTGGGGGTTGCGCATTTGGCGGGGCTGGCCCCGTCGCCTTGCCTCCTGTCTTTTTCTTTTTTTGTCTTTCTTCTTTTTTTTCTTCTTCGTCTCTACGACGGTCCATCCGCCTTCTGGGGTTCCGCCGCTTCTCTTTTTTTTTAGCACCTCCGATGCTGGGGGCACCGGTGGACTGGGGGCCGCTCGTTTCTGCCCGCCCTTTTGAGCGGACCTGGGGTCAGGCGCAGCTGTTGCGGCTGCGTAGCTTTTCCCAGGTTTTGAGCTTGGCCCAGGCCCCGCGCGGTCGGCAAGAAGAGTTGCCGGGCCTCTTGGACGGTTGTGCGCCACCTGGAGAGGACTTTGGCACTCTCGAAGTTGCTCAAGGTGCTCCACCAGGACGGGGAGGCCTTCCTTGATGGTCCTGCTGATGTTTGGTTGCCTTTTGAGTGCATTCATCATCGTCTTTAAGAGGCCGAACATTTCTGTGAGCCTCTCCTCTATGCTTTCCACGCGTTCGGCGAAGATCGCCTCCTGGGAGGCTACATCATCGACCTCTTCCCTCCGTACCGTCGTGTTTCCATTTGAAAAATCCATGTTTTATTTGAACCAGCGCGTCGTGTGCTAGGGGGTGGGCCGTAATAGTCAGGAACGGGTGTACCCTCGGAGGACGATGCCTCCTACCCTAGTTCCCTGAGGCCTGACCTACGCTTAGCCGGTTCCGGAAAACACGGACGGACCGGCGCTCGCCCGGAGCGATGCGGCTTCCGACCGCCGCATTCAAAGCACACTTCCTGATCAGGGCCCGAAGGGGCTGGCTCCTGATGCACACCACAGTGGCCACCTCGGCAGAGCAAGCTCACATCAGCTCTCTTCGCAACGACGAGGGAAACGTCGTCGTCGGTCGAGAGCACTCCCAGTGTGCTGCGATGTGCAAGGATCGAGGTACGCCCAGCCGCATCCACAGGATGACAGACGCTGGGAAGCGCGCGCCGCCCGAGACGGGAATGGGCGTGCACTCTTTACGTACCAGGTTCCGATTTGGTCCGCGAGTGGTATTTTATTTCCCACCTACCCGACATATCTGCCGAGCATTCCCCTATCCGCCACCTGGGGACGCGCCCGATGGAGGTCGGAAAACCCCGCACGGGATTCATGATGGTGATAATAATAATAATAATAATAATAATAATAGTAATAATTGAAATACTTCATTATCATAGTGTACCGTATTAATATATGTTGAATGAGAGTTGCGTACTATAATAATTATGTTATTGTAATGTCATTAATAATAGCTTCTATAATTCTATAATAACTTCTATAATATAGCTGTAATAGCTTCTATAATAATTTCTATGGAGATGATAATGAATTCTCTCGTGAAACATAAAATAACAAAAAAATCTACAGTGATTGACCTGTTTATTACCCTCCACCTCCTAGATTCTTAGATAAGGATTTTCTTAGATAATGATTTTAGTTACTACCTTATACAAGACCAAAATCAAACTAAAAATGACCAATTGAACTTTAATAAAGAAAAACAAATTTTCACTTAGAGACCAAACTTGAAAGTAGTCGTACTTATTACATTCCGTAACGATTTTATAAATAATTATAAAATTCGTAATTCAAGTAATGATAATATAATATATTATTAGAATATAATTCTGATCATAATATTTCAGAAAATATCAACAATATTACATATTATTTTATGAAATATCGCTGTTGTTAATCGTATTTTATACAATATACTATATTATTTTAATATTATAATTATCAAAACCTTATGGAAAATACCTAGAGATCAAATTTTTTAATTATTCGTTGGAAAATTGACTGAGATTCTGCGATTTTATTTGAAAAAAATTGATTACCAGTTACGAAATATTTTATTGTGTCAATTTTATTCCGAAATTTTACATTGTATGCTATAATTTCATTAGAAAAAAAGATGCATTAGGAAAATCTCTACAAGTAGCTATTTTTCATACAGTCATATACGTGTGCTAATAATTTGAATGAAAGACCTTTCGTTGAAGCATGACAGCTGTCGGAGGAAAGGCCTACCAAAGACCTTTCGACCGAAAAATATGATGGATTTTATTATAATAGTATATTTTGGTTCTACTTTCATAACGCTTTTCACGTATAAAAATATTCTGCGTATAATGCGTAATATTTAGACATAAATGTCGTGATGATTCAGTGATATTTTCTTTTTGAGAACGCGAAACGTTTATACCGCGCTTACTGAAAATCTGCGATTCGTCGATACGATGAAACGTTTTAATGCATCTGAGATGCGGTAGACCACACTGTAAAAAATTTCTGTATGAAAATTAATATACAAGTGTAGGAAGTTTTTATGCGGATACCGCTTGTGAAATTTCAGATACGATTTTAAAAATTCCAAACAGGTTATTTTAAAAATGAAAGTGTAGTTCCGTAATACTAATATACTTGTGCGTTTGAAAAATAATGCACGTGTAAAGAAATAATCACATCCAAGTATATTGAAATCAAGAACCATTTGCTGATATCAATATACAAGTGTATATTAAATCCAAGAACCATTTGCTAATATTAATATACGGGTGTGTATTAAAATTACTGATCCTAAGTATTAAGTTTATTTCAGAAATTGATAATTGCAATACGTTTTTATGTAAAAAATTATCAAATTAAGACCACTCAATTCATATACTGTATGATGCTTTCGTGATACTTGTGTATATGATTTTTTCGAAGCTTTATCCCATAATTAATATTGAATACTTAAATAATAAAATGTAAATGCAGTGAAATCACTGCACGTATGTATTTTTTTTCTTTATATATGTATTCCTCAGAGGCACGGGGCCTTCTCCTTTTATCATCCTCTCCTTTATTCCTTCCATCATTCACAATCCTTCCAGAGTTCCCCCTACATTCCTTCCAGCCCCCCCCCCCCCCCCCAGAGTGTTGACCGCATCCACTCTTTCCTAATGCACTACTGTATCGCATTTGCACGAAGGCCCAGGGAAACTGCGGAAAACCTGGGCCGATACAGGCGGCTATATTCGGTTGAGTTTCAATTGTATTACCATCAAACAGAAACTCAGACAAACTGTTTCCCACTCAGAGGTTGACGCGCAAACCAGTGCACGGGCAAACGGTCACCGCTCCAAGTATTGGCCGCGCCCAATGCTGCTTAACTTCAGTGACCGGCGAGCCCGCACACCGACCGCGCGCCCATCTCTGTCCACTGCACGCATGTATTTGAAATTCATGTGACTTTGAGATATCGTCCGGGTCAACAATTATGAAAATCATAAAATGTTTCTTCAATATTAATATACGAACACATTAAATTCAACTTACCTGTGATTTGTTTTTGACTGTATTCATGTACTGGATGGTATTATTCCGAGAAGTATATCATCGATATTCCTAAAGATTTGTCTTATATTTAACTCAGCGTCGATGAGAAATAATTACAGATAGGGGTACAATCGAGATACTTTCCATTTCCAATTCAGTTCCACATGTATTATATTTTTTCAGGCAGCCGTAAATAAATTTCAAACTTGTTTTGTATTTTCAATACTCTGTTTTTTATAGTTGATTTATTATACATCTGTAGTAATTTTCAATTGAAGACACGGGTTAATACAATACATTTCCCACAAATTTACAAACTTGTCTTTGAAATTCCATGTTGCATCTATTAAATTCTATATCCACGTTAGAATTTCATGTTCCTGTTTTAAATTTACGGTACAAGTGTTTAAAAGTTAATTTCATCTACTGAGTTCGTAAAATTCAATTCCTTTGTATCTTAAATGTATTGTAAATTTCATATCATTTTTTACAATGCATATCACAGTCGGCAAGTTGGTATACTCCGTTCTAAGGTTGCGGGAGATACGATGGATCTCGCGCGCGCCCGAGGATGCATTAGAATAAACAGGGTCTTCCGAGATACGATACGTCGCGCAGAACGCGAGAGTTACGCTAGTACATATCGGACTTATTACCTTACTGCTCGGAGGTCTGAGCAAAATAAGATAGAGCCGCTCGGGACAATCGATATACTTCATCAAGCGATAAAGCATTATCCCCAAAAACTTTCACCGAAATTCAGTTCAGTTCAAAACGGTCACCGAAGTCAGGAACGCTACCAACGGGACCATCTCATCGCTTGTAGAATATGTGCACTTTCTGGTACTTAGGATTCGCGGCCGGATGGATGATTGCCTTCTTTTGGGGATAATGCTTTATCGCTTGATGAAAGTATATGAGAATGAATATGATACTACGAATATAAATATATTTCCGCTTATTTTTATGAATTACAATTTATTTGGCATAAGGACGAGTGTGAGTAAAGTGTAAACAATTTTTTAGAAGATAAATAAGTCGTAATTTAGATTTATTATTATATTTAAATTAACGTATAAACTAAAAAAAATAAGCGATCAGAGTGCGCGATACATTTTTTGTATACATTAATAACGCAGAGAATAAAGAGCTAAAAAGCATTGAAATCATCAAAAACCCTCGTGCGTGCCGTCGGGTGACGTCACGCGCGAGTCGTACTCAGATTGCTTTTTTCCACGAAGCCTTCGTTTCGGCTTGGCCGCACGTGAACGTGCTCAGCGTCCATGTATTGGTATAGCTCCCGCCGGCGCGGTCGGGAAACTTCGACCGCGCTCAGCTCTTTCCGAAGATGTCCGAATGTCGCTCACTCACGGACACGCGCAACTATGATTGTGTGATGGGCGCGTAAGAGACTAGAGAGGGGGTAACTTTTACGCGCGATCTGGCTGCACTGATTCACCATACGAAGATTGGACTCCTTCCCTATAGTCTCCTTGCCTTTGAGTTTTGCGCATCAAGTCTAATTTTTACTGCGGTGAAAATGTCGAATTTCGTCCCAAATAAGCACCATTTGCGGGAAGTGTTGATTTTCTGTTTCAATTGGAAGAAAAGTGCAGCTGAAGCCCACCGAATGCTTGTGGAAGTTTATGGTGAATCTGCACCGTCGGATAAATCTTGCAGAGAATGGTTTCGACGGTTTCAAAGTGATGATTTTAGTGTTAAGGACAAAGAGCGTTCGGGTCAACCGAAAAAGTTTGAAGATGAAGGTTATGCTCTGTATTTGGTGGGATCAGAAGGGTGTGATCCACTATGAGATACTAAAACCTGGTCAAACCATCACGGGAGACTTCTACAGGCAACAATTGATCCGTTTAAAGCGAGCCATAATCTTTCAACATGACAACGCTCGGCCTCACGTTGCTATTGTGGTTAAAAACTATTTGCAAAGTAGGGGGTGGGAAATTCTGGCTCACCCGCCTTATATCCCAGACCCTGCCCCTTTCGACTACCATTTGTTTCGATCGATGCAGAACGCTTTGACTGGAATACGCTTCACGTCACAACAGGGTATCAAAAATTGGCTCGATTCATTCTTGGCTTCAAAGATGAACGCTTCTTCCGCGACGGAATTCATAAATTACCAGAAAGATGGGGGAAAGTAATGGCTAGTGAAGGACAATAATTTGATTAATGTATTTATTCATTTTATCATTCAAATAAGTACGTATTTGAAGAAAAATAACGGACCGAATTAAGTTTTACACCTAATAATTTCGGAACGGCTACGTATATCGGTTTAATACTTTACCACCGTATTTTTGGGATGTTCAAATAACATTTTCCGTAAAAAAATGGATTTTTTATGCCACTACATGTATTTCGCCCCTTAAGCCACAGATCGTACGTTCGGTCCGAGTCTTTTGTTTGGGTTTTTCCAGTACCAGATTTCTTACCGTTGACCTTTGGTTACCAA
This sequence comes from Ophion ellenae, assembly GCA_963210295.1. Taxonomy (NCBI): domain Eukaryota; kingdom Metazoa; phylum Arthropoda; class Insecta; order Hymenoptera; family Ichneumonidae; genus Ophion; species Ophion ellenae. The sequence goes on along the minus strand of OY723386.1, from coordinate 36,416,358 downwards.
CCCGACTAGAAATTTTGATCTGGCAGCCTGAAGACTGATCCGGCCGCTATCGAGCTGCGGTCCTTAATACCGTAGTACGACGGCACGTCTGATCAGTGCCGGAAGTCCCCCGAACCAGTGGAAACTTAGTTCGGGCGCGTGTAGGCACCCTGAATAGGGCCAAGTACGGTAGCCTGTATGCCGCCGTAATATGGCGTCCATGGACGCCGTGTTACGGCACGCCTGCTCTGAGACGGATGTCGATCGGATCAGTAGAGCCTTAGTACGGACGCGAGAAGGCACCCTGAACAGGCCGAAGTACGGTAGCCTGTATGCCACCACGATATTGCGTCCATGGACGTCAGGTTACGGCAGGCCTGATCTGTGTATTCGGTGGACCGGATCGGTGGCACCTTAATACGGGCGCGAGGGGGCACCCTAAACAGGCCGAAGTACGGTAGCCTGTATGTCGCCGTAATATGGCGTCCATAGACGCCGTGTTACAGCACGCCTGATCTGTGCCGGATCAGTGCAACCGTAATTGGCGAATCAAGATTTTGAGGTTAGGTTTCATTGACGTCTGCGATATAAACCGCATGAATTCGAATAATCTACACTCTGCGAGCAAGTAATAAACATGGACTAATTGTTTACATACAAGCGAACTGAAGCGATATTATTTAATAATACATAATTCAAACTATTCTTAATGGAAAAACTTAAAATGACTGATTGATTTATACGCCGTGTGCAAAGGCCCTTAGGCTGTGAAAACAACTCACACGCATGTCATTTCGACAAAAATAGTAAATTCACTTTTATTCTTATTTATATGTTAATGTATATATGTATACATATTTGTCGAAATGACATGCATGTGAGTTGTTTTCACAGCCTAAGGGCCTTTGCACACGGCGTATTTTCTACGCGCAGACGACACACATGATCCACACGCTTTATGGACTGAAAAACGCATATAGATCAAGTGTGTATCGCGTTTGTATCGCGTGGTCTGCGCGTAGAAAATACACCGTGTGCAAAGGCCCTAAATGGGAAAAAAATACTGCGGTAAATACATAATCATTGTTGCATTGCAATAATGCAACCTTCAACATCATACATAAAATTATTGACATTCTTTAGGAGAGAATTAGACTGTTAAAGATAGAAAAGAAAATAAGAAAGTTCACACAAGTGGTAGGATGGCAAAATACGTAGCGCGCTCAGCTCTAGAATAAGAAGGCATGGGTTCAATCCCGAGGATAGGTAAAAACCTTAACGAGGCAGAATACGGTTTAATTCAATTATCATATAGGCCGGAACATAAATAAGGTATATGGAAACAAAAAATACTAACAGAATTTTTTTATTCATAATTTTTGCATTTTTTTATTCGTCATTTCAGGCATAGATACGGCAGCCAGATCAGAGCCTGCAAAGGTATACTGATCAGGTCCGTAACCGGCCTCCGCATCAGGGCCGGATGCAAATAGCGATCCACGTCTGTTAAAGCCCTAATACGGCGGCCTGTAAAGTGCCGAGGCACGGGATACGGACCTATTCTGCCCCGTAGCAAAATTTCTAGTCGGGAAAATGCCTCCAAAGGAGCAACTTTCGTTTGGGTTTCGTTGGATGCGTTTTGTATCATTTGCTTACCATTGATCCTTGGATACCGCGAAGCCTCTGAAGTGTGGCTATTTTTTTTATTTGGTTGGGCTTTCCTTGCATCAGATTATTTGGAATGGTTTTGGGTTGTTCTCTACGAGTTACTTATACTTTTACTAATGGTCATTTCACAGTAACTTTATTCAGATATGCAGCGTGTATATTTATTTTTAGGCGTGGAGCCTTGAACTGCATGAGTGGTTCTTCACTTTAACGAGCATTCGATGCAAAATAAAATGAGCCAACGTGGCTAAATACGCGATGGCCTAGCAAGACAATGATGCACCTTAATTCGAAGTTAATTGTATACGTAATAGTAGGATTGTCAAAGGGAATCTAGAAAAGGAGTTTCTCGCTCAGTTCCTGGATTCCCATTCGGCAATCGCTTCTGACTTCGGGTCAACCGCAATCCTGTTATTTCTTGTATGGTGATCGGTACTCCATCAGTTCACTCATACCAGGGGGTCCAAAAAGTCATTGCAAGCCTCGATCTTTTCTTCCATGTCATCGTACGCTGCATGAAGCGTTGCTGTAGCTCGCTCGACAATGTCCAACGACCGACGCCAGATCTGGGGACGAGGAAAAAACTGTGCTCGAATGACTCCAAAGATTGGTATAAATTTTGTAAAAACTTTAAACTAGACTGAAGTGATTCACTTTAAAGCACTTGGTACTCGCGTTCACTTTAGGTTTCTTCTCCTTCCGGTAAAAAGAGGACAACTCTTTTTTTATCCAATGCTCGTGTCTCGAATTTCATTCCTAAACTTCGAGTACAATGTTGCATTGAGAATTTAGTGACATAGGAATAATTTTTGTTGACCATTTCTTTTTAACGAAATTAATTTGACTCCCGTTTTATTATTGTAATTCATTTTAGCACCTCGAAATTCATTACATATTCTCTCAGAATTTTTTATTTCAACAGATTGCAATGGTGGCGATATCATATGCACCTTTTTCATACACTCGAGAGCTTTGATGTTGCCGGAAAGTTCGTTTGCGTGCAGGGGTGGGCAGTTTTTGACCTCATTCCTGCTCTCATTTAAATGATAAATGTATGTTTCGAAGAGTGTAACCAAATTTTGGCGTTTATCCTCGTATGATTTCTTGTAGTTCTTGTAGCACCCGAACAACTGTTGCTGGTAAATGGCCCGAAAATTAAAAAAAATCACATGCACGATCAGACACTGAACCGCTTACCAACTTCATCGTTAGGCGTGTGAAATTGTCTCTTTTGTTTGCCTCCTATTTCCACTTGGTCTATTTTCAATGGCCCGTTTTTTTGCATTACTCACTTGGGTGGGATCCGTATTTTCCTGGGCCTTTAGCTGGCTGAATGTGGATTCGACGATTGTCATTGACTCCTCTGAGATTTGTGCTAGCAAATCGTAATTGTATACGATATAATTTTGCGACGAAACTAATGCAGAGTCCAACAATTTTTGGGCTGAACTCGGTGAGGGCTCGGCGTAGACATTCGTCGCCTTGTTGAATGAGAATTAAGATTTTATCATGTGTCGTTATTATTGAGTTGTTTAAAGAAAAATAACAATAATAATGGTGAAAATTTTGATGATCGTAGGAATTTCGGTTTCATAATTAATTGGAGCTGACATAGAAACCCTTTGTTATTATAATGTTAATTATACCAATGGTCTCGATTTTTTTCTATTAGATAAGTATTTTCTTCCTCAGTATGTTGTTTTATCTGAATCGCTCGATCCAGTTGAATAATGATAACCGTGAATTAAGGTTGTCGTTAAAAAATATTGGAGTGAATAGATGTAATGAAAATTTTACAAGTCGTTATGATATATTTCCTAAATATGCTGGTCAAAGAAAAACGGAGGTTTTCGCATTGGTTTATTAAATATTCAATTTATAAGTTCACGTCAACGTTCGCTTGATCGCATTGGTTGTATGGGGCAACGTCGTTACGATTTCAGTTTCTCGCGTATAGCTTCCGTATGTAAGAAAAAAGTGATACAAAAAACGAGTATTGTGTGCAGAATAGTGTACACAACAATATTACTGAAAAAGACTGGCCATACATGTGATTAATGAAAATGTATGAAAGATATGCGACTGGTTTACGGAAAAAGGAGGCTTGTTGAGAGGTGTGTAGGGAAGTGTGGCAACGTCGGAACTATAGGAAAACCAAAACCAATCGAAGACTTCTCCAATTTCGAATGCAGTACTGGGCAACAAAGTACGGATCAGTGTGATTTCGATATTTATGCTGATATGTATATGAAAATAGTAAATTGAATAAGCATTAAGCAGTCTAGAGAAAAGTAAACTAGTCTGCCGCGAGGCTTTCACAGAAATGATATTGAAAATATTAGAAATCCGTGTAAGATTGAATGAAGCCCGTAGAGTGCCAATTTTACGTTGGACAAAAAAAGTATGCACTGTAGTGTTTGGGATTTTCATAGATAAAGATGACACAATTTTTGCCCAAGGTTGCTTGAAAGAACAGGCGCAATGAAACCGAATAGATTCGATCTATTTTCTGCCAGATATCATTGTTCTGCAAAGATTAATAGTATTGAAGCGGGATATACATTTAGAGGGGAAAAATTCGGCAATTTTTACGGATGTTTTAAATTAATAAATAATTATTCTAAATGTATCAATCTCTAGATATATTTGAATAGTGTATTTAAGTATGCAAAATATTTTTTTTTATTCATCTATCATTAAAATTGATTTGCAGAAAAATTCCGAAAAATGTTCAGTTAGCACTTGTGGAGTTTCTATTTGACGGTGATCAAAATGACAAAAATGCAAATTTAAGAGAATGGCACACATTTACAACCAAAAATTAACGTCTCACGCAAAATTTCTGTAAAATTGGAAATTCGATTTTAGATTTGAATTCAGCGACCTCGAAAACCCTGAGGTACTCACTTTCGTCGGAATCAAACCATTTTTCAAATTTGCGTCCGCCCTATTGGATCCGCCAATTTTTATTTTGCAAATCCCATTTCAGATTCAGATTCAGCGACCCTAAAAACCTTAACACTGAAATTTTAGGGTAAATCTGTGAAGATTTTTTTCCAACACAAAAGTGGCACGAAAATCTAATTTTCGCCTGGCTGCGAAGGGGTTAAAAAGCGCGAAATGCCGAAATTTCTATTCAAGGTAGGAAATTCGTTAGAGATGAGATAAAAGGTCCATTTAATAGGGAAATCGGAAGAAAATATGAAGTGAGTGAAGGTGCAGTGAGGAAAATATGCGGAGAATTTACCGAGCTTTGCATATAACGGATAAAGACGGACGTGGAAGCGGAAGAAAGACGAGCTTATTGAATGATCGTAGTATTCTCAAGGAAACAAAAAATCCAATGATCACCAGCCGTGTAATAGAGAAAACACCGAGCTGAATATTTATGATCCTACAGTGCGCAGAAGACTACGAGAAAAAGAGCAAAAAATAGTGTTATTCAGCGTCGCCCTTCAATTCGGAAGGCGAAAAAATCCAATTGTACGAATCCTAGAATTCACACAAAAATACGTTGAGGAGCCTGTCGATTTTTGGAAAAAATTATCTCTAGTGTTGAGAACAAGCGGTCGTGAGCAGTTACTACGCGTGTTGTTGAAGCCCGGAGAATAGCTTCTTGAAAAAAAATGTACAGAGAACTGTTAAAAACTGTTAAATAAAGACTTTGTCCTTGAAAGAGCAGCGGGAGATGTTAGCGGCTCAACATGAGCAGCTAGAAGAAGAGGAGGGATGCCTCTATGGACCAGGCATTGCCGATTAGCGGTAATTATAAACACATTTGTGTAAACACGTTACAAAACTTTAAACGCGTTTTTCTCGAAAACACGTTTTTTAAAATGGCTGACATTCTCCTGACCGTTGTAATTAACATATCGACTTGAAATTTGGAGAGCATACTCAGAAAATATGTCTTCACGGAATGACAGATCGTTTTTTCGGTAGATACATTTTTGCATTTATTATTTATCTTTTTATGCGAAAAAAACGCGAAAATTCGATTTTTTTTAAAATTGCCGCCATTTTCCGAAATTTGTACTAAACGAAAAACCCATCCGTCATTCCATGACCGAAGGGTCACAGATTGATAATATGCTTTGAATTTGTGTTTCAGATTAACAAAGAGGGGGCAGTGATGTCAGCCGTTTACCTCCCGCGATTTGAGAACCTGTTTTCGCGGAGCTGCAACAGCCGCCATTTTGGTTTTTTTTTAAAGAATTTTTTTTAACGTTCTGTATATCATGAGTGAAAGCAAGAAAAAAACCGCACTGGAAAAGCTTTACTCGTTTCCTTAAAAACAAAAAAAAAAAGTAAACACCCGAAATATGGCACTCCAAGGACAAAGTCTCCGTTAATTTGGCGCTGTCGGGTCAGGAATGAATTTTCTTGTTAGAATCAACAGTACGATAACAGTCGAACTTTAGATTAATATTGTGGAAGAAAATTTCGAGGAATCTCTGCTGAGAGTCGGTCTACAAAATGACAAAATTTTGGAGCACGAGCACGAGCACTAATAAATCGTCCTTTTCTTCGGAAAGTTTACGGGGCACTAATATTTTTTCCGAGTCCTTTGTTTTTTTTGCTATGGCGTAACCCCTGAAAATGCCAACGAGTAGAAAACCCGCGTAACATAGCTCCGACCTGAGACAGACCCTGCATTCACGCGCTACATCTACCTAGGTGGGTAAAAAAAATGCATTTTCCAAAAATATTTTGCTTCGGTAGTATCACCTTTTAGCTATATTCCCTCCCAATTTCGTATAAATATTTTAAAAATTGAATGAGCTACATCTTTTAACATTCAGCCAGGCGAGCAGTAGCAGCACCATATTTCAAACTTGAAACGCTTTTTTCTCGAAACACTGTCGTCAACGCCGGTGCACATTATATTTCGAGAACCACTTTATGGATTGTTTCCAAATTTACAGGACATATGATAAGAAACATCTAAAGGTCGTTGACGATGTCACTTTTTTTACGTCGATCTTTACTTTTTTATAGTTACGTAAAAATTATGACTTTTTTCTTAGATTTGGTATACTCGAGTGTCAATTCGTCGCCACGTTGTTAATAAACAATTATTTTGAACATCGGCGATCGTCAACGACTCGTATTTATTGTTAATTTGAATGACCCATTTGCTTTTTAGATTTCAGATGGACCGTTTAGCTGGAGAGTGTCCACCGCCAAACGTCGCGAAAAAAACGTCTGCTGGCCGCCGTTTATGTTGTTTTTCACTATTTTGATGCGTTTCTTTTTTACCAACAAAAAATGCTTTTTTACCAATCGTTTCCCAGAAAAAAATTGGGAGTTTGGCCATATTTTTCGGGCCTCTGGTAGATGTAGCCCCTTAGCCTAACGACGTCGAATTACGAGAGAAGCGTGTGACGTTGCCAAAGTCCGTGTCGATTTAAAAAGAACTTTTAAACATCGAAAATTCATTTTCTGATAATGCTTATTCCTTCAAATTAACGTATACAGAAATAATCAATGCGATTATCTACAGCACACTTGAGGGACCAGTCCACTTTGAAAATTTCAAAAAATCGATTTTTTTTACTGTTTTCGAAAGTACATACATTCAGAAATATTGTGTCAAAATTTTATGAAAATCCGAGCTCTCTAAGTATTTTTTACCTGAACGTCAGGACCTCATTTCCTCTACCTGAGCGTATAGCGCGCTCAGCCGATCATAGTATAAACTTCAAACGCGTTTTTCTCGAAACAACGTTTTCAAAATCTAGCTCCATCGTATCTCTAACACTAATAAACCGATTCTCTTGAAATTTGAACCACATATCATAAACATGATTCGCAACAAGGTGACCCTCGGTGGTTTTAAAATTTTGATTTTTACTCTTTTTTTGCGAAAAAACGCGTTTTAAAAAACTTTTTTCGTTTTTCATCTGCCATTTTTTAATTTTTTTATAAAACTTTATATCCGAGGGTCATTTTGTAGCTGGTGTCATACTGAATCTAATGGACTTTTTTGTTTCAGACAAGCCGTTGCCGAGTTGTGATGGAGCTACCTAGCCCACCTATTTTTGAGGCGTTACGTTAAACTATAGTTTTTGTACTTAAAAATGAATAAAAATTGATTAATTAAAAAAAATGTATTTCAAGACTTTATTTATCAAGCCCAGCAACTTTTATATTCACATATTTTATAAAATCCTCAAAAAAATCGCGAAAATAGCCTTTTTTCGTGGCTCCAAAGTGGACTGGCCCCTTAAAGAATTTCGCTATATTCATTTGTACTCATTAATATTTTGCTAAAATAAGTTGACATTCATGACGTCACACAATGTTTTAGAATAGGAACTTTGTTTCTCCCCTCACCATCTAAAAATGATTTAGCAACAAACTTAAATATGATGCGCACTTACGGTTGCAACTAGTATGAGACAAAGAACTTCTGTGCAACAGACCATTTTTCTGTACAAGTCAATGAGGTATGAATGACCGTCCAGTCCGTTCTTCTTTGTTTTATAGATCAGTGACACTCCGGAGCCTGTCCGTGTTTATGCCGTTGGATTGTAATTCGTTTTAAATTACACGGAGAATACAGTCTAAAATAAGAAAAATTCAGTCAGCGTTTCCTTGGGGCGACTTGGTTTACTAAAATGATGCTACAATTATATTATCAATGCAACATACGACACGGATGTGTGCTCAAGACTGCGAAATAATAATCCGCAGCCTTAAGTGAAAATAATATCACATAATAAATTATCTCAATATTAATATAATGATCGCAGAATTACGACGCTTATTGTGCGATCTAACGAAGGTTGGATTTATTTATCTATATTGATCTATCATAACGACGCCATACAGATTGGATATGTTTATGCAACCTCCTCGTTACTGTACGATATTATTTTTATTCGTGTAAACAAAAGAAATTCAGCATTTCGAGATGCATTTTTCTGAAGAGCTGATTAAAAAAATATATAATTGGATCCAAGACTCTTATTTATAAAAATTAACGAAGGACATTTTCTCGACGGAGTTTATGTGCAAATATCGAAAACGAAAACATTAGTTTACAGGATGAATGAGATTATCAGACTTCAATCAAATACAGAACGAGATAAACCTACATTTTTCCAATGACAAGTATACGTTTATGACGAAATCAAATATTTGTTCAAGAATTCAGGGAAGTTTTGAAGAAAATCTGCTGTGGGGATACAAATTGATTGCATTACTGCCGCGTTTATCTGACTGCAAAATTCGAGCGACAAACCCATTCAAGAATAGCAACACCTTGAATAAGAATAATTTGTTGGTGAATAAATCAAATAAAGAGAATTCACTGATGATAAAGCGATGTTACTCAAATTTTTAAAAAGTTACTCTACATATATAGTGCAAAACTAATATGTGAGGGATTTTTTAAGATGAGACCTCTGAAACAATTCCCGAATAATATTGGTTTCGATCCGTCTGGAGGTATGCAGCCTGTGACCGTCCTGCAATCTCCTCGTCAGACATAAAACCCTTTGTTTCCCGAGAGTTACAAAATTGTAAACGTTCCATCACTTACATTTCGATAATCCGTGCGTGCCGTTTGTTCTGGATCGTTGGGTAGGCAAATGGAGACTGATTTTTTTAAACGAGCCCCACTATTATAAATGTGATCTGCGTTTATCGCGAAACACTACAGAACTTACGAATCGTACGAGGTTTCAAACGTATTTATCCAGCGGCACGTTCCGCCAAAGTCACCTCTAAAAGACAATACGCTCGGGCAAAAATGCTGCGCTTTGAAATGGTGTATTCGGATTGAGGTTGTCGCTAAATCAGTTTTGTAGGGTGGGGAAAGGAACGAAGTTCCTCTGCAAATACATGAGTTGACGTCACCAATGCCAACTCATTGTAGCAAAATATTAATGATGCGTACCAATGAATATCGTGAAAGTTTTCAAGAGCACGGTAGATGATTGTCATTATTATTTACATATATGTTTAATTAAAGGAGTTAGGATTATCAGCAAATGGATTTTTGATTTCTTAAAAATCCAATTGAAGTAGCCGAGCTTTGGCAACGTCGTACGTTTCCCTCGTAACTCTAGGCTGTTAGGTTGAATGGAATCTGTCACAGATCACGGTTGTGTTTAGCGCATTTTGTGCCGGATGGCGTTTTCAGAGGTTACGTCAGAGCAAAAAGAGGCAACAAATGATTCAGAAAAAAATATTAGTGCACCGTAAAGTTTCCAACGGAAAGGGCGGTTTGGCATTGCTCGTGACCACAAGCATCGTACTAAACTCACTGAAGCTGGGGAAAAGAAAATACATCATAATAAATAAATGAATAAGTCCTTCTTATTCGCGTTTCACTCAAACATACACAGAAAAAAGAAATAGTACAAAATACAGGGGCTACACAGTTCGCATTGGACTCGAGCGATTGCACAGCGATATTTACTGAAACACAGTGCTCAAAATACAGTGTGCTCAAAGTAAATTATTACAGTTCCTATACTGTCCTCTTTGGACTCGAACCGCTCTACTGTATCTTTTGCTGGAACACACAGTCCAAAATACAGTGTAGTCAAAAGTAAATTTTAACAGTTCAACACTGTTATATAAATTTAACAAAACTTGTAATTTGACAGTTGGTTAATCTGTATTATGTACAAAGAATGCGCCAGTTATATCGACAGAGTGTATGTAGACACACAAAAAAAAAGTTTATCCATAAAAGAAGTTTGAAAAAAATGTGTAGAAAGTATAAAAAAATCAGTCGCATACACAAGAACGTACCTTTTTGTAAATAATTCTCTTTTTTTTATAATTTCTTGAATTATGTCGCACAAATTTCAACGTTCGCATCCTATCGACCGCGCACTACTAACTGGCAATCCTTTGTGTCCTGGCCACGTGCCTCACCCCACGCGCGAGACAAGTCCTAATTAGACAAGAACGTACCTTTAAAAAAAAATTCTCTCTTTCTTTATAATTTCTTGAATTCTGTCACACAAATTTCGATATCTGCGTCCCATCAATCACGAGTTTTTCGTGTTACATTGTTAACATAAACGGAAATTACACGCGAGAAACTGAATGGTAACGACGTTGCCGCATGCAACAAATGCTATGAAGCGCACATTGACGTAAACTTTAGAAGTTAATCTCTATACCTATAAATGAAAGTCCTTTTTTTGTCTGTCCGCGATGAACTTCCGAACCAATAGTGCGATCTTTCTGCAGTTTTCACCAGTGTGTGGCGCATTTTCCGGTGCAGGTTATAGGCTACGTACTATTACGGTAGGTTATTAGGGAGCTGAGCAGTCAAAAAAATGTCGAAAAAAATGTCAGACGCGCAGAAAAAAAATTTGAAAGCGAAAACGTCCGCGAGCGAGCGCGATCCACCGCGCGCTCCCCTCGATACGTCGAGTGTACTGTTTCTGTTTTCGTTTGACATGACTGACATATTCGAAACAGATCAATATAACGTTTTCATAATGCCGAAAAGAAAATCCGCACTTAGTCGCAACAGTGCAGGTGCGAAAAGGAAGTGCATCGCGACATTCAGTAGTTCGACATTCACGACGGAGAGCCGACTGTGACAAGGGTAGCCATCCATCTCGCAAACGGTCAACAAGAGAAACACAAGTTTGACTGCGTTCTTCAAGTTGGGTGCTAATGATTCGTTTGCCAAGACTTCGACATATAACGAGGTGCCATCTTATTATACTTAGGACAACAAAACATTTAAACGAAGAAAGCGGGGTGTCCTCGTTGAGGAGTATGCAGAAGTGAAAAAATCTGGTGTACTCGGACGTGTCTACACCATCCACCCTAATAACGCGGGGTGCTACTACTTGAGAATGATATTTCACGCCGTGAAGGGACGCACGTCGTTTGAACACTTACGAACGGTCAATGGTGTCGTGCGTTCATTCCAGCTGGCGTGCAAAGCGCTAGGCTTACTGGAGGACGACTCTCACTGGAGCGATATCCTGACCGAAGCCGCCTTGGGTTGCTCTGCTTCATCTCTTAGGTATCTGTTTTCAATAATGTTGGTATTCTGTCACGCATCAGATCAACTGTCGCTGTGGATCGCATACAGGGAGAGCATGTCGGAGGATATTTTGCATCGCATCCTGGAGAACGCTAAGACGACGGCATAAATTTTAGTGGTACTATCTACGATTTGGCTTTCGCGGAACTTAGTAAAATAGTAAGTTCGCAAGTGGACAAGTCCCTGCGAACAATGCTGCAGATCGAGGGGAAGGACAGCGAACATTGTATACAAGGAGGCTCTCGGATAAGTTGACGAAAAACGGACTTGTACCCGAGTGAAACCGGGTACGACAGCTAGTATTTAATAAACGAGTGCGAAAACTTCCGTTTCCCTTTTGCCGGTATTTTCAGGAAATATTCCATGACGACTAATCATTTTTTTATTAATATATATTCACCCCGACATGTTTAAGCATAAACCTTAACATGCATCGATATTTAAATTTGGATGCAAATAATTGGATGTACACGTGGCATTTGCGGGGTCTGACGACACTGGATGATTCGTCATTCTTTTTTTCTTCATCTAAAATAATCTTAAAAATCCTGCAAACAAATAGCGCCGGTTCCGCGATCGAATGTGCAGAAGTACCGACCTCACATATTAGAGCCCTAGTCGACACTTAAAGATTCGAGCTGCTAAACGCCGCCCGAAATTTGCTCGCCAAGCTCATAGACCATCCTGAAAACTGACCGATTGAGAGCGCGGCATGTCGAATTTTCCGAACGGCCGCTGCTTATCGTTTTATCGCTGCGGTAAGTGCGAATGAGATATAATCGATCGATCCGACTGGAAGATTTTAAAAAGATGCGAAGAAAAACGTAAACGAAAGAATTAACTAGAAAAACAAAACCTGCCAATAAATTCGAACAATTTCTCGTTTGCATAACCATTTATGTAAGCTTACATATTTGTAAGCTGTCAAATATATTTCGATAAAACAAATTTCGGGCGTGCTTCTGCTGAGTGGGAAAAGCGTGCGAAACCCGCCTCGGTACCATTTTTGAGCGAACAAGCGAGAAAAAACCGTTAAACACTCTGGTCGATATTTAAAAGTTCATTAAGGTAGTTCTGTACGTACAAGTGTGAGCCAAAAGTTTCGGTCGAAGCTCATAGTAACATCCAAGTCATATAGTTACGATGCTGTTGGTTGTCATTTTTTGACAGAGCTTGTACTCTCTATATGTCTCACACATTCGCACTTCATGCATAGATAGGTCTCATACTCGAATAGAGAGCGGCGCTGTAATTGTGGCAACAGTGCTATTTCCCTGCAGTCATAGCGTTGAGCTTCCTACGATCCGTCTTGGGCGAAATATTTTATATAAATAAAAAAAGCGTGAAAATGTCAACCCAAATGCGATACAAAGGAAAGTTTACAAGAAAAAAGGCGCTTGCTCAAAGACTGAAAGTTATGGCAGCCATGTGTCAAGCAAATGCGGCTAAACGTGATGAGAATAACCATAACCTCAACGATCAGCAACAAAAATTCGCTGTCGACGGACGTCGGATCGTTCATTTACAACATCTTGCTGACAGTTTAAATTGTATTCGCTGTAAGACATTTTTTTTTTGAGGAATACAGTGAAGGAAACCCGAATGGGATTGAATTCTATTTTACATACTTCCTGCGACGAGTGCTCTGCAATAACCCAAGTTATATCTACACACAAACACACACGCGCGCGCGCACATACACACACAAACACACACACGCAGGCACGCACTCTTATATGTCAAATATATAACACGAATAAATACATGCATAAATTGAACAAATTAAATTTGTTTGCAGAATAAATTTATTTCCCATCCGTCTCCGAATTTCTAGAACTCGAGAAAAAAACACGGTTCAAGTTCCCAGACCATTCGCCGATCGGTTGGCTGCAGCGTACACTGTTGCCATTCCGTTATAGATGGTTGCGCCCGAGTTCGGTGTGGAATAAAATTACCACTTTTCATATGTCGACATCTCCAAAATTAAACGGTCAAAGTTTGTCATTTTTTAAAAATCAATCCCACAATAGTACTGCGTACACGTGTGTTTTTATTTTGAAATCCTGAGATCCGATTAGAATCTATATCGAGAAATGCGAGCAAACTCCTATTGTTTTACGTGTTAGGTATAGGGATCGCGTAAAAAATACCCATATTCCAATACCAATTATTACATGAACTAAACGGTGAATCTAATTGAATTTTTGGGCAACAGTTCATGAATACATACACTATACTCGTCATATCTACACCATACTCCATACTACTACATACAGATATGCACTACATACACCATACGCCATACTACTACAAACAGATTTCAGCCAATTCCTAAGATTTGACCAAAACTACAGAACTACTTTAAATACATTTTCGGGTGATTTCCAATCCGTTTCTTTATCAATAGTGAGTATAATCAGTTGATCCATTGCGCTACCACCTTAAGCCATGCGTCAAACTTTTGTTTGGGTTTGATTGGGTTCTTCCTGTGCCAGGTTTTTAAGATTGACCTTTGATTACCAAGATACCTCCAAAGGAGCAGCTTTTGTTTGGGTTTCATTGGGTACGTCCTGTACCATTTTCCTTAACATTGACTCTTGTTTACCAAGAAGCCTCGGGAGTATCACTAACTCTCGTTCGAATCGTATGATGCTCATTATTTAGCGGCACGTTTCATCACTCACCTCCAAAAGACAATGCGCTCGTGCAAGAATGTTGCGCTTTGAAATGGTCCATCCGGTTGAACACTTAACAGACATCGGTATTCCAATTCACATACAGATGGATGTAAATTGTGCAGCTTTTGCGGAGTCCGACAACACTGAATGTCTCATAATCCTTTTCATTTCTTCGTCTACAGGAAACGTGATTATAAATGCGAAAGTTTGGATGTTTGTTTGTATGTTCGTTACTCAATCACATCGAAACGGCTGAACGGATTGGGATGAAATTTGGCGCACAGGCCGAGTATGCCTTAGACTAACATATAGGATACTTCATAAAGTAGGTATTATTTATCTGAGAAGTACGAATACTTGTATTTTAATATCAGGTACAAACATGGAGGTTATGTGTGGAATAAAATATCCGATAAATAGCATAAACGGCATGGACTTATTAGAAATACTCTTTCAAGAAGGTAGCGCAACCTGCCACACTGCGGGCAGAACAGTTATTGCAGACGAATTTCATGGTTGTCTTATCTCGCGCCGCGGTGCACAGTGTTTCAAGGTTTGAAAAATGTGACAAAATCGAAAGAGTTCGATATTTTTTTCAGAAAAATTACCCTACAATATTGTAGGCATGACTTTGCCGCATACTATGCCGAAAGACCAGCACGATGAATCTCTATATCTTCTCTCGAGCATCAGCCCGAGTTAACGTTTTCCGAACGATAAGTGTCGGACGCAGTCGCTCCGAAATATTTGTAACTATTTATAAGCGAATAGTTATTGCTTGGTGTGTTCGATTTGAATGTGGCTCGATGGAGAGTATTCCTTAATGAAGTAAACATTTTCGGGCTTCGTCCGAGAAGGCGGTTATCGGAGACGAGCTCACGCAGTACGAGACGGTAAACACTCGAAAAGCACGTGGCCGCTGGATGATGCCTTTCCTAGACGACAAAGAACCAGATGAAGGCCCTGAAAGGGGTTCGGCCTTCTTGAGGACAGTCCATGCGGAACCTTTGACAAGAACGCAACGTCGAGCTGCAAATCGAATATCGGCGCTCCATTATTACGCGTTGAAGATATTAAGATACTTTATATAAAATTATCATATTGTACGAGTCCATTGGACATTACTTTTACAAAATATAACCGCAGTAAGGAAATCTTACTATATTAAAGTATATAGAATTCGAATATAAATTACTCTTTCATTGATTTTCGTTTAATTCTTATTAAAAATAACGTGTAATGCCAACTCTTCAAAAAATTAAATTTTCAATTGAACGGGTTGCAATATCGAACCAACTTTTTTAACCCATTTTTACCACTTTATTTTAAAACGTAATACATAGTTTAGACTGTTTTTCATCGAATATTCCAAGAAACAGTTGCTTAGCAATGCTTACCTCTTTTATAAACAACTTGCGCTCGAGCACCCGTGAGCGCGCAGCGGGGGAGTTGAAACCCGACCTTCACCGCGTGCTTATCTGCATCTCGAATTAAGGGACTCAAATAGTGTTGTGTTTTGTATTGTACCTTCCTACATTCGGACGTATATACACGTTCTTCATGGATGGTACTTCGGAAATCAGTACTTATAGCCTGACTTAAATTTTATCTGACTATAGTATCATTCTGTTTTACACTGCCCCAAAAAATTAAAGGAACAGAAAATGACTTCAATTTTTTTTAGTATTTTGTAAAGCGTTGTATCTTTGTGAAAAATGGTTGTATCGAGATAGAAAGCATATTGAAGCTTCAAGTTACTAATTTCGAGATCTTTTGGCAAAAAAAATGTGTGAGCTACCGTTATTGAGCAATCGCAAGAAATAGCGCGAGAAAAAGTGTTTCCAAATTGTCTGTTTTTTTGAAATTTTCAAGGGCTTGCGAATTTAAAAAATTGAACGAACGCATAACTCAGTCAGCTTGTTTAGTCAGCTTCAAATTGTTTTTTTTTTCGTTTTCTACGTCAATTTTTTGCGGAGATATCCGACTCTGAATGAAAAGAGATGCTTTCGTCTTTGATCATCGACATCTCAGCAACCAATGATCGCACAGAGAATTAAAGGGTAGCTTTGAAAACTTGAATACATTTTCTACAAAAACCTTTCATTAATTTTTGAGGAAAAAAATTTTCACCTGTCACATCCGGAAGAGATGAGAGCATAATATTTTCGTTTCCCTCTTTGTTGCCTACGCCTAGCACCAAAGCACGGACGAGGGTAAAAAGGGGTAGTGCGTGGGAAAGAATAGAATTAAGGAATTGAAGCGAGGTTTCGGTACTGAGAAATAATTGGACAGACTTGTGTACGATTAATACTATGTTATTTATTATAAGATTACTAGGCGGGTTAAAGCGATCAGGGCTACTATAAATGATACAAAAAGAGAAAGGTTGTGACGTGATTTTCGGAGCCACGTCACAAAAATGCTACCGATAATCAAGATATGCTCTCGATGCCCGGGTTGCGACCCATCCGTTAGTGTTAAGGGTCCTTTCTCTAGAATGTTTGTCTTGTTACGTTTGAGGTTTTGAGTTGTGTTTCCGTTTTGGTTAGGTTGGCGTGCGGAACTCGGTCGAGCGGCGTGTGGCTCGACGTACTGAGCAATCCCGACCGAGGGATGCACCCAGTGAGGCCTCTCGGGGAATCGGTGCACGCCCGGCTGAAACGCCGACGCCCCACCGTAGTGGTGCATCGTGCTGGAGAGCGGGCCGTTTAGGTTACGGGCGGAGGCTGGAGACCTCCGCGCCGCGCTTCTGGACAGAAGCTTTGCCCGCTTTCGCACGGTGGCCCGGGGATGCGATCTCCGAGAGCCTCCATGTTACCGATGAGAAAAGGTCCCGATTTGTTACCGTTCCGTTTTCGGGGTAACTCGGGCAGAAAATATAGATTCCGAAAGGAATATTCTATTAGAATATTCCAGCTCCCGAAATAATATTTCAGCTCTCGATATTATACGAGATAAAGTTCTCGCTTGAACCGGCGATTTCGCATGGTCGGATGCCGCGAGCGTGTTGACATTTTTTCTGTTAACGCGCTCTGTCTCGCTCTCGCATAATCCCTCGCACGCCGGCCTTGGTCGCGCGAGGTACCAAGTCTTCCGAAGTTGCTCCCGAATCTTCGCGTGAGACGGTTGTCTCCCAAATCGCGATCGCTCCCGATTTTTAAGATATCGTGAGAGAGTTGTCGATCAGACGCCGCGATGGAGAGATGTGTCGTATCTCCCTCGCGCCCGTGACATCGCGCTCTCGTTCTCGCGTTAGAGGCACGTCGTCGTGCCCTCTCGATCTCGGTCGTGTGACGTTTCTGCGTGCGCTTTCGCGTTCGTGTTAAGTTTCGTCTACGTAAAAAGTTCCCGGGTGGTTAATCCACCGGTTCCTGCACTATAAAATAAAACTTCGTTTCATTTTATAGTGCGGGAACACTAATAAAATAAAACTTCGTTTTATTTTATTAGTGACGTTTCCGGTGTCGCGTAGTGACAGATACCGTTGACGGCTAAGCTACTCCCCAGTGAATCCCGACCCCTCTACCACAACCCACAGCCTGAGCGGCCGTGCTGTACCGCAACCGTCCTCCCGTGCAAGTGCATCCAGTTAGTCCGGTTATGATTCCGGCGATCCAAAAATCAGGGAGGTCTCCAGACTCCCAGGTCATACCGGTTATGATTCCGGTGAAACAAAAATCACGGAGTTCTCCAGCTCTGATGGTGGGTCAGGGCGGATCCCCTTGACCCCAGGGCATACCGGTTGCGAAATCCGGTGGAACAAAATTCTCTGGCGCCCCGGATATTGCGGATGCATGCGCGCGGGGTGGACGGCCGAAGGTGACGGTTTCTCGCACCTAGCTCTCGTGTTTAAGTTCTCGTTTCCGTGGTAAGGAAAAATAATCGCCCATCACAAGGTATAGTCAGCTTACATTGGTTGTGTGTTTGACGCTCGCTCGATCGGGTGGGTGTTTGTGGTCGCTCGCGTTACAAAGGCCTTCGCTCTTGGCCTGGTGCGCTCGCTGGTACAATCGTTGGTAAGGCACTCACAGGATTTTAATCTGGTCGTGTGTATACTCCATGTGTTTACTACGACGGGCACTACGCGTGGATAGAAATACGAACTGTGCGCGAGGTCGATGAATTGAGACTGATCTTTACGGACCGATGATAGAAATTATACAAGTGTAGAATAGAACTTTTGTGACTCGGGGCCGTCCATATATTACATCATCGATTTTGGCTGATTTCTAACCCCCCCCCCCCCCCGAAATAATCCTATCCTTCCTATCGTCATAATCCAATTATCGTTACCGTCATCCAACGACCAGACCCCCCCCCCCCCCTATTTTAAAATGACGTAATTTATGGACGGCCCCCTCGAAAAATAAAGACTGTTCGTATGAAAGTTAATTGGAGATCTTCGTAGGCTTCTGAATTAAGACTCGATAGAAGAAGTTGATTTGATATTGGTTGACGGAAGACTGAGCTCCGAATTTGATGGAGATTGTCGGGAGACTGGGATTGAGACTCGATAGAAGAACTTGATTCGATGGTAGTTGCCGGGACACTGATTCGACTTTTTGTATACTGGCCCTTCTTGGTTCATTTTTGAATGAATGGGAGACAATCTTTGGTTGCTCTTCATGCATACTTGTCCTTGTCTCCATGCGGATGGCCAGCGTAAAGTTATTGGAGTGAGTTCCTGTTTGATTTTTTTTTAGTTGCGGCTTTTCGTGGAATATTTGCCTGAGATCTTATTCTTGTTGAAAGTTAAGGCGTTACACTTGTAGCGCAAAAAAGGCCTTTTTCATGATTTTTTTTAAAGAAAACTACAAAACTTTTTTAATCGATCAATATACCATCTTAAAGAGCACATCTTGAAGAACTTTCAGTAATTTTTTTATTGAAAAATATTACATTGTTTAGTGGCAAATGGCCGTCAATGAAATAATGTTTTTATATACATGGTTTGCGGTGACCAAGATTGCGGCGAAGTGGATCATCTGAAGAAAAAAATGCGGATGGATTTAGTCAAATATAAGTATAAACTAGTCTTTAATCGAAGGATTTAAAAAAATATTCATTTTTAACAAAATGGCGGACAGTCAAAGTTAATGGTTCGATTTTAACGAAAAAAAAACGGCCGTTTTTTGGCTATAAAACGGACATTTTTTTTTTCGAAAAAAAAAATCGAACGATTAAAGACTACATTTTTATGTATTAAATAAGCCTGCAAAATTTCAAGAAGATCGGTTCATTAGTGTTCGAGTTATCTTGGTCACCGACTTCAGAAATGCCATTTTTAGAAAGCCGCGTTTAAAGTTTCTCTTTCAACGCTCTTTCAACGCGGATTCTTTTCTTTCAACGCTCATATCTCAGTCAATTTCGTTCGGATCGACTTGAAATTTTCAGGACAAATTCTGAGATACTTATACTTCCAAAAAATGCAATAAAAAAAATCGATTTTTTCAAAATCGCAAGTGGGGGTAACCCCTTAAAGCGATAGGAAAAGTCAATGATTGTGCTGCGGCTATCGTGTATATATCGGTGTGGTTTCAATATGCTGGCGGAACGTACGCAAGTTCCGTTTAATGCTGTTACGCGTCTTATTCTTAGATTTATACATTTAATAAGCTTAGGACGGCAAATGAAGTAAACATTTTCGGGCTTCGTCCGAGAAGGCGGTTATCGGAGACGAGCTCACGCAGTACGAGACCGTAGACATTCGAGAGGCACGTGGCCGCTGGATGACGCCTTTCCTAGACGACAAAGGACCAGATGCAAGCCCTGCAAGGGGTTTGGCCTCCTTGAGAATAGTCCATGCGGAACCGTTGACAAGAACGCATGGTCGAGCTGCAAGTCGTATATTGGTGCTTCCTTGTTACGCACCAAAGATATTAAGAGACCTTGCATTATTGCCATACTACGAGAGACTATATATTACCATACTGTACCATCCATTGGACACATTACTTTTACAAAATATAACCGTAGTAAGGAATTCTTACTACACAAATGAGGATATTGGGCATAACCGAGATAAAACACTTAGATGAGAGAAGGGACATTCGCTAGGATGCAACACACCCTCAACATTATTTTGAAAAAAGGACAAAAAATGACTTTTGATGTTTTTTCAGTAAATCTGCCACTACTTTACAAATATTGATGAAAAAAACTAATGTTGCCAGATTTGTTCAGCTTAATGTACCCCCAATCGCCCTGTAAATGTTCATATTGATCCATCGAACTGTTTTTGCGGACCGATTGATAAAATTTTACAAAACAATTAAAGGAACAAGTATTGTTCATCTACGTAAACATCGTGTAATCATCATCAAAGTGAAGAGGCCAGTTGTTTTCGGCACCTTTCAAATATGTTTGAATGCGCAACTTTTAATTGCGGAAGAAAATTCGCGTGCTAACATCCAATTGATAAACCCTGTTGGGAAACGCTAGTGACCAAAATTAAATGGAAATAGCAAGCAGCTACTAAAGCAGCTGGAACATTTCATAAAAATAATGAAGATTGGCTAAACGCAACAATAATTATTACGATGAGAACATGCGCACGCACGCACGCACATACACATACTCTCGCATAAACCTAATAAATAAAACTATAATGTTGTTGTTCATTTTGCAGATTGGTACAACTGCCGCGATAAAAAAAACAAGCAAAGATATCTAGGTCTACGCAAATCCGGAGCCATTGAAGCTACAAATATTGTGAAAGATGCCACAACAAAATCACCATCGCGAGCTGCAAAGTGCCAGGCGGCTGCAAAACAATCGGACATTCTACGTCCCATTGAAATGAGTCCTGAAACGGCACTTTCATTAATGCTCGAGTCTAAATTGACGGTGGCGGCTTATTTGAGTGAAAGAAAAATCGCAATAGAGTGCCATACCTCTATATATCCCTCTTATTTCAGAGTTTTAGAAGCAAAAAAGCGCTGTTATCCATGGGGAATCGAGGTAACCGAGACCAGTGCGGGGGTAAAGTTACAGCAACTGTTAGACCACACCTCTGAAAGGATTTCACTGACACAAAGTGATATCATTACAGCGTTAGATCCGGAAACTGTACAAAATCTCACATTAATTGCCAAATGGGAATGCGATGGCAGCTCCGGACAAAGTGAGCATAAACAGTGTTTCAGTGAAGAGAAAAGCTCAGACGCGAGTATCTTTATCATATATCTAGTTCCATTGCGAATTATTACCACCCCAGATAGACAGTCATGATCATCACGCCGTGCATACAATTGATGAAGCAAATTTTACAGCATATTGACTACATGTCATGATGCAAAGCCGTAAATTCATTTAGTATAGTGAATGTACAAAGCATTTTGATCTCAATATGTCGTTTACAAATGCATCGTACGGTTGGAGCACGTTGAACTCATATCGCTGTGCTCAAGTGTCCACAATTGATATCTGCAAATTTTACGTCATATGGAAGTCATCCAATGACTTGCGTTGATGAATTCACTGGGATAGCACTGGTAGTAGACATGCCAAGCAAGCAATATGACGGCGATATGCATGTTTCTAAGTGATACATTCGTTGAGCGCAATATGCCGGCGACATGTATATTTTGTCAGTGATACATCCCACGAGCACAATATGATGGCGATATGCATGTTTCTCAGTAATACATTCCATGACGGCAATATGCATGTTTTCAGTGATACATTCGATGGGCGCAACATGACGGCGATATGCGTGTTTCTCAGTGATAGATCCTATGGAGGCGATATGCATGTTTCTAAGTGATACATTCGTTGAGCGCAATATGACGGCGATATGTATATTTTGTCAGTGATACATCCCACGAGCACAATATGATGGCGATATGCATGTTTCTCAGTAATACATTCCATGACGGCAATATGCATGTTTTCAGTGATACATTCGATGAGCGCAATATGACGGCGATATACATATTTCTCAGTGATGCATCCCATGAGCGCAATATGACGGCGATATGCGTATTTCTCAGTGATACATCCTATGACGGCGATATGCTTATTTCAAAGTGATACATTCGATGAGCGCAATATGACGGCGATATGTATATTTATCAGTGATACACCCCATGAGCGCAATATGACGGCGATATGCATACAAATCCAGAATGATACAAATAGGCAGACACAAAGAAAGTTTGCACGAGTGTTAGAATGGCTAGGTAGGTAGCGCGCTCAGCTCTCGAATTAGAAGACGTAGGTTCAAACCGTAGGTAGGTACACAATTTAACTAGGCATGATACATTTTAATCCATTTATCATGTAGGCAGGAACATAAATAAAGCATATGCGGATTTAAAAATCGTACCAGATTTTTTTAATCAACCTTTTTGAATTTTTTAATTTATTAGCTGACACTCATATGAGCTCCATATGAGCACAGCATAGTTACGTCATGCCATGCCGCTAATATGAGCTCCGTATGAGCACTACAGTTTCTTCACACTGTGACACCCATATGAGCCCCTTATGCACTCACTTATTGTTAGATATTCGTGAACCGAATTTGCTAGTCTGACGAATTCACCGCATGCATATTCGCGTGAGAACAACTTCGCTTCATTTGGATGTATTATTGTGAATCATCATGTGATGCAAATATGACTTCAACGGGAGCACTCATAAGGGATACACAGCTGTGAGACTTTCTATGCCGCAGTGATGATGTACATATAATGCCAATATGAGGTACATCCGTCTATCTGGGACACGTAATGAGACGCAAATGGAAATACTGATTTGGGAAAACCCGCAGCCGTTGTCTCCTCGCCACTACAGACCCATAAAGGTGCAATTTGCGCATGAAAATGTACAGTTAACTCTTAACGAAAAGCATCTAATTAACGAACAAACTAACTGTATCGTTCCCTAAAAAACTGTTATCAACGGAAAATCGATTACAATAAAGTACAAAATGTTCTTTACTATGAGGCTGTACTAACAGGTACAAGCTCGGCAATGAGGTGCTATTTGTGCGGACTTACATCGAAACATTTCAAACACCGTGAACTTGTTTGCGGAAAAGAAATCAATTCTTCATACTTGAGCTTTGGTTTTTCCTCGTTGCATGCATGGATTCGCTTTTTGAAGGTTGTCTGCATATCGGGTGCAAGCCCGGCACTAACAATGCCAATTGTGCGGGAAGGAAAACAAAGAGATAATAGCGGGAAGAAAAAAAGCCATTCAGGATGCGTTGAAGACAACATTGTCTATAAAAGTTGACATTCCAAAGCAGGGGTATGGCAGCTCAAACGATGGTAACACAGCTCGGCGATTTTGTTGAAGCTGCAGATGTTTTGGCTTAAATCCTGGGGGTAGATGTTGAATTAATAAGGCATTTCTATGTTAGCTTGCAAGTACTCGCATGCGGCTTCTCCGTGGATGTAGAAGCATTCGACAAGTACTGCTTGATGACAGCGGAAATGTTTGTGCAGAAATAGCTTTGGTTTTATATGCCGACAACCATGCACAAAATTCTTATGCACGGCCCTCAAATAATAGAGGCAGCTGAGGTTTCAATAGGAGACTTATCCGAAGAAGCGCAGGAAGCGCAGGAAGCAATCGAATGTGACTAGTTTTTTAAAACAATGTCGGTCATGTAGGGTCTGCCATTTTGAATTTCAAAATTTGTTTTTCGGATTTCTTATCAGCAACCTTGGAATCCCTCATACACAGGTTTTCGGACGAAACTGGGAAGTTTTTGTTGTTGTAAAATGTCGGCCATTTGGGGTCGGTCATTTCGAGTTTCGAAATTTGGATTTCGGATTCGTCATTGGTATCGTCGAAAACCCCTGTATACGGATTTTCAATCAAATCTGACAAGTTAAAAAAATGTCGGCCATTTTGAGTTTCTGAATTTGCATTTCGGATTCGTTATCAGCAGCTTCGAAAACCCCTATCCACGGATTTTGCTTCGAACCCGGCATCTCTTTCTCGTTTTGTCACAATTGTCGAGACTTGTAAACACTGTGCAACGTATTGAATTTTCCGTTCAAGTCCATTGTTTGGGTTTGTTTGACTTTTTTCTGTGCCAGATTTCTCAACATTGACCTTTGGTTATTACAATGCCTACGTAGGAGCAGCTTTTGTTTGGGTTTCGTTGGGTGGGTTCTGTACTATTTTTGTTATCATTGACCGTCGGAAATCAAGAAGCCGTTGAAGTGTCGCTATTTCTTGAGTTTGTTTGGGCTTTTCTCGAGTCAGTTTATTTGGGAGTGTTTGGGTTTGTTTTATACGAATTAACTGTGCTTTTAGTAATAGTGATTCCATAGTAACTTTATTCAGACATACAGCCAATACATGTATTTCTAGGCGTGCAGCCTTGAACTGCGTGGGTAGTTCTCTACTTAAACGAGCATTCGATGCAGAATAAAATGGGTTAATATGACCGAATACCGCGATAGCCCAGCAAGACAATGTTACACCTTATTTCGAAGTTAATTGTATACGTGAGAGCAGAAAGGGTTGTGGTCGTATTCCGCTTCTTTCCTAGATTCCCATTCGAGGGAAACTCATAGGGAATCGATCAGAGATGACCGGTCCTCCAGCAGTTTGCTTGCCAGCAGGAGTTCCGAAAGATCATTGCACGCCTCGATCTTTTTTTCCGTTTCATCGTACACTGCATGAAGCGTTGATGTAGCTTGCTCGACATTGTTCAACGACCCACGCCAGATCTAGTGGCGAAAAAACTGCCGTCAATTGGCTCGAAGGATTCGTATATATTTTAGGAAAACTTTGAACTGGATTCTCGCAGCCACGCTTAATTTTTTTTCCTTCCAGTAAATAGGGAACAACTCTTTTTTTATATGTAATGCTCGTTTTTAGAATTCCATTTCTAAAATTCGAGTACAATGTTTCATTGAGAATTCCGTGAAATGGGATAATTCTGTTCGACAAAATTGGTTTCAATTTCTTTTATTTATTGTTGTTAATTTTAACACCACGTTTCCAACCCTCTCATGGATTTTATTCCGACAAATTGTAATGGTATCGGAATAATATTCACCTTTTTGACACGCTTGAGAGCGTTGACGTTGTCTAAAAGTTTTTTTCTTTGCATGGATACGAGGCTTCTGGTTGCATCCTTGCTCTCATCGAAACGTTGAATGCAAGCTTCCCAGGCTGTGAACAAATTTTGGCGTTGAACCTCGTAAGATCCTTTGTAGTTCTTGTAGCACTCGAACACCTGTTGGCAGGGCATGACGGAAAGATTTACGAATTTGCATGCACCATCGTACATGTGAATTCAAATGAGCGTATCCATTTTTTCTCCTTTATTTTCCTCGCATTTGCAATCTTTTTTTTCGATTACCCGCTTTTTTGCACTACTCACGTTGAAGTCGTTTGGATTTGCCTGGGCTCTTAGCTGGTTGAATCTGGATACAACCGTTATAATTGACTGCTCCGAGATCTGTGCCAACCAATCGTAATTGGAGTCCATATACTTTTGCGACGAAATTAATGCAGCGTCCAACAATTTTTGGGTTGATGTCGGTGAGGCCTTAGTGGAAACCCTCGTTACCTAGTTAAATGGAAATAATGATTGTATCATTTATCGCTAATACGTACTTGCCTGAAGCAAAATAATAATACTAATATTCAAAATTATGATGGCTGTAGTAATTTCTGTTCGATAATTGAACTAGAATAATAATTCTATTGAACTGCAGTAGAAATCTTTCGCTATTATAACACCAATAATATCAATGTTACAAATTCGAATCTCGATTTTTTTTGGTATTATTTATTTTTCCCAGTATTTGATTTTATCCGAGATCCAGCTGAACGATCATTGTCTAAAATACAATGCGCACTTACCGTAGCAACTAGTATGAGGCAAAGAACTTTTGCGAGATACAACATTTTTCTGTATGATACAATTAGGTATGAACGAGCGCTGCGTACGTCCTTCTATGTTTTATAGATCCGTAATACTTCGGAGCCGGTCCCCGTTTATGCTGTTCGATTGTAATTTGTCTTAAACTACACGTCGAATACAGGCTGAAATGAGAAAAATTAGACAGTGTTTGTTTGACTTGGGTCACCCCAGGGAAAACAATATTACATAATTATTGCATAATTAGTAATATAGTTGTGTAGTAAAAACGTACGCACCGGTGTATTTTCGATGATTGTGCTAATATGTACATGAAAATAATAATTAGAATAGATATTAAGCAGTCTAGAGGAAAGTTAGCTAATCAGCTCCTGTGTGTTTGTCGAAGTTCCGAAAATAAATGATATCGAAAGTATCCGAAAACTGTGTAACTTTGAGTAAAACCCGTGGAGTGACAATTTTACGTTGGGCAAAAAAATACGCACGCGATGAAACAAGTAAATATTCTATCTTATTCTTACCTAATACTTTGTATGACCACATTTTGCTTAAATGACAGCTTGTAAACGTTGAGACATACTTTCCACAAGGTTGTAAATGTGCTGCTTTTCTATATCATTCCACGCTTTGGGGGCGTACACAAATTACGTAACACCAAATTTCCAAATTTTTTTTCTTCAAATTTTGCTTGGGGTGGAAGTGGGAAAGCTACTGTGCCAGTTTTTGCACAGTGACTTCCCCCCTCAACTGACATTTCGTATTTGCATAAATTAATTACGTACGTAATTAATTTGCGTACGCCCCCTTTGCAATAAACCTAAAAAAGTTTTTTTTTATTCGTCACCCCGCCCTTGTCAACTTTTCGGTCCAAAATGGGTCACAGATCCATCAGATCTAAATCTGGCAATTGCGCTGGCCAGTCTAACTGCAATGTTCAATCTGCAACGAACGAAAATAGCCACTGTTTTGCGAGCCGCATGCTTCGAGTCATTGTCTTGTTGGAAAAAATGGCTTTGCGGAAAGATTCTCGAAAAACAATTGCCCAAATGATAATTCCCGAATACAATTTCTCGATAACAATTGCCCGAGTAAACAATTTCTCAAAGACAATTTCCCGAAAGAACAACTCCCCGAAAACAATTTACCAAATAAGCAAAGACAGTGCCCCGAATCGACAATTTCCCGAATGAATAGCCCAAACAAAAAACAAACAGAATCGGGAAATCGTCCATTCGAGATATTGTAATCGAGAAATTGTTCATATTGTGTACGAGAATTTGTCTGTTCGGTAAACTGGGTTCGGGAAAGTGTTCATTCGGAAAATAATTCTTTCGGAAAATTGTATTAGAGAAATTTTCATTCGGGCCATTGTTTTCGAAGAATTTTCCGCAAACGAAAAAAGTGATCTTGTAGACCGACATTCAGCAGAGATTCCTCGAAATTTTCATTCATAATATTAATATAAATTTCTGCTGTCATCGTACCGTTGATTTCAACAAAATTTTCCATTCCTGACTACGCAAAATAGCCCCAAACTAATACGTCGCCTCCTCCGAATTTAACAGTTTTCTGTACATTTTTTTCAAGAATCTGTTCTCCGGGCTCCAACCACACGAGTGTTCGCTGCTTATGACCGAAGAGATTAAATTCGCTCTCATCACTCCACATAAATTCTTTTCTAAAATTCTACGGGTGTATCAACGTATTTTTTTGCGAATTCTAGGCGCTCGATTTTAGTCGCCGGATAAAGTTCCGAAAACGTCCCGCCACCAATCGAGCTGAAATTTTACATTGGACCTTCCTTTTTATATGTTATGAGATCCCCTAAAAGGATTTTTGGCGCCATAGTTTTAGACTAATCGATTTTTGAAAATTATTTTCTACTGCGCTCCTACGATGTCTATAGCTACCAGGCTCAGTTATAGCTATACCTATATATGTTATCGCGCTCTCCGTTTTGTGCAGATCTTCGTCCAGTCCACGCGTTAGCCCCCCCACGGCGCTACCGATTTCGGTGTGATGCTGGCTTTTTATTTTCCCGTTTGATGGAGAATTGATTTGTGGACAGAGAGTATCCGTGAAGTACGTATGGTAAGAGTTTCCATGTGATATAGGTATACTGGTGTGGGCGTGAATCCTCTCAGATGGGCGAGTAAAATAGTGGGATGCGTGGAACACTAGTGTGCGGCAGGGCACCTCAGATATGCGTGTGGAATCGTGGGGTCCGGGGGACACAGTTCATCTGTTTGCAGGTTCAATGAGTTTCTATAGTTAATTTACAAGCTTTGAATCTTTTTGGGATTTCTTAGTATCTATAGATATTGATTTTTTGTTGGGTTTTGAACAGTTGTAATTTTTTGGGATTTTTGTATGGGTTATTTTGTTTTTTTTAAATTTTGTATGGATGCTTCATGTTTTAAAAGTCCAAGGTGAGCACTATGCTGAGCAGCGAACTTCCCTTATAATCCCTGGTAACCGGCGCGGTGGCGATGGTAGGAGGGTTTATATCGCCCAAGCTTGGCGAAGATCTGCACAAAGCGGAGAGCGCGGTAACGTATATAGGTATAACCAGAGCTGAGCCGTTGTTCTATAGAGGCACTAGAGGTATAGTAGAGGCACGGTAAAAAAAATAACTTTTGCAAATCGATAACTCGAACATTATGGCAGGTCGCCAAAAAAAAACCTTTTAGGGAATCTTTAAAATATTAAAAGGAAGGTTTGTGTAAAACTTCAGCCCGCTCGGAGGGGGGACCTTTTCGAAACTTCACCCTGTTTGCCTTCCGAATCAAACGGCGACACTATGGAAAACTATTTTTTACTCCTGATTCACGCAGTCTTGTACGCTCTGTACGATCAGAAATTATCAGCCCTGTATTTTCTAAAATTACACGGCTGGTGATCATCGGATTTTTTTTGCTTCGCTGATAATTCTATGACCATCGAAAAAGCTCGGCTTTTTTCTTCTACGTCCGTCCTCGCGCGTTACTACGCCAGGCTTGGTAAAATTTTCACATATTTTCCTCGCTGCACCTTCACTTACTTCATATTTTTTTTCGATTACCCTATTGGATAGACCCTTTTTCTAACAAGTTTCCTTACTTGAACCGGAATTTTCGGCATTCCGCACTTTTTAATGCCGTTTACTTTAGCAGAACAACGATAACTGACAGAAAATAAAACGAATCTATTTGTTTACATTACGCCTGTTCTTTCAAGCAGCCTTGGACAAAAAACGTGTCGTCGTTGCCTATGAAAATAAGTAAACACTACGGTGCATACTTTTTTTGCCCAATGTAAAATTGGCTGTCTACGGCTTTCATTAAATCTGACACGGTTTTCAAATATTTTCGATATTATTTTTGTGAAAACAGAAGCAGACTAGTTAACTTTCCTCTATGCTGTTTAATGCTTACTCTATTTATGATTTTCATACACATATTTGACAAATATCAAAATTACACCAGGACATTTTCTTCACCGAGTTTATGTGCATGGACATTAAATGCAAAAATATTAGTTGACATGATCAATCAGATTATTATACTTCAATCGAATACATAGAGCCAATCATACATTTTTCCAATGAAAAGTATTCGTTGAAAACGAAATCAAATATTTGTTCAACAATTCGGAGAAGTTTTAACGAATTTTTACCATAAAGATACAAATTGACTGCATTACTATCGCGTTTATCTATCTGCAAAATTCGAGATCGATCCATTAAGCCATTCCAGAATAGTAACACTATAAATGTGAATAATTCATTGGCAAATAAATCGAATGAAGAGAATTTACTCAAAATGAAGCGATTTCACCTAAATTTGCAAAAAAATATTACAAGTATATAGTACAAAATTATAAATGAATTAGAGATGTGTGCGGCCGTGTGGATGAAAAGATAGTCTT
Organism: Ophion ellenae; assembly: GCA_963210295.1. Classification (NCBI taxonomy): domain Eukaryota; kingdom Metazoa; phylum Arthropoda; class Insecta; order Hymenoptera; family Ichneumonidae; genus Ophion; species Ophion ellenae. Next base: position 36,386,246 of record OY723386.1, on the reverse strand, counting down.
CGAGGATTCGGCTTCGATCCGGCCAGTCAAGGTTATTCCAAAGTCGGTAATGGAAATACGGGATGTTTACGTTTCGGCCCTCTGATTAGGGTCCTCTTCAGAAATTTTATTTTTCTGTATATAATATGATACACATTTTATTATACAATAATGTTTGAAAGAGGTTGTGAATATGAGTGTTCATGTTCATGATTCAGTTATATAAGTCATAAATCCTATAAGTTTTAGTAATTTGGTATGATAATTCTGTAAATTCAGTTTTTGTTATAATTAAGTTCATGTAATGTGCATAATGTAGTTGATTGAATTATTTATTGTATTATTTATTGTTTTTGGTGTGTTAGTGTTTGAAATGTATGGTGTGTGATATAGCGGTTTATTTAATTGTGGAACAATAAAGAGATAAAGTGTAAGAAAAGACTAACCTCGATGTGGTTGATATTTCAAATTTTTGTCAATATTTAGAAGGTTGTTTTGAAGAACATTATTTATGGGTGTAAATAATGTCAGGTGAGAAGTTACTCCATCAATAGAGATGTTATCGTTTATAGGCGATTTTGCATGTCTGTAACCGATAAAAAAAAAAAAAAAGTTTTGTTGAAGAATTATTTTGTCTAAAAGTTATGATAATTACCTATTGAGTTGTTTTTTTTTAATTTTGTTTCTCTTCTAAGATGAGCAAAAACTCGAAATTTACAATTTTTGTCCCTACATGTTGGGTTGTGTGGGCAACGAGGGTTCGAGAAAAACTGAGAGGTGTGTTTGCTGTATGAAATATATTCGAGTCTCTGTGCGGTGAATCGGGGGAGAGAGATCATTTGGGCAGTGACGTGTCAAGGAAAATAAAATAGATGTGTCAAGATGGGGATATTTAAGATAAGTGATAATGTCATTGATAAGTTAGTTTATCATGTCAGTGTGTTAAATTAGTTTATAGTGTCAGTAATTTTAAAATTGTTATGTGAGGTGAATACTGTAAAATGTTTTAATAGTTATATGATAGAATTGTAAATTGAACTTAGTTTTTGTATGTCTGTTCTAAAATTTATAGAGTTGGAGTGTGCCTTAATTTGGATAATTTCCAGGATTAGCCTTTTTTTAAGCCAGTTCTCATTATTTAAGATTTTTACGTTGTCAAATTGGAAGTCGTGTTTTTGTTCTATTGCATGTTGTGCTAAAGCTGTGTGTATTGTGGTGGTGTGTTTTATGCTATTTTTGTGTTCTTTAATTCTGGTTTCTAGGTATCTTTTGGTTTGACCAATGTATGTGGCGTTGCAGTCTTTACAATCGATTTGGTATACTACGTTTGATTTTCGGTTGTTGTTTATCTTGTCTTTGGTGGAGCCAATGATTGATGAAATATTGTGTTTATTGTTTGTGACTAATGTTATGTTGTATTGTCGGAAGAGATGAATTAGTTGATGATGTATGTTTTTGGTGTAGGGAAGGTTTATTAATCTGGAGGAATCAAAATTGTTGTTGTTGGTTTTTTTATTCTTGATTATGGAGAGCCGATGTTTTATTATTTTTTCCGTGAAAGTGATTGGATAGCAGTTTTTTGTCATTGTATTGCTGATGAGTTGTAGATTTTCATTATGAAATGATGGATGAGATAGTTTTATTGCTCTGTCAACTAGCATGTAGATTATGACTTTTTTTGGGAAAGTGGGTGGTGTGAGAAGAAATTTATGAATCTGCCAGACCAGGTTGGTTTTCTGTACCAATTAGTGATAATTGAGTTTTGTTTGCGAATTAAAAGTAAATCTAGAAACGGGATTTTGTTGTCTATTTCGTTTTCGGATGTGAATTGTAATTTAGGATGGTAATAGTTAAAAAAAGAGTTAAAAAAAAGTACAAAATTATGTATGAGGGATTTTTGAAGACGTGGCCTGCCAAAAATTGCCGCAATCTTGTCGCCAGGCTTAAAACACGTCTTTTTTGGAGAGTCACAAAATTGTAAAAGTACCGTCACTTACATTTCAATAATCCGCTGCGGGCCGATCGTTCTGAATGGTCGGGTCGCCTAATGAAGACTAATGTATAAAGCGAGCTCCTCTAATATAATTATGATCTGCGTTTACGGCAAAACGTTCTAGAATTTTCGAATCGTACGATGCGCATTATCCAGCGGCACGTTTCACTAAAGTCACCTCTAAAAGACAATACGCTTGTGCAAAAATGCTGTGCTTTGAAATGGTCCATGCGGTTTAACACTCCACGTGTATCGATATTCCAATTTGGATGCAAATGGATGTACACTATGGATGATTTTCAGGGTCTGCCAACACTGGATGTTTCGTCATTCTTTTTTTCTCTACGTAAAATAAACGTGAAAATTCTGCAAAAAAATTTGAGCCGTCCCCGAGATTAAAATGTGGTAACGTACCAAATCCATAAAATATAGCTATATAATCGATACTTAAAGATTCGAGCTGATAAACGCTCGGAAGTGGTTCGCCAAGCTCGTAGATCATCCTGTAAAGTGACTGATTGAGAGTGCGCCATGTCAAATTTCGCGAACGGACACTGCCTCATTGTTTCATCGCTACACCAAGTGCGAATAAAATATTATTAAGGGGAAGGTAGGGGTTTGCACTTTTGAAAAATCGTTTTTTTTGTCTTTTCTTATCGTTAAACATTTCAAGAATATAATCCCAAAATGTCAAGTCAATCAGAGCAAAACTCTCGAAGTTATTGACTATTTAGTGCCGCTCCTCTAACACTGTAGCTCCGACTTCTATAAACTTCAAAACCGTTTTTCTCGAAACCACTTTTTGAAAGTCCATGTTCACTGCCATTTGAAAACTACATGACCGATTTATTTCAAACTTGGTACACACTTTCTACATATGAAATACCTCCCCCCAACGGTTACTTTGAGATTTTTTTTACATTGAGGGGGTTTTCCATCCCCAAAATAACGGAATTTTTCGTGAAAAATAGCACTTTTCACTTTACATGACCACCAAAAATTTTGAAATGAAAAAAAAAAATTATCAAAGACCGTTGGGGGGAGGATTTGATGATACTTTTACTAAATTTTAAAGGTACTTGATTTCAGATAATTTCTAGCTGAGATGCAGTGAACACCGCAAATCGTGTTTTTCCAAAGGCGTTCTTGGAAAAGCCTGTCACCTTTGCCGGTGACTCTTTGTCACCGGCCTGTTTGTGGATATTTTTGCGTACCAATTTCACGGAATGTTCTTGAAATGACACTTAACAATGTACAAAAGGTTTCAATAAATGTACTCTATCCATATAGATGAAAAAAAATCGCAAAAAAGTTTTTTTTCACGCTGAAATCCCTACCCTCCCGTTCATCGGTCGAATTGGACGACTATAAAACTGTAAGGAAAAAGGTAATCGAAAGAATACACAAAAAAAATTACCCGCCAATAAATTCGAACAATTTGTCATTCGAATAAAAATTCATTTATTTTTCAGTTGCAAAATATATTTCGATAAAACAAATTTCGGGCGTGCTGGAGCTTCTACCGGAGCGGGAAAAAACGTGCCAGAGCAGCCTCGGTACTATTTTTGAGCGTGAAAACCTTCAAACACTCTGCTTAAGGGGCCAGTCCACTTTGAAAATTTCAAAAAATCGAAAGCAAGCAAGACTTGAAGAAATCGATAATGATCAGCAATCAGAAGGGATTTTGTACGGTGCAGGAATTGCCGATTGAGTTTAGGTAAGAGTTTTTCATAGTATAAACTTCAAACGCGTTTTTCTCGAAACAACGTTTTCAAAATCTAGCTGCATCGTATCTCTAAAACTAATAAACCGATTCTCTTGAAATTTGAACCGCATATTGGAAACATGATACGGATAAAGATGACCCTCGATGGTTTAAAAATTTTTATTTTTACTCTTTTTTTTTGCGAAAAACTGCGAAAAAACGCGTTTTTTTACGTTTTCGTTTTTCATCTGCCATTTTTTTATTTTTTGATAAAACTTTATATCCGAGGGTCATTTTGTAGCTGGTGTCATACTGAATCTAAGAGACTTTGATTGTGTTGTTTCAGACGAGCCGTTGCCGAGTTATGATGGAGCTACCTAGCCCACCTATTTTTGAGGCGTTACGTTAAACTAGAGTTTTTGTACTTAAAAATGAATGAAAATGTTTTAAAATGTTTTTCAAGACTTTATTTAACAAGCCCAACAACTTTTATATTCATATCTTTTATGAAATCAAAAAAAAATCGCGAAAATAGCCTTTTTTCGTGGCTCCAAAGTGGACTGGCCCCTTAATATCCAAAAGGTCATTAAATACATTTTGCCATGATTTTCATTCCATTTTCGTACCAACATTGACGAGTTTTTTATTTGGGTTGTTTGGGTGTCTTCCTGTACCAGATTTTTCACCATTGACGTTCGGATACCAAGAATCCTCTGAAGTGTCACTATTTATCGAGTCTGTTTGGGCTATTCGTGTATCAGTTTAATTAGGATCGTTGTTCTCTGCGAATTATCTATACTTTTAGTAGTCGTGAATCCACAGTAGAAATAGTAGTAGTATTTATTCTGAGTATGCCCATTTGAGGGTGTTTGCATGAGTGCCATTCCCTCCCCCTTCACAATAGTATTTTTACATCAGTTTTCTTATGTCTATTCCAAGTTCCGAGTTTGTCAAATTGCATATAATTGCATAGTTTCTTTGCCGGTTGCCTTTTTAGTTGTGCTTCAATTTTGCGCTCATATTCAACCCCCTTATTATTCCCTAACCACTACTCCAGTTTGTCCACTATTACTTTATTGATCTTTTTTTCGCTTCGCCACACTCGCAGACATGCCTCAAATTTTCGTTTGCTTCGTGGCATATGATGCAGTTAGGGTCAGCATACCCTTCTTTTCTGTCCCTCCCTACATTATGACACCTTATGCTTGCCCATGTTTCTTTCGTCTCTCCACTACTGATCGCTTTGTCCTCCCAATATGTTTCTATGTATATTCCCGTTTTCCTCATTTTGTATTCTTTACAGTATGGTGACGCATCTATCTTGTTCCAATCGTATTGTATCTCTTGTTAGGTTTTAATTTTGATGTCTCTTTCTATTTTTCTCTCCAGCTCTCTTATATTCCCATTCCATACGGAGTCTCAAATTCCTCCCTCGTCTTTTCTATCCATTGCTTCATTCAATTCTTTCCCCCATTTGGATGGCTTGCTTTTTACGATGCTGACGTTTGAATCGTTGGACTACAACGAATTTAATTTCATTTGGCACATTTCACCGACAAAAGTTCTTCAATTATTTTTTAAGATATTTATTTAGCGATCCATATGATGAATCTATCAAAAAAGATCGCCTGTAACAATAGAAATATGAAAAATAAAATGCAAAACGGAATTTTCGTTGCGTTTCAACGATGTAAACTTCCGTTGGGCCACCTACCGTCCTCCATTTTTATTATTTCTAGCACATATCTTGCAGTCCTTTTCCAAATTTCGACTTCCATTCCCCTACACCCTGCTTCCATTCGCCAAATATAATTGGACGTGGTTTTCATGAATCCCATGGCCATTTGGTGAATCCACAGTCATTTTAGATAGATTTGAAGCCAATCTAGAGATCTCTAGAAATGCAGCTTTGAATTGCGTGAATGGTCCTCCAGTTAAACGAGCATTCGATGTAGGATAAAATGGGCCAACGTGACTGGATACCGCGATAGCCAAGGAGCACAATATTACGTCTTAACACGAAGGAAATTGAATACGTGAGAGTAGAAATGATTTTCGTGATGTTCTACTTCGTTCCGCGATTCCGATTCACCAGTCGTTTTTGCCTTTCCGCCGAAGGGATGCCAGAATTTTACTCCGACGTGATCGCATCTTTGTCAGATCGAGCATTCGCTGTTTTGGCAACCTTACTGCAAGCCGCGACCAGCCGAGGTTCCTTTTATTCATATCATTGGCGAGTGCAGAAAAGGCTAACTCGACTGTCTAGAAGATATCCGTCGAACGACCCTGGACCTGGGGGACGAGGAAAACAAATGGGGTCAACTTGCCTCAAAGGATTCGGATGGATTTTAGAAAAACTTTAAACTGGACTCAAGTGATTCGCCTAAAGTAATTAATCCTCGCTTTCACTTAATTTTTTCCTTCCGGTAATAAGGGTATAATTTTTTTCCATCCAATGCGTCTTAATCAAATGCCATTTCGACAATTCGAGTACTATGTTGCATTAGGAATTCCGTGAAATAGAAATAATTCTTGTTAACCATTTCTTTTCGGCAAAATTGATTTGAATCCCATTTTATTAGTGTGGCTGTTTATTTCAACCCTTTAAACGTTATTTCCAACTTTTTAGAGATTCTATTTCAACAGATTGCAATGGCAACGGAATAATAAAAGGTGTCTCCTTGTTGACATTTTAAATTACGGCCGATCTTTAACAACTGGCATCACGAAGTATCGAGGTTTAGTCATGGAGAATTACACGATAGAGCAACGCATAGAAATTGTTATTTGCTGTATTGTTGCTGCATAGTTGTGGCAAACAAAGTTTCACGCTCGTGTTATCACACACGGCGGCATTGTGAATTGGCCACCAAGATTGTGCAATTGGACGCATTTGGACTTCTTGCTTTGGGATTTTCTGAGAGGAAAAGAGGATGTCAATGATCCACAGACTATTCCGGAGCTCAAGGAAGCAATTGGACGTACCATTAATGAAATTAGTCTGCAATTATGCTCAATGGTGTTGAAGGTATCACCGCCAATGACTACCGAGCTGCAGCAGATGCCGATCCATACAGCTCGATGCTTTCTAATACCCGAGCACGCTCTGTGAGAAACGTCCGGAGAGCTACCCAGGACGGAACATCCGTAGAGGAATCAAGCTTGAACTCCCAGGCCTGCCGCAACTTGGCGTCGAGCTTACGGGTAATGTGGTGGACGAGCACCATATCCCACTGGTCGACTGGAGCACCGAAAGTTCGTAGAGCGCGTAGAGCTTCCGTAGTGTTATTGACCAGGGAGTAGAGCTCCTGAGCTGACCGAGGTAAGACGACGGATTGCCCGAAGAGCTTGTCGAGGTACACATTAACAAGAATTTTCTTGTTCTCGTAACGCGAAATAAGACGAGACCATGCCAAAGTAAAAGAATTGCTCGTCACTGGGAGATCGGTGATGAGTTGCGCCGCGTCCGCTGTAAGACTCATTCGAAGATAGTACATCTTTTCGACGCTAGAAACATCCGGTCTGTCGATGACCATCAAGCTGAACTGGTCGCGGAATGACGTCCATTCCGTGATATTACCCGAGAACGACGGCAGAGGTATTGGCGGAAGTTTGCACCGGACCGTTGAGACGTTACCCACTGAGCTAGCTGGGTCCAAAATCTCGTGTCGAGTGCGTTTAAAGTGTACCTCCTGAAGATTCAAGAGAAATGTCTTGACTGTAGTGTATGCGGTGAGCGCCTGAAGCATTTGCCTTTTATCGTAGTATGCCTTCAGTCCCTTCTCATCTTTCTGAATGAGTCCATCCTTCCATGAGTCAGCGAGCGACTCATTAGTTGCGTTAAAGGCGTGCCAGTTGTGCTCCAGGATGGCGATCTTCGCCAAAAGTTCCTCGCGAGTGAGTTGGTCAAATTGCCCAGCCTCAGCCGCCAGCTTTTCCAGAATCGAGAGTCGTTCCGACTGCAGGGCGAGCATCTCGTGGACCGTCGCCATCGCGCGATACACCGATGCGTCCCACTGTCAACGTCGATTGTCCACCGGCTAGCGAAAATTATTGTTCGCACAGGCACTTGCCCCGTTTCACCGCCCAGATGTGGCGTCAAGGACCAAAAAATGATCAAAAATCAGAAGAGAGGTAACTCAGGAGAGTCTGGTTAGGCGTATGAAACGGCGAAAAGAGAGGAACAATAAAAATGGACCGCGTACGTCGAAGTGCGAAATCTTTGTTGTTCGCCGCACGTCGAAAAAAAATAACCGGTGAGCCGATCTGCAAGTAACAAAAGGAAAGAGAGCCTCAAATAGGAGAACTCCGTGCCACACACTGTTGAGGGACCAGGCACAATAGGGAGCGCCACCGTCAGGGAAGTGGGTGAGTGAACGGTGGCGTTGCCGGGAGCTCAATAGACTTAGGGCGGTATTCATAGTCAGATCTTAAGACAATCGTCAACTAAGATGGTCTCAGAACGTGTCTCAAGATAGCGCTGTAGTTCCATAGTCGGTAAATAAGACGCGACAAATAAGATAGTCTTAACGAAGATCATCTCATAAAACTCTTGCTTATTCCAAGTTTCATAGTCCAGTCTTGTTCAAAATAAGCAATGTCTCAATAGTGCAAGGTTTCATAGTCAATTATGACATGCTTATTTGGAGAAATAGACCGTAAATAAGATGGTCTTGACCAAGACGTGGTTCGAGTCGTCTTAAGCAGCGTCTCATTTATCTCTCGCATATCAAAAGCTGTATGCAGATGTACAAACTGACTTTCAAAAAAAGTGCCCTTAATTAATCAACGAAATTCGGAATGTACAAAACCGGTGTTTTCGTATTGTTGGACTGTGGTGACATTATATAAAATAAACGAGTACAAGTTGTTATGTGGTACATGTGAAAGTGGTAATTGAGGTTAGAAATGCAGTGAATAAGTAAATCGGGAATTTTGGACTACGCAATCAATCGAATTATTGCAATGTCCCATTTCAACGATTTGCTGAATCTGTATAATACGGATAACATGGATTATACGGATTCGGACGAATCATCTGAAGAAGAAAATGTTCAACAAGTCCCGCGTACTCCAAAACGATACATACGAGACGGCCAGAATCCATTCGAGTTCTATGGCGAAACTGAATTTAAACGACGTTTTCGGTTTTCTAAACATAGCATCATACATGGGATATTACCCAGGATCCGAAATAATTTACTTAAAGTTAATAATCGTGGACTACCAATTTCACCAGAATTTCAATTGTTAATTTGTCTGCGATTTTACGCTACGGCAAGTTTTCAGGTAAGTCTTGTTTCCGCAAACTGTACATCTAGTTTGGTGCTAACAAAAAATAATTCATAATATTATATTCGCTGGTTATAAAAAGTAATTTATAATTATACATTATTCTGTGCAGCTCGTCAATGCAGATTTGATATCTGTGTCACAATCAACAGTGTCAAGGATAATATTTAGGATTTCTACGTTACTTGCGGCTGAAATGTTCACCGTTATTAAAATGCCAATGTCAGAAGAAACTCGATTAGAAAATCGACAACTTTTTCGGCAACTTGGAGCCAACAGAGACGGCATCGGTCTTCCTGCAATTGACGGCGCTATCGACTGCACTCACATACGCTTATCACATACAAAATTCGAAAACATTCAAGAAGTCTACAGAAATCGCAAGGGATATTTTTCGTTAAATGTCCAGGTATATTTTATACACATTGCTAATGGAGTCCACAGGATTGCGATTATATCTGTTTGTGAATAAGAACCATCTAAAATTCTAATCGTACAGGCTGTAGTAGGTCCGCGCATGGAATTTTTGGATATCGTCCCAGAATGGCCCGGAAGCCAGCACGACAGCCGAATTTTTCAAAATTCTAGGCTTTATATGAAATATTATGAGGGGCAGCTAACCGGAGCCCTTGTTGGAGATGCTGGATATCCTTGCCTTCCGTTTTTGCTTACACCCCTGGGAAATCCTCTGACAGATGCAGAGCGAAGGTATACATGAGAAAGATTACTTTAATCGTTAAAAGATGGATGCAAAAAAATTGATTCTGAAACTTTTTAATTCCAAATAGCTACAATATTGTACAACAAAGGACAAGACAAGTCGTTGAAAGGACATTTGGAATATGGAAACGCAGATTTCCATGCCTATCGAAAGGCCTTGCCACAAAATTAATATGCAGTACCACAATAGTCGTAGCGTGTGCTGTCTTGCATAATTTATCCCTTACTCTGGATAACATTCTTCCGGAAGAAGATCCAATCGACGAGGAAGAAGTAATCCCGGGTCAACCCCCACATTGGCAGCCTAGAGAGGGTTTCCTGATTCGAGAAGCTTTAATCGAGTGGCTCTTTCAATAAAAGAAGTTAAACGTGTAGATCAGTCGTTCGATCGGTGAATTCTTCCATTAGAGAGCATGATTTAAATGGTATTATTCTCGTTATACGAAGCGTCAGGAAGAAAAATCAGTTTCTGCTTCTCAGCGCTCTTTCTCGCACTCGCGCTCTTCGCGAGCGTTACGCGATGCCAAGTATAATAGATTTTTTAACTTCAAGAATGTATAATTTGCAGACGATTGCAAAATTGATAAATATATTTTGTCTGGGCTATGAATTATGTTATTGCATCCGGTATTATGACGCAATCCAATAATGTGTGAAAACATATTGTTCTGATGTATATATATATATATATATATATTTATTTATTTTATAACCGTATATCAGAACAAATTATAATATTGTAACAAACTTTTATAAAGTTCCCAATAAAATCAACGAAAGTATTAAGGATATCGTAGATGCTTTGGTTATATTATTAATATCTATATATTAGTCACGAACCTAAACAAATCTTTACTACAGTTGAATTATAATTGATAAAATAACTTATTAGTAACACTTAATTGAATTGTCCTTAAACCCGATAAAACAAAACCTATACATCGTTTTTTTCTTTGGCAAGTAAAAATTCTGCTAGTTCGGCTTCAGCTTTGGCTTTTCTCAATTCGAATTCATATTTTTCGATTTGCAATTCATGTATCCTGCTTAAATGACGTTCTGTCATTTTTACAACCTTCATTTCATGATTTTGTTTTATATGAAACAAGAGTTGGTCTTGCTGACAGAGCGCCGCAATCCTATGCAGTTTTTCGGCCTCTCATGATATTTTTCTGTTGGCAGATGACGCGATAGACACAGACTTCTTTCTTGGATGTTGTTTAATATTCGCTCCGTACTTCTCTCGACGGTGCGCAGGGATTACTGGAATAATACAAATTATCCATTTATATGTAATTATAAAATGATTGCACTTTTGTACTAATATTCGTAACTAGTGAATCATTTCACTTATTTATTTTACCTTGATTGATTTCACTTGAACATCCAGATGCGTGCACGTCCTCGCCTTCGCAATCGTCTTGAGTTTCCATCAATAAAGCTTCATCTAAATACTCTTCATCGGTTACACTTCCATCATTTTGCTGCTTCATAATTTTGGTCAAGTAATCTGCAACTAAAAAACACCATGCACTTTTTATATATACTATATTATACATCGCATTTTGGTTACTTTGCCAGATATCATGTCTTTATAATTTATAAATTGTACGTCTTTATTAGTGGATTTAAATTATATAACTAATTAGGGAAACATTGTGAAACATCGTTGATCTATTCATTTGTTACCATCTATTATATCTAGGTACGAGTGATGTAGGATGAGTAAAAAGCTTAATTACCCTCTTCATCTTCAACGACTATATTTGATGAAAAATTTGTCGGTGCCACATCCATTAAATGAGGAACGATCATGCCTACTTCTGGGTCGAGTTCAGCAGGAGGCAATGGCGGACCACCTCCAGTTGCCATACAAGCCTGCTTCTCTTTAGTCAAGGCATCGCGTTGGATGTGCTTGAGATTGATCCACATTTTTTTCAATTGGTCCATTGTTCTCTGAGGAAATTCGAACTCAAGTATAATTAGGAAATTTGTTGCGTTCGTCGTGACTTAAAAATAAAACATTCATGAAGTAAAAGATTATTTCACTTACCGTGTGTACAACTTCTTTCGAATTGTTGTATTTTTCTGTAATTTTCTCCCACGCGACTTTTTTCATTTTTAGCATTGATGCATCACTTTTCTTGGCTTCCATGATGTCTTTCTGTTCACTTATAAAATTCAGCAATAATTTCCGTTCAAGCGGGGTGTAATGCTTGCTTTTCGAGGTCATTTTGGATTTCGATTTCGTTATTATTCAAAAATAATTATTCGAGTACAATAGACAAAGCAATTGCTGAGACCTTATTCACTTTGACATTTATCAAATTTCACATATGGCGGCTCGTAAAACCGCGTTCTCATCTATGATTGGTCGATACAACGGTAAATTTCCGATATTACCCGAACGCCGAACAAGCACGGTCTCAAGCAAATGCTTTGTCAAGACGGCTTCCGTTCAAATAAGACCATCTTCAGCAGCGCCGTCTTCACGAAGATCATCTTATTTCGGAACTATGAAATATACGGCAACTTAAGAACGCCGCGGTCTAATGAGATCGTCTTGGCGAAGACGATCGTGGAGTGCATTTGAGATCTGACTATGAATACCGCCCTTAGCCGCCGACTTAGGGATGTTCCGATCAGCCCCCTGACACTGGCCTACTATTCCTATACGATAAACGAAAACGCGTTTTGTCCGGGCTTTTTAGTTCTTAAAAGCGCCACTACCTAGCGTTGGCTGTTACGTGACAGGCGTCGGCTCTAAATATTCCGATCAGCTGAACGGTTCGATACTTTCGTTTCGAGCTGTTATCGTTATTGCGATAACAGCACGTACTGTTACAGCGATAACAGGATCCATCATACACGCGAATAATGGTTTTCGTAAAGTTATCTACACTAGACTTTTATTCATGTGAAATATTCGAAACACCGGTACAACGTACATATATATGCATGCCTGTCACACGACTACTAGCGCCACAGTGCGGAAAGGACATTTTGCGAACAGCATTTATCTACCAGTGTCAGCCCCCTGGTTCCGATACCCACAAGGTATCGATACCTACTCACATAACTAGTACTTGCAAAAAATGTCGATACTACTCATATGAGTACCTTCAAAGTATCGATACCTACTCATATCGATACTTTTTACAATTTTTTATGGGACTATATGGGATAATGGGAAAAATATATTTGGGAACCATACACGTATTAATAAACAGTAAGTAGAAGTATTATGTGAATCATCTTTATTAATCGATGAAAATATTTAAGAGAAAAAAATAATTAAGAGAGAGAGAGAGAGAATGGAAACAATGAGCGGTTTAAAAAATTGTTCGTTCTTGTAATTTGTTCGCTAGGATGGTGTTCAGAAATTGTGAAGTTCGCTTAGTCGCATTCGATTCGGTACCAGATATGTTTCTTTTGATGTCGAATAAGTATCGCTAGAATGAATCGATGCTAAAAGTATTTGATATCGAAAATAAAGAACCGAGTACTTTTTCGTATTCACTTGTATCGTAATATTTCGACTCCGAATATCACAACGATAATATTATACATTCGATAAGCCTCGACCAATTGCGTTTGGTAATGGATGCCAATCGAGTAGCGCTATTGGTTAAAATTACCCAATGATACTAGAGCCGCCAGAGCCTGACCAACTACGGTGCCACCAGGGCCGGTGGCGTAGGCCACGGTCTTACATACAGGTCTTGAAACTCTGGTGGTGGGGCATGTCACCGGATTGAAGCACCGGCCGTTTCGCCTAGTGACCACGAGTGTCGCTGCGATAGAGTGATGCAGGCTGTGCGAGAGAGATGGAAATCGATTGTTGACTCATAGGAACCTAACCTAGCTGTACAATTGGCTGACGTAGGCAAATTATGATATTCAATGTCAAAAATGGATGATGGACCTAAATTCAATTAAAAGTAACTTTATCGTAAGCCTGAGAAAAACCAAAGACTATAGTTATCCAAGTGGGTAGAATGAATATGAATGTTTTTCATATAGGTGTCAATGTGAGCTCGTGTTGGTCGAGGGGTTCAGTGCAAGTTTCGTAATGCTCCTTTCAGGGGTTCGATCCCGTGCGCTCGGTTTTTAAAAACATGTTTTGTCTTTTTTTCTAAATAGGCTTTACGCGTTGTTTTAATTGACCGGACAATAAGTGGCAACTATTCCAGACCGAAGTGGAATCCAGACCGAAACACTTGCAGGATGTATTTCTTGAAAATGAAACAAATACTTAAGAAACAGTGCTTCTTTTGCAATTCTTTATTTCACCTTCGAAAAATTTTAATGCATGTCCCAAGAAACATTTTCAATAACCTCTACTTTGCAGTTTCCGAAACGGTTTGCGTTGGTACATTTAAAAAAAAACCTCTTTTCCGACCTTTAAGCGTTGGACTCTCGAGTAGGATAAATGAAAATAATTCACTGACTTTGTTTTATGTCTTCTAGCCTGGAAAGTATTTATTGTAATGATCCCAATAATTTTTCATTTTTTTTATGTTCCCGGCTCCAACGCCTGTTTCGCGCATTCTCGATGAATATATTTCGGTTCGAAATGATTTTCGCACACGTGTCTCGGCTCTAATTTCCCAACTCCCGGTATCGCGGCCTCCCATTTTTTTAATTGCGCCAAGTCTCTCGGCACCCGAAACACTGAGCGTTTCGATTTTTCACTCCGAGAGCCTGTTTCACACGTTGGCACAATACACCACTTAGTCATTTTTCAATATCACCGTTTTTACGAGTTTACAAGTAGAGCACGTCGCGTGTGGTCGCGTGAATCAGCGGTTATGTTTGGGTTTTGTTTACTTTTGAAATCTATTTCCGTCTCTCTCACACCGCCTGCATCACTCTACAGCAGCAATCCTCGTGGTCACGAGTTGAAACAGTCGGTGCTTCAATAAGAGGCCATCCCCCACCACTGAAATTTTGAGCGAGTTTCAAGACCTGTATGTAAGACCGTGGCGTAGGCTCGAAACCTCGCCCAGCATACAAATACTTCTCAATTCGATACAAGTACTTTTGGTTTCGATACCAAGCAAGTATCGAAAGAATGTATCGATACCATAAGTATTTGGTATCGAAAGGAAAGTATCGATACTTTACTTATATTTACTAGTATCGGAACATCCCTACGCCGACTATGAAAATATCGAATCCTTTTTCATGCCATTCGATCGTTAGTCGTTTGTGAGTGTTTGTTAGACAAAATCCAGCGTTTGTTAGACTTTATTTATTTAATTATACGAAAAACAAATTTCATGTCAAAGTTCACTATCTCTAAGCCTCGAGAAGTAAACTGAGTATTGATGTCGTGTAAGAAAGATGGAAGAGGATCGAATATGCATCCTAGCCTCCATGGCAAATACAGTAGAACCTCGCTTATCCGAGGTCATGTAGGGGTAATGTGGAAGAGGGTACCTCGGATAAGTGAAATCTCGGATAATACGGAAAACAGTAGCATATAGGACTATTTCACGCATAAGCATAGCAGATCCTTCGGTTTTATCCACGGTCTTACATACAGGTCTGGAAACTCCCGTCGTGTGGGTAGTTCGCTTATGGATACCAGACGTGTAGTTCATATATTGCCCACTGTGATCGCTGCGATCTAAACTCCGGCGCGATGACGATGGGTGGGGGAAGTGAGATAGAAACAGCGCTAGCTTTTCAATCTCTGTCTCACCTCAATGTATATGACTCGTTTTTAATATCATTGTAGACTATTATAACACGCAGTAAAACGCAAATGCTTATTTTACAAAACCTCTGACCCCAACCCTCTGACCGCAAGCGGATGCGAAAAACATGAGCGATTTTGAGTTATTTGAACGAGATATCGAATTTGGCTCAGCGGCAAAGTTCTTGTCGTATTACCTAGCATTTTGGGTTAAATTTACTTGTCGTTTTTTTTTCTAACATATAAATACGGTCGTCAAGTATGTCAGTTGTTGAAACACCTGCTAATCAAAATAAATATGTAAGTCTATTGGTAATTTTAAATACTAAAAATAAATATGTAAGTTTATTCGTAATTTTTCTTTTTTTAGCAGAGGTTCGAGGTTTTTTGAATTAACGTAAGTCGAAATAAGGAATAAAATGTACACGCTTTTTTCTTCTTATTATTTTATTTTGTTGTCTTGCACGTGTTCAAGGTTTGTAAGAAGGTAAGTACGAGAACCGGTCGGCGATTCGATGATGTTGATTTTGTCTGTAGGTGTTCTGAAACCAAAAACCGAGGAATTTGCATCCATGACTGGAATGCGTAGCAGGGTAAAGAAGTCAGCTGAGGTATTTCATTTTTTAATAAAAACGCTGTAATGATTATTGATTCGTCAATTTCGATAGCTTTTTTTACAACAAATTGTTTGTTTAATTTAAGGTTTTCTGATGAGCGTTTTGCCTTATACGCAACCTGATATAATAAATTAATTCTCCTGGCTTGGAGTTTTTGTCGTTTTTCACGCCTGTTTCTAATCCGCATTGCAATTAGCTTTACTCGATCGTGGGGACTAGAAACATCACGAATCCGTTGCATCGTCAGACGATTTTGTTGCCGTACTCTCCGTTGTAATGAGGGTTACCTCATTTTCACGCAAGCATCACACCTCGTTTTCTTGCATAGGAGACGACAGCCTTCACTTCGCCGTTCTCTCATGCAGTCGGGATATGACGCACCGATAGGCATGAAACGAATGCTGATATCGCCCAAACCGTTGCAAATGGTTGCCCTCCTGAACCTCGTCAATATATCCGGAAGCATTTCGATCGTTTTTAAAGACGGATCGAAATTGAAGACGTGATGTTTGACGTGACGTCCATAAATAAAGTAGTTGAGGCTTCGGCTGGCGTCGAGTGTGACGTACCTCTCCGTCAAAGGACAATGCACGTCGTTCTCGAGCTTCGTTACAGCGTATGAGAAAATCATGCATTTCCCCTTTGGAGTCGATACCTCGGCGATACTCCACGACTCCGGTAATTGAACCGTTCGATCCATACAACTACTCGCACTGTCTTGCCAAATTTCTGAAACGATTAAATTATATATTATTTATGTTAAATAGTAAGTTTATATTTTGGGACCAAAAATCGTCAATTTTCTGCCCACAAAAAATCAGAACTACTTTTATAATGGTAAGTATTCATCAAGTAAAAAGAACAGTTGTAAGAAATATTTTTTTTAAAAGGACAGCAGTAAGTATAAAAGTACAGAAATAAGACAGATAACTTCACTCTTCTTTCTCCTCAATAAACTTATCCAATTAGCAGAATGTCAGTAAAAAAGCTAAATATGATTATGGTTCGAAGCGGCATGCATTATTTTAACCCTTCAACGCTCAGAGGACTCAATTTTGATATCTGAGTTTGAGCTGTCGCCATGTGATGAATTCGAACAGAAAAAAATCGGGAACCCCTGTTCCCTATGTTTTTGAGTGTGCTCTTTCGGATGATGATGGCTAAAATTGCGTCAGAAAAATTTAATCATAGAAAAAATCGAAAGTACGCCAAAAAGACGTAATTTTTCGATGACGTTTCTTTTTAACTCGAGTTTTCGTTCCCTTTCAATTTTTTTAATGCCTAAAACCAATCAATATCGCGACCTTGATATCCGAACTAAAAATACATGAGGTTATTTTTTCTCTTTCAACTCTTTGGTAAGCCAAAATGGCGGGCAGAATGAAAAATGTTTTGCCGAAACTTGACAAATTTGTTTCACGAAAACTATAGACTTGAGGAAAAATTTGTTTACGAAGAAAAATGTCTTAAAATCAGTCAAAGAACGCTATACAATTTTTTTCATATTTTTTGACAACGTTGGTTGAAATTTCAATTTCGTCAATTTCTAAAAAAATTAAAAATTACATCTGATCCTTCTGAAAAATTTAAGAGTGTTCTTTGACTAATTTTAAGACATTTTTATTCGTAAATAAATTTTGCTCAAGTTTTTGTGAAAACTTTTCGTAAAAAAAGTTCGTCAAGTTTCGGGAAAACATTTTTCATTCCACCCTCCATTTTGGCTTACCAAAACGTTAAAAGAAAAAAAACCTCATGTATTTTTAGTTCAGTCGTCGAGGTCGCGGAATTGATTGGTTTTAAGCATGAAAAAAAAATTGAAAGGGAACGAAAACTCGATTTAAAAAAAAACGTCATCGACAAAATCACGTCTGTTTGGCGTATTTTCGATTTTTCTATGGTTACATTTTTTCTGGCGCAATTTTAACCATCACCATTCGAAAGAGCACACTCAAAAACCCGTCTAGAAATCGGGTTATTTGTTGTAAAAAATCGTCTTTCGTCATAACTTCCTATAAGACGTTATGTTAAAGTTGCGATTTTAAACACTGAATATCTCGATTACTAGACGGTGAAACCTTTTCAAATTTTTTACACATTATAATACGACGCTTAAGACGCAAAATTTCAAAAAGTTATCTTGGAAAAATGTTTATCTGATGATTTTGCCATTGCTTTGTATATACTATTATGATTATGGCGTGTGAACCTTGTTAATGGGTTTAAGTAAGCTTTTTTGGGTTTCCAATGTGACTCAATTTGATCAATTGTGCATATTATCAATTTTCTATTACGAACAGGAGAATATTCTGAGACTCACGTTCACTGATACCAATGGGTGAAAGCACCTTGAAAGGCATCTGAGAAACTGATAAAGCTGCTTCTGAAAAATCAGCATTCTTCAGCGAGGGCAGCGTTCCATCATCTACAGCTGGCGAAGCTACATACGATGAGATATCTGTAATGCAAACAGAATAAAAAACATTTACATTTCAATTCACATTTAGTTTTATATTTTTGTATAATATTACTTTATTATGAAAATTACTTTTGGTTTCAGAAAACTCCTCGAACAAAGTGTTAAGGACTTGCACTGACGGTTTCATGAATGTAGCAGACTCCACGTGGGTCCCGGGTTGATCTCCAATTGACAAGTTGGCACTTTGTTCTGTTAGTAGAAGAGCCTTGGAAGAAGTTAGCGCAAGATTGCCTTGTCTAGTGGATCTGCTGTATTCATGCGAGGGAACCACATTTTTTTTCTCACTAAAACACGGTCGAATTTCGACGGTACGGCGAAATCGTTGAGACGTGCACGCTTGTATACCTATACGTGAAAAATACAATATTTACGATACAAAATGAATAATCTTTTTTTAAAATAAATAACTTACTCGTGCAATGATCTGCCCATTTAAATCGCGCTTTATCCATTCATGAGCTATGTCACTTTCGTTGAAATGTTTTTCACATATCACTTGCGACCGTTCCAACTTTATGACACCTGGAATTGCGTGTTCCCACTTCTCGCGCAAAACATTGTCATGAGGCACCCGGAAAAATGACACCTTTGCATTATCGGCTTTGCGGCCGGTATTGCAATAAGGAACCGCGCACCGTCTTAGCATTTTTGCCAATTTTTCGAAAATATTTTCTTTTCTTATGATAGCACAATATCCGACACGGGGATTGTGAGGTTAGGTTTGAGAAAACGCAGTAGGCGGATAGATCGCAGAGACGAGTAGTGACGGGATTACGAACTACTCCACTGCTTCCATAAGCGTTCTACCCCCACCACTTGATTTTGTGACGAGTGTCCAGACCTGTATGTAAGACCGTGGTCGGGAGCGAGAAGTTGACCGTGTCGTAAGATTTCCATAACACTATGGAAAGAAAAAAAATTGACAAAGCCGAACTGAAGGAAATATAACTAGCCGCTCTAAACACGGTCCTTGCAACTCTAGTGGTGGGAGATGGTTCCCTTGCCGGAGCCATCCGCTAGAGTTGCTGTAATCGCGGGATGTGCTATGCCACCGACAAGGACAACAATACTGCCGTCACATGGAAGAAGGCGGAATGTACAAACCAAATCGAAAACTCGTTTTTGGTACCGTTGAAATCAGTACGAAATTTCCCACAGTTCTGTATAGTAAAACGCATTATCGATTTTTTTGTAGATGCCGCCCCTTTCCATAACGGCAGAATAGGCACGCATTCTCGTTGTAGCCTAAGATCGTACTCGGACCAGAGTGATCTCAAAACGCAATCACGGTGCCGTCCGCCAGTGTTGGTTTCGAAAAACTTGTCTTGGTCGCCCATAAGAACCGTAAAGCCAACCACACACAACTTGTTTAACGTTTCTGTAAGCGCAACCATAAGGTTTTGCCCAATCACATTCCTCGAATTCCGTTGCTCCACCAACACTATTGGTCAAATCCGTACGGTCATGGTGATGAATACGACAGGAAAGGTATGTGTGCTGGCTTAAGAATTGCGCTTCGCTGCAAGGGGACTCGTAGAACGCCTTGTGTTTTTCCCTTTTTTCCGCTTACTCCCACTCCTCCATCCGCTATCTAAGCTCATTGTTCCGAGCGTTTTCCTCATAACAAAGAGAAGTGTGACGAGTGCTACAGTATCCGTTTGTGCGAAATAAAGCAAACAATTGCTCTTGCTATTGTGACGATAGTAACACGCGTAGAAAACTTCGCTTCGAATTTTTGCTTGACAAAACGTATTTAATTTAATTCAAGGTGACGATAGTTGTCATGCTTCGAATTTACCGGCTGACGTGAATCTTCAACGAGTCTGATTATTGTAATTTCTTTTTATGAATAAAGATATTGTCGTTGTTTCTATATCTGTATAATTAATACAAAGAGGAAGAATAAAAATGTGGAGGCCCTTTGAAGCTGGAAGTTCGCCAGTAGATTGGTGCGAAGGCAATTATAGCATTTCGCCAAGCATAGCAGAGTTTACAAATACGGTATGTTATTATTATTATTATATAGATTTGATACTTTTTATTTTCGGCCTTCAGCAATTAATCATTGTACTGTTAATAATCTTTATTTCCTTAATGACGCATACCATGCTGCAATCCTTCGATTTTCCTTTTAATAAACAAAAAAATTCATTTTTTACGGAAATGGCTGTATTTTCGTCCCCATAAACTTAAATTTTTACAACAGAGCATTTGTAGCTTTTACAAAAATAACTCAAATGTAGGACGTTTCGGGGACTTAAGTTTTCAAATATATTTGACACATTGAATTGCCACTACATTGATCCTCTTTAGGTCCGTAATAGAGGCAATAATAAAAAATAATAGTCATTTTGTAGCGAAATATTCAGTACATAACAATTAGAAAGCATGAAAGTTCAACGTCATTGACTATTACCGAGAGCTGTTGAGCAGTTGAATTCAGGTAATTAAAATAGTTAAAATTAATATCTTGTGATCTTTTCCGAGTGGTGTCCAAGCCAAGGTGCAAAATGATTCGAACTTGTTTACCTCTCCTTGTAACCATGCATATCAATTTTTTCAATTGCATAAACAACTATATTTGGGTTCGAGTGGAAATGTTCTTTACAGATATTTATAAGACTTGTAACTTATGCTGTTAGCTGTGCGTTGCATTTCATCATTTTTTTAAGCAACTCGAAAATAGTGTATATCAAATAGTGTAATTAAGGGGTTAGGCTACTGCGAGGACCAAAAAATCAGGCTTACTAAAAGAAATAATTCCAAAGGCATAAGTAAGATGAATGAAAAAACGTTTGGAAATTAATTCGTGTCTACATTAACATGGTTCTGTACCAAATTTCATTTTAAAATTATTCATAATTAAAGAAGTTACAGACAATCTCGTGAAGGACCTTTGAACAAAAGCAGCTGAACTGTATACTTGATTTTGGCCACCTGGTTGAGCTGGAACAAAAGAAATGCGTTTTTTTTTTAAATACATAATATTGGCTAAGGTATGGCTGAGCTTTTTCGGTCATCCCGTTTCGTTTAAAAAAAAAAATTTGCAATTGCTTTTATGATTTTTTTTTAGGAAAAATGACATTATTTTTAATTACTAATGAGAAAAAAATATTAAGAAAAGAACATTGGTCAACCCTAAACTACTATAACACCGAAAAAGTGTCCCAAAGTACAAGTCACACAGTTCATTAGATGTCTCGGAATTGTGTACACTGTTTTGAAGAACATAGTTCCGAGAAAAACACGTTTAAGGTTTCATTAGCAGTTCTACTGTTGTAATCATAAGTTGACCTTCAATCTGCGATTCCTGCACCATATGTCAGACCTTTCTCTTTAATTTGAATTGCCGGAAGCAATGAACGACTGGTTGTCATTTTCACAGTAGCCTAAGCCCTTAAACCAGAAGAAAGTACGCTATATATGGATCGGAATTTTGACGATCGATTATATCCATTTTTATATTTTTACGCTACATTTTAATTAGATTACAGAGATTACATCAACAATTAATAATGGACGCTACAGTGCAACAATTTGAACGTATTATGGATCTGTCACATAAAAAAAAATGTAAACGTGAAAGGGGAAAAGATGAATGATTTTCATCAAAGCTTGAATCATTTTACTTTAATCGAACATTGTCCTTTTAAGTCATCAACACTTATGTGTATTTGAAATATTGGGATAGGATCTGAAAAATTTAACAAACAATAAATACAGTTGATTTTTAATGTCAGAATAAATGTTGTCAACCATTTTTTACATTACAGTTAACGCAAAAATATTACACAAGATCACACTATCGAAACGTCGCAAGATAGAGGCACAACATACTATGATTCCCCTGCAGATCCTTTTACCATTTAAGTATTTTTATTTACTTTTTATTATCGTTCTTACAAGGATTATTCTTACAAAGTTTCCACAGGCAATATTTATTTTCCGCAAAATTATTAGCTTTGTTGCTCATGGTATGTTATTTGTAAATACACCGAATTGAACCGACGGCAGTTATTTTTACAATGAAAAATGTGTTTTCAATCGTTTGCAAAAGGTCTACGGTTTTTAGAATTTTAAAACATCTTGTTTTTCCTGACCATTGGTATTCGTCGCTTTAGTTAAGCAATCTGATATTTCTCCTGCTCCCGCCGATCCTGATGCACCTGTTCCGAGATTACGGAAGATTTGTAAATCGGGGAATCCACGTTATCTGGTTTTTGCTGATGATAGTCGGTCTTAGCAGCGCTTATTTCCACGCTACTCTTTCACTCATCGGTAAGATCGCCACAAAATCATTTTGCCTGCTATCACCCCTCGTTATTGTCTGCATATACCTATTTGGTTGCCGAATAAATTGTGTTTTTCTTTCAGGTCAACTTCTGGATGAATTAGCCATACTTTGGGTTTACATGGCAGGCTTCTGCATGTTCTTCCCAAGAAGATACTTTCCGAGCATTTTCAAAAACAACAGAAAAACTTTTTCCCTCTTCGTGATATTACCGACTCTGGTTGCGACAGGATTGGCTCTGGTACATCCAGCTGTAAATGCTTTCGCACTCATGGCTCTGGGAGTTCCGGCATTCGGATTTATGTTTGTCGAGTTGAGAAGGTATCCACAAGTTTATTGTAATTGTTCGACGAAGGAGATATTCAATAAGTTGTTACGATTATGTTCGACACAAGTGTTTGAATCTTGGGGTACGTATTACGAAGGCCGACCCCACTGATAAATCCAGGAAGGAATTTAAATGGGTTTTTTTTTACATATAATATTTCAAGAACTCTGAAATATGGAATATTGGCAAGCCACAATTTTACCGATTTTTCCTTTACCATTCCACCAGTAAAACGTATGAATTTAAGTGCTCCTCAAAACGTAATTACACTCTACTCGCATTACAACGAAATATAAATAATTACAATTAAAATCAATTGCAGTTATTCGATTCATTCCTATCAACGCAGTTCTATTTGGATGAAATTCGTATCATGAGTCATAATTACGGAACGTTGTTTTGATCATTCGTATAGTTCCGTGTTTATTCGTGGCGGTATGCGGACCGTCGTCTGAATAAGTAATGAATTGTCTTTTGTCTAAATTCATCCTTGAGGTGAAATGACATAACAACCGAGCCATCCTATGAACACGAGGGATACCTGGTTCTTTTTTCAGAGAATGTTTGTCCTATAGAAATGATATTTCATACATTGGGGAGATACGCAATATGTGCTCGTGGAAAAAACAAATTTTGAGTTTTTCGATATTTGCTCAAAGTGTGATCCGTCTTCGAAAAAAAAGTCGGCGAAAGATTTTTACAAACGGGTCTTGTTTCATTTTTCTTTAAAATGTAGTATGAATATTTTGTCGATATTATATATTTATTCTTGACCCGTTGCACAACTACATCCTAATAGCCTACCATCCCAATAACATATACATATATAATTTCTAAATATCATATACAGGGTGAGGCACATAAAGTGTTACAGAGCAGTAGCACTCAAACTATTTATGATATCCAAAAATGTTTTAGACAAAAGTTTCAGTGTTCGAGAAGGCCGTCATACTCGACCAACCTATTTTTTTTATCGGTGGAGGCGCTTAAGCTACGCCAAAGTCAACTCCACTCTTTTAAATGGAATGGTATACTTTTTTGTCACCCATCTCGTGGACCTCAAGCCGCACAAACAACATCAGGGGTCAAAGTCGTTCAAGGTCAGTATTGATGATACAAATCTAAGTATCTCGAATCACTACCAAATATTTGGTAGTGATCCGAGATATTTAGATTTGTATTTCATTTTAATAGGTGACCTTCAATGACCTTGAACGACTTTGACCTCCTGATGTTTTTTATGCGGCTTGAGATGCTCTACAGGATGGTTTCAAAAAAACGTACCATTCCATTAAAAAAAGTGGAGTTGACCTTGACGTAGTTTCAGCGCATCCACCGATAAAAAAAATAGGGTGGTCGAGTATGACGGCCCTCTCGAACATTGAAACTTTTGTCTGAAACATTTTTGGATATGATCAATAGTTTGAGTGATATTGCTCTGTAACACTTTACGTGCCTCACCCTGTATAATATTGATTGATGATTATATGTAATTTGTGAAATTCTATTTTTCCGGACTTCAATTCCGACTCAATTTATTGCTTGTATCATTTTAATATTCGAACTTATTTAAGGAGGTTGAAGCGGTCCAGTTGAGTCAAATTACGGTTTATGAATTTTTTTCCAAAGAACTTCAAAAAAATGCATACGAGGAATAGATTTATTCTGTAGATGCTCATTTTTCATAAAATATATCATTAAAGAGCAAAATTATGCATTTTTATATTGTTACTACGTAAATAAAACAAAAACATTTGTGGCACTTCCAACGTGAAAAAGTATAACATTATACCTGATTATTTTTAAAAAACTGCGTTAGCGAATGTTTTAGACAACTCGGTATGAAATGTTAACTCTGAAACTTCATTCATTAAAATTAGCAGCAATGCTCTTCATTCGCCAGCCAATATTCGTAATCGTTCATCAAACCTTGATGGTCAATATTCGAACACCCTTGGCCAAAAGTATAAAGCACCCTGTAATTTTTCTATCCGGACAGAAAATTGAATATCTCGGCGAAAAAAAATCGTAAACCAATTCACCAAACGGTGGTTTGAGGAGGATAAAACCAGCGTCACGTTGGTTCTTTATTTTTATTTAAGCGATTTTTTTTTTGTAATCGGTACGTCATTTTGAAAATTCCGGTTTTTCACGTTTTTCGCACTTTGCGGAATCGTGTGCTGCCCTTAGAAAATATTGTAATTCCACCATTTAGTGATAAGATCTTTGAAACCGTTAACTTTAGTTTCGTTTTCTTTTTAATGTTTGCGATTTTTTTGCGCAGAGTAATTTAGTTTTTTCTTGGAAAAAACGGCAGGTTTTCGAAAAGCCGGCATCGTGCGGCATAACTTGAAAACTATGAGATTTGGAATATTTAGTTGAAAGAGTGAAAAGTTGTATTTTGGAGTTTTTCCAAAATTTCCAAATTTCCAAATTTGGTTGGTAGTCGAAAATTTGTCTCACTAATTTATTGCCGTTACTTTGAAACAAAGATGTTTTAATGAAAATATCACGAGGAGAAAAGGTACATACACCCTTGGCCACGATTATTAGGCACCCCTATAAAATATTGATATTTTAAAAAGTACATGAAGCTATTACCATTGCGTTGAACTAAAGCTACGATGGCCTCATCAAATATAAAATTAAACAACAGGAAACGTCTTAAGGTGAATTGCAAAACATCTGGACCGTAAAACCGCTAAACATGTACGTTTTTTTAAATTGTGGTAATTGAATTCATACGTCGTACGAATCAGATGACATTTTTCGTTGATTTTTAAGAGCATTTCGCACTAATATTTGATTCTCAGGAAGAGTGGTTACTTCATTTTTCCGGATTATCTTCGATTTGACTGTCAGTTTCAGTTCATTCGTTTAACTCGATATAAGCTCAGAACGTCATTTGATTCGTACGACCTACAAATTAAATTATGTATCTTTCTCCTCTTGATATTTTCATTAAAATATCTTTGTTTCAAAATAACGGCAATAAATTAATGAGACAAATCGTCGACTATCAACCAAAACTAGCGATACGAAGAAATTTGGGGAAAAAAATCGTTAAAAAAAAAATAGCGATTCCAAAGTAACAAAATACAACTTAGACTACTCCTTAGACTAAATATTCCAAACCTCATAGTTTTCAAGTTACGCCGCACGATGCCGGCTTTTTGGAGACCTGCCGTTTTTTCAAGAAAAAACTAAATTACTCTGCGAAAAATAATCGCAAATTTGATTTTTTTTATCGAAACTAAAGCTAACGGTTTCCTTTTCAAAGATCTTATCACTAAATTGTGGGATTACTATTTTTTTTAAGTCCAACACGCGATTCGGCAAAGTGCGAAAATCGTGAAAAACCGGCATTTTCAAAATAACGTACAAGGTACGAAAAAAATCGCAAAAATAAAAAACGAAATGAACGTGGTTTTATCCTCTTAAAAACGCTATTCGGTAAATTGGGTTACGTTTTTTTCGCCGAGATATTCGATTTTTTGTCCGGATAGAAAAATTACAGGGTGTTTTATACTTTTGGCCGAGGGTGTATATGTTAACGATGATCAAGATCGGTTTTCTTTTTCTAAATGTTTGCAAAAGTTTAGTTTGCATCAATCCGTTGTTAAAAATGGATTATCGAGGTGCTAAATAGCCAAGAAATTTACATCACCCGTAGCGTGAACGTCTTGCCTATCTGACCGCACTTAAAATTGCATACATTAAACTATTTTTTATCCATGGTGTTTTGTGGTGAAAACATTTTTGAAATGCCGTAGACACTCATTATCGTCTAGACAATAACATATATATTTTTTTTTAATTTGATTTGGGAGTGTGGCTAACGTTTCAACCTCCTTAATTACTCCAATTCTACGGTTAAGAATAATAATGACACATCGCCACTTTATCCTCTACTTCATAAATTCTTGTTTGCGCATTGATCCAATCATTGTGATACAACGATGTTTTTTGTTTTGTCATATTAGGACGTCTTCTGCGAGAGTGTACCGTCTAGGATTGCGTTGCGGTGCGATGTGGATTTTGGCAGTAGTCTGTTGGTTGAACGATCGTATGTTCTGCGATACTTGGTTGAATCTCAATTTTCCATATCTACACGCTCTCTGGCATTTGTTCATTTTCATTGCGAGTTATACGGCGGCCGTGCTGTTCGCTTATTTTTCGGTGAAGGAAGAGAAGCCTCATCAATCGCCCTTACTGAAGTACTGGCCGAAAAACGATTTTGAACTGGGCATACCTTATGTTACCATAAAATGTTGTGTAAAATATGATCCGAATAGTAACATATAGTTATCTGGTTATTTTAAAAAGTGCAACTGTGCGATGGAATATTCGAACATTGAGACCTACATTTCGTAGCATTTCCAATGTTGGTCTTAATGATTCTAATAAGCACGGCAGACAAAAGATTTCTCAATAGTAATCTTGACGCAGTTTAAACACGTAATAAAACTTTTTTCTTCATTTGGTTATATTTCGCATGGAATTTTGCGAAGGGCCATGCAAAATGCAAAAAAAGTTTTTTAACATGTGCCGGCTGTTTTAAAAGACTTTATTCGTAAGAAAGGATGCCAAACTTGTGATATTCAAGATCGTATGATTTTTAGTAACGCACACTTATGGTCACTTTTTCCAAATGCTACGGGTCGTTAGTGCCCGTGCACGCAGGGGATGAGCAAGTTGTATCGCGGGCTACAATACACATCACGGAAGATAAACTTCGCAAAGAAGCACAGTGCATCGTCAATATTGTATATACAGTGCATTTGTATATAGCGCAGAAAGAAGAGATCCACATATGGGAAGCATAACGCAAAACTGTAGTGTGAAAGATGACATTTCAAATCATTTTGCTTTCTCATAGATGATTTGGCAAAAACAGAAAAGATGCGGAAAATTCTTTTAAATTGAGGAATTATTGGTAGGGATTTTGACACTTCCCTAGTACGATTTATAATTTTTCAGCGATTGATATTAAGTGAAATAGATTAGATTTATACATATATAATAATAAAAACACGAACCAACACATGGACTTAATTTCGTTTTTTCCTGCTGTTAACAGCTGCCGATGGAGCTGTTAGACATTGTTATTGGGTGTGCGGGTGAAACATACAACAAAGAGTTGCCAAACGTTTACGAGCAACGGTTCGATATCCATTTTGTTGTCTATACAGTGTCACTCGGCCACCATTAATTTATCTATGCGGATGATTCATGGTGCAAATTCATCAGCTTTCATATTCAGCGTATTAACAGTACAATAGGTTTCGTTAAAATTGTTATTTCTTTCAGCTCATTCCGATCCCTTATTCCTTTCACTCATTGTTTCGCAATACGTTATGTGGTATCACTTACGGCGTTACATCTGTGTGGCTCACCGAAAAATTAGACTTGGGGAATTTCATTTTGAGAATACTGGAAACAGTTATTATTATGAGCTTTGGAGGGTTTACTCTAAATGTGTTGTAAAAATACAAATGTGCTCTAAATGTGTTTGTAAAAATACAAAATAGCTGCTAGTCGTAGCCACACTTAGAACGTTTTTTCAGGCGCTGTGCAGGAGGACGTAGAACTTTTATGGGTTAGCACCTAGAACAAAAAAAAATATTTTCGTCAATTACGTTAGTTTTATAAGAGAAGTATACACGATTATTATAAATTCAAACGAGCCTTCTTAGGACGAAAATCATTCTGACGAAAGTTCTGTTTCGAAAATTCACGATTTAAACATTTTATCGAATTTTTTAACCGGGCGGCCGTAGTACCTTGAGCTCCTCTATATAATTCTTTGCATTAAGGTATTACTGGATAGATATTGAAAAATTGCAAAAAAAAATGAAAACTTGAGGAATTATACTTCTTGATAGAATAATAATACATGAATTATTTTAGAATTTTTCATTAAATCATTTAGTAGTTATAAAGATATGAATTTAACACAGTCGCTTATGGGAAAACAGCTTCTGCAGACGTCAATGGTTGCAAAACGAATGGAAGTGAATAGCCGTAAATTCTTAAAATATATCATCAAGGTTTAGAATCAAGCTATTGATTATGCAAAGTTTCAAATTATCGACAAGTTAATTAAAGTAATGAGGAGTGTCTCCTTTTTATGAATTGCGCTTTGTAGACGTGGCAGTGTTGTAGAGTAGTATGATGATTATTCTGTCGGTATAGTAGAAATGCTTTGCTACACCGTGGTGTAAATCCATGCTAATGGCCAGTTTCGTTAACTCTGGTCAGGGGCTGACACTGGTAGATAAATGCTGTTCGCAAAATGTCCTTGCCGCACTGTGGCGCTAGTCCTCGTGTGACAGGCATGCATATATGTGTAAGTTGCAACGGTGTTTCGAATATTTTACATGAATAAATGTCTAATGTGAATAACTAGAAAACCCATTATTCGCGTGTATAATGGATTCTGTTACCGTTGTAACAGTTCGAAAGTATCGAATCGTTCAGCTAATCGGAGTATTTAGAGCCCAAGGCTGTCACATAACAGCCAACGCTAGGTAGTGGCGATTTCAAGAACTAAAAAGCTGGAACAAAACGCGTTTTCGTTTATGGTATAGGAATAGTAGGCCAGTGTCAGGGGGCTGTTAGAGCCCAATGCTGTCACATAACAGCCAACGCTAGGTTGTGGCGATTTCGAAAAATATAAAGCTGGGACAAAACGCGTTTTCGTTTATCGTATAGGAATAGTAGGCCAGTGTCAGGGGGCTAACTCTGGTTAAAGTTATCCGCAAGATATCCTATACCTTTAACATTGTTTATCTGTCGGAGAATTTTTTTTTAATTTTTATTCTATGAGCCTGAACGGTTAGGAAAATTTTAAGCTTTACGGAATTGAGAAATTTCAAAAATTTCAAAAATTTCAAAAATAAGGTAAGATTGCATTTATAATAGAGACCGCGCGGCGCGCCCGACCGCCGACTTCAAAGCCGTTTTTCCACGATTCACTTTTTTGAACCTTGTGAAAGTTCTAACTCTTGAACTCTTGAAATTGAGTAAAAAATTTTACGTTTCGAATTTTTATTATAACAATTTAAAAAAAAATAATATTGCTGGTTCACGCTAAAGATATAATCATTATGCAATTATAAATATGTTCATTTTTTTCAGATACCCACATCGATGCCGAGAACTTTAACCATCAACACGCGCGCAAAAAAAATACATTGCTTTGTTATGTTATATCTCCGCCATTTGTTAATATTTCTGTTTTTTTTACATATACGTATAAGCATGTGCATAAATGATCTGTAAAAAAAATGTTGTCAATATATGCGTCATTTTTTTTTAACCGCGTCTAGAAAAGTACCTTCGAAAATTGGCGAAATCACGTATATAAAGCCTCAATTAATGTCGTCAATAGTTTTATTTTTGGCGAAAATCATATATAGTAAAATGTTGTTCTATTTTATTTCGAAACGAAATTAGGATAAAACGCACTGAAGCCACGTTTGCCCACGCTATTTTGAGGTGAGACTTACTCACTGCTACTCACAAAGCAGCTTTAACACGGAGAGCACAACGCATGCGTAAACCGGTTGAGCAGTGCTACCATCGATAAGACCGATTTTTAGACCGCTGTGTTGACTCGTTTAGCAGTCAATTTATAAAATAGTAAAATATTTATTTTAACGATGAATTAATCAGCAATCATTGAAAAACTCAATATATATTCGGGTAATTATTGATAATAGTAAGATTATGTGAACGTATTAAATCAATTTGAAAATTCAGAATTTGTTTTCTTGCACAGTTGATACCGTGTACGTGTACAGTCACTGACAAAACTTCATTTGTCATTATGTTGTTGCTACAAAGCTATTTGTAAGGCTAAACATGTACGACATGATCTACACTTATAAATCCACGATTTGCCCATTTTCAACTAACTTTTTCCCTAATGGTCCATCCAGTAATACCTTAAGGCCTTATATACGCGATTTCGCCGATTTTCGAAGGTACTTTTCTGGACGTGGTTAAAAAAAATGACGCATATGTAGACATTTTTTTACAAATAATTTATGCACATGCTTAAGTAAATGTAAAAAAAATCAGAAATATTAACAAATGGAGGAGATATAACATAATAAAGCAATAAATGTATCTTCAGTGTGAACCAACAATATTACAAAAATTTATTATAATAAAAATTCGAAACTTAAAATTTTTTACTCAATCTTCTATGGGTATTTTATTTTTTTTATTTTTTTGTGTCATTGAATTTTTTGTTTCTGTGGTTCACACGATAGGTGATGATACTAAGAATATGTTGTAAAAATTTCAAATCGATCTGAACCTTCGTTCAAGAGCTAGAACTTTCACAAGGTTAAAAAAAGTGAATCGTGGCAAAACGGCTTCCAAGTTGGCGGTCGGGCGCGCCGCGCGGTATCTATTATAAATGCAATCTTACCTTGTTTAATAGATTCCTGCGCTATATGTGGGGCCTTCCTCGGCATCTAAAACGTCTCCAGCGTGTTTTTTGTCGTTTCTGGCGGCAATCCTTGCTTCCTTTGTTGCCTTTTTAGATTCATTTAGGCAGTAAGGCGTAATTCGTCCAGATGTTCGCAAGTCTCCATCACGTTCGGCGCAATCGTAATACCAAGGTTTTTCATAATTCGGAGAAAGGCGGGTGACTGTCGTTAAAAGTGCTAGCCGAAATATATGCGGCGATTTCAACAATCGTTAAACCACTCCATGAATTTTTCGGAGCAATTTTCCAAATCTTAGAATTCAAACACTCGTTTTCCGTTTGTGTGAAGCCTTCTAAACATCTCTCCAGTAACTCGTCGTTACTAAGTGCTTCATACATTGGTTTCATCGCTCCTGCCACAGTTTTATCGAGCGCAGGCTTATGGGTATATGAGTCGAGCGTGTTCGCGGCTTCGGCTTGTCGCCACGTGCACCAACTTTCTTTGCCAGAAGGACAGTTGTTATACTGAGGATTTTCATCAGTTGAGCACTTGCGACAATATGTTGCCCAGATTCTTCATGCCATCGACAGACGTGCAACTATTTCTCACTGCCAATCCATAAAACACTGTCAACTCGTGAATCAATTTTGCAGTCAATTTGCCTCTTGTTCCGAGATCTTTTGTTTGTTTCTTGACGTTGCGGAGTCTGCTGCCCATTCGTTCGTGAACATGACCAATGCATATGGGCGGGCTTCTGTTAGGTTCTTGAATGTTTTTGCATAGCCATCTCCAACATAATACAAATATTTTGTAGCGTTTAAATCTTCAGATCTGCTGAACATTTGAACCATTCAATCTACCTCCATCTTTCCAGAACTTCCTTCGTGGTTACTTGTGCATTTACCCTGACAGCTCGTGACACCGTAATTTTTCGGCGTGGAGTGTCGCGTGTAGGGTGTCAAATTACAATTTTAACACCGAAAAAAAATTGTGTCGACACACATCTGAACGAGGCTGTTTTGGGTGTTAACACCCAAAAAACGGTGTCGACACTGATTTGAGTATCGACACCCAAAAAACGGTGTTGACACTGATCTGGACCTAGGCAGTTTTGGATGTCAACACCCAAAAAAATGGTGTAAACACTGATTTCCAAGGTTTTGGAATGTTCATAACGAAAGATCCTAATCGTTGGCAACATGATATATTGACTAACGAACAACAAGCGTGTAGCGGTAAAATGACTGTATATAAAAGAGCGATAATAGATATAAATTTGTACTGTAGTTGTCACGGTGAGCGTGACAATACTAAGAGTTGCAACAAATATATATACACAGTCACGGATCATTTCGCCGAAATTTTATCAATAGTGAGCTTCATAAATGACGAAGGGCATATAATAAATGGAGTATTTGTTCTATTTTACGAAGATAATGGTTCATTGGGTGAAGCTAAACACATTCGGGAATTAAGGGCACATACAAGAGGATTCGTTCTCAAAAACGATATAATAGCTTCGGCTATAATAATCAGATTGGATAACATTGAATACGGTGTAAAAATAGCCAATACTTGGGAAACTGACTAGTTAATACCATCGATTTTATAAAATATAAAACATTATGTGCCATGAATTCATGTACGCGTATATTATAATCTTAATAAAATTAGAAATACTTGTAACATAAAAGAGCAAAATGAAAAGGATCGGTAGATTGTACCGCTATTCTAAACGTTCCAAGAATAATTTCAAATGTTATTGCTCTTATAATCGTTAAACCATTTTAAAAAATCCCTCTTTTTATTAATTCTTCCCAATATCCTAGAATGAGTTGAAAAATAAGTTGGGCATACATATGCTTGCATTCATTGTATGTAGGAATGAGTGTGCACTGTAATTTTTCAGAATTTCGGTGTTGACCCTCAAAAAAGCCGTAACGATACGGAATTCATACACGTGCACGAATATGGTGTCAACACTAAATTATTTAGGTGTCGACACCGAAAACAGCTTCGGTCTAGATCAGTGTCAACACCGTTTTCTTGGGTGTCGACACCCACATCAGTGTTGACACCTTTTTTTGGGGTGTTGACACCCAAAACAGCGTAGGTCCAGATCAGTGTCAACGCCGTTTTTTTTGGGTGTCGACACCGTCTTTTTGGGTGTCGACACCGTTTTTCTGGGTGTCAAATGGTCATTTGACACCCATCGCTTGGGTGTTGCGATCTGTCAGGGTATCTTCATGTTCTGCGTTCTGCGTACTATTCTTCATATTCTTCTGTTCCCTTTTTCACGCCACGATTGGCAGGCCTTACAAAATGACTACTTGACGATAATGTCGACAACTTTCCCAGACAAAATTCCGATAAGTGTCGAACACCCTGCAGCGAAGAAAAACCTCTTTTTCTCCAAGAACCATCCCCGGAGATGGCGATTCCATTAGCGTCTTTGGTGTTCTCGTTTGCTGCCGTTATTTTTTTTTCTTCGTCAGCTGCCATTCGCATGGAGGAATCTGCAACTTCTTTGGCTGCATCTTGTATTTGTTTGGTAATTTTGTCGTAAAGCGTTTGACTGAAGCATTTGGGGAGATTCATAGGACCGCAGAAAATGTTCATTCCCGTCAATCCAACACCTAATATTCGCATAGGCAACGTGAAGCTGCGATTGATTTCGTAACAATAACTTTTAGGCGAAGGACTCGAACTTATCTCTTTTTGCTCGCACTTCTCGCACTTGATAACGAAGGTAAATCCCAATCCTTTAACTCTTGTTTCAGAGAACTTGATGTCACTGTTACAAGTTTTGCACTTTACGAGAGAAGCAATTGCAGTGAACACGGATAGAAAATTTACGATTACGAAGCCATGTGCGCGGTCAATATCTACATCGAGTGCTATCGACACTGTTAATTTTTTTGCAGACGCACTTGTGTTTAGTTCGGCTTTGGATTTTTTCGTATACTGATTGCCGTGAAAAAGACGTTTTTTACAAATGTCTGGGTGTCCTCCCATGAATCGGGAACCCTCCGTATCTAAACTAGTATGGGTTTCTTCACAATCACTCATGTTTAAATATAACTGTCTCAGCTCACAATTTTGTCTTGCCTCTACAATGTCTCAATCCGGACTAAATAATTTTACTTCCTCCTCCTGGTTTTACGCTTGTGCCGAACCGAAAAAAACCGTTACTTTTATCGTAGACCAAACCGACAAAACCCGTTATCTTTACCGTTACACGATTCTATGTAGGGATAATAAGTGAACATTAGAAAAGGGTAGTTGCCGATCTAGCGCACCTGTCTCCGTATAGCGCGGCCGGTTACCGCTGCTACCTGCCTGCTTCTGAGAAAATAAAAGTTTTTACGCTCTAAATGCTGTAACTTTAACCATTTTTGGAATTTTTCAATTCTGTAAAGCTTAAAATATTCCTAACCGTTTAGGCTAATGGAATTATAAATTTAAAAAAAATGAAAAATTTTGAAATTTTTCTCGTATATAAGGCCTTAAAGAGAACAAAACACCAAAAATGTGGAATTATCTAGCATCGAACACATATATATTTTCAGGTACTGAATATTCAGAAAGATAAACTTTTATTGGTCAAAGTGGACAAAAAACGTATGCCTTTAGGGATTGTGGGGCTGAAGGCATCCCGAAGACGAACATATGGATTTGTTAGCTCGACCGCAGGCAAAAAAAATGAATACCTTTAAGTAGCGAGACTCAACAAATATGAATTGTACTTGTATCCAAGGCAATGAAATATTCTTGGAGCTTTAGGTATCAAAAGGGTACAAATATTATAAAACTTAGATCAATCAGCCAACAAGTATACATATTTGTGTATTGGAACTAGAAACAACTGTAGTTAGCAAATCCTCCTGCCAACACGTCGATTTAATAACTATAGGGAGTGAAGTTTTTTCTTGAAATATTTATAACATTCGGTAATCAGTCTACGGGGTTTCAGAAACGGCGTGTTTTGTTTTCATTACCTTTCTATTCGAATCTAATATTAGATTTAGCGTAAAATTTTCCAATGAAAGGTGAAAAATTGTAAAAAAATAATAATAATCGCTGTGATATACTTGTCTTCGGTGTCAGTGATAATAAGGGGCCATCCATTAATCACGTCAGGCTCCAATAGGGAGGGGGGAGGAGGGGGGGTTCGTTGTGCACATATCATGTGTATTTTTTTGTGTAACTGCGAGGACAATGCTATTTAAATATACTAACAATGTATATTATTTTGTTTTCCACAATAAAATACCGTAATCTCTATAGCTTGTGTCAGACATTCCTTAAGGCCTTATGCCACAGTAACGGGTATAAAATCATGTGCGAATTTAACAATGTTTTTTCGTATAAAAAAGTGATTTACTCATAAAATTAATTACACATCTATTTAGTATGAATATCAAGCTGTTAGAAAATATATATTTTTTTTTCGATGTAGAAAATGGCCGACTACTCGAAACTTCTGGAAACAGCTTTTTTCTAATTGGCGTGACACATAACTTCAACAATTTTCACTCGTTTTACTTCAAATTTAAAAGTTATGTTCCTAATAGCCTTTCGCAGAAAAGTATGTACGGAATTTCTGATTAATCGAAAACTTGTCATTGTATGAACAGTTTATGAGCAGTTATGACGAAACTTTTCACTGAAAATTCATTTCTTAAGTTCAAATACCTACAAATTTTCAATGAAAAACATTTTTTAAATTCTGTACGTACATCAGTAGATGTACTAGGCCGGTTCTAACTCAAGGGGAGGTTGTGTGTCAAAAGTGGTGAAGCCAAGGTGGCGCCACCGTCGTGGGGAGGTCGCCGGGCGCGTGTGACGTCACAGAGAGGCCTATGTGGAGTGGAGGGGGATGGGGGGGGGGGGGGGGGGCGCTACGGTCGTGGGGAGGTCGGCGTGCGTGCGTGCGTGTAGGAAAGCCAAGGTGGCGCTGCGGTCGTGGGGAGGTCGGCGTGCGTGCGTGCGTGTAGGAAAGCCAAGGTGGCGCTACGGTCGTGGGGAGGTCGGCGTGTGTGCGTGCGTGCGTGTGTGCGTGTGTGTGTGCGTGTGTGCGTGTGTGTGTGTGTGTGTGTGTGTGTGTGTGTGTGTGTGTGTGTGTGTGTGTGTGTGTGTGTGTGTGTGTGTGTGTGTGTGTGTGTGTGTGTGTGTGTGTGTGTGTGTGTGTGTGTGTGTGTGCATGCGTGTGTGTGTGTGTGTGTGTGTGTGTGTGTGTGTGTGTGTGTGTGTGTTTTATCCAGATGTTCTTTTTTTCTACTATGTCGACGGAGGCTCATGTTCGAGACGCTGTTATACACGGCAACGTTTCGACCACCTCGTCCGAAAGTCTCAAATTTTACGACTCTTTTTTTTTTCTTACGTCGAGCGCCAGGGACCGTCATACCCTATCGCTTCGCATGTGCAACTTGAGCCTCATCATTCCATAGGTCCACACTTGAAAACCCATAAAATTTTACGACTGCATGTGACGAAGACAGTGATCCGGGGAAAAAAATGCATTTCCATTGTACAGGGCTTCAGTTTTTCATCTCTGAATGATAATATATACAAGGAGTGCAACGTCAAGCCTTGATGCCGACACTTGAGATCATGCAGGTCTGGACAAGTTAGCCCCATGGTTAAGGATTTTTTTTTTCGTTAACACCACTCTCCAAGCTATTAGAATTTTTTTTCCATTGCTCCGCTATTCAGAGCATATATGATAACGGGGTGTTTATTTTGAAAAACTATAAACTTTCGGTAATATTAGATGAGATCAATAAATTATCACTACTTCGAACATTGAAAAGTGGGCGATACTTGAATATGAGTTTTCGCTCCTGGGATATATACGACTGTCCACCGCTTCAAAGCACACCGAAGCATTCATGGACCGTAAAAGCTGCCTCCCAACTAGAGAAACCAAAATATGTAATTGGTGCGGCGCAGCCTGGTAAAAAAAGAGAATCTATGGCAAAGGACATTATATTATTCACCGACTGCAAACTCACAAGTACTAAACTTTATCTCAAGTCAGCATTCTGTTCTAAAGATGACTCAAATTTGGACTTCAAAAAAGTTTTGGCATTTTGTTCAATATGTACTCTCGATTTCGTAAATATCATTATGACTGAAATAGTGATTGTTCTTTATTAACCATCGCCAAGTCTTAATGTAACTGCCCTCCCGCGGATGATGATTGGTCGCATCAAAACGAGCCTGTAAAAAATTGCTGCCGTAGATGTGTGAATAGAGTTTGAATGCAAAGAAGATTCACCTTCGAATACAGCTGCATATTGATTTAATCTTACACGATCGCGTTGTTGAATATTGTCCATTGACCGATATTATTCGTAAAATTGTATAGATCAGCAAAATTCCGAGAGATGTGAAGCATCATGGTTGATTCGCAATCGTCATGGTCTAAAGTGGACCTATGGAAACGTTCGATACAGCGTGACTGAAGGTCTAATAACAGCTGCAGTTGAAGGTTGAACGGAAGACGACATGTGTCCAATCGTATATGTTAAGGGTCATGAAAAACGAAAATGGCTAGCTGATACACTAAATATGAAGAATGGGCTATTAATTGAGTCGTTGAATATAGACTTTGACGATATGGATGTCTCAAGTAAATTAGATGGAAGTTCTACTCTACGATGTGGAAAGCATACAAACAATTGTGCCTTACAAAATGTATTTAATCTCATTAAATGGTGGCTGAATCATAAAGATTCGTGCAAATAAAAGAAAGGTAACATTATGTACTTATTATTCTTCTCACCCCGTACTCAGTTATGCCAGCGTAATCTGATATCGGATTGTGCAACTGAATACAATATTACTTTCGAATGTGAAACTCAATTTTTTGTATGGAATTTGATGGAAAATAAATTAATATAATCGCTTAACGATGATTGAATACATTCATCGGTATACGTTCGATAGATGTTCGTGAGCCGATTGTTGGAATTTTGCGAAGCATTTGAAAGTTTTCGACAGTCGTTCGTGAGGCGTTCCAGAGCCTTCCGAAGACATTCATGCGATGTTCGAAGACATTCAAGAGACGTTCGCAAACATTCATAACACGTTGAAAACATGTATGAGGGGTTCAAAGAGTATCAAAAGACTTTCTACGACGTTCATGAGACGTCTGAAGCGTTCGTGAGACGTTCAAGAGACTTTCGATGGCATTCATAATACGTTTGAAGACATTCATGAGGGGTTCGAAGACGTTCAAGAGACTTTCGACGGCATTCATAATACGTTTGAAGACATTCATGAGGGGTTCGAAGACGCTTAAGAGACTTTCAAAGGCATTCACAAGAGGTGCGAAGACGTTCATACATTTTCGAAGACATTCAAGAGATCTTTGACAATATTCATAATACGTTTGAAGACATCGACAAGGGGTTCGACGACGTTTTAGAGACTTTCAAAGACATTCACAAGGGGTTTGAAGACGTTCAAGAAACTTTCGAATACGTTCAAGAGACTTTCGACGACATTCATGATACGTTTGAATACATTCATGAGGGGTTCGAAGACACTTGAGAGACTTTCAAATACATTCACAAGGGGTTCGAAGACGTTTAAGAGACTTTCGACGGCCTTCATAATACGTTTGAAGACATTCATGAGGGGTTCAAAGATGCTTAAGAGACTTTCAAAGCATTCACAAGAGGTGTGAAGACGTTCAGAGATTTTCGAAGACATTCAAGAGATCTTTGACAATATTCATAATACGTTTGAAGAGATCGACGAGGGGTTCGGCGACGTTTTAGAGACTTTCGAAGACATTCACGAGGGGTCTGAAGACGTTCAAGAAACGTTCGAATACATTCTGGAGACTTTTGACGACATTCATAATATGTTTGAAGACATTCATGAGGGGTTCCAAGACGCTTGAGAGACTTTCAAAGACATTCACAAGAGGTGCGAAGACGTTCAGAGATTTTCGAAGACATTCAAGAGATCGTTGACAATATTCATAATACGTTTGAAGACATCGACGAGGGGTTCGGCGACGTTTTAGAGACTTTCAAAGACATTCACAAGGGGTTTGAAGACGTTCAAGAAACTTTCGAATACGTTCAAGAGACTTTCGACGACATTCATGATACGTTTGAATACATTCATGAGGGGTTTGAAGACACTTGAGAGACTTTCAAAGACATTCACAAGAGGTGCGAAGACGTTCATACATTTTCGAAGACATTCAAGAGATCTTTGACAATATTCATAATACGTTTGAAGACATCGACAAGGGGTTCGACGACGTTTTAGAGACTTTCAAAGACATTCACAAGGGGTTTGAAGACGTTCAAGAAACTTTCGAATACGTTCAAGAGACTTTCGACGACATTCATGATACGTTTGAATACATTCATGAGGGGTTCGAAGACACTTGAGAGACTTTCAAAGACATTCACGAGGGGGGGGGGGGGGGGGGGTGGAAGACGTTCAAGAGACTTTGGACGGCATTCATAATACGTTTGAGGACATTTATGAGGGGTTCGAAGATACTTAAGAGACTTTCAAAGACATTCACAAGAGGTGCAAAGACTTTCAGACATTTTCGAAGACATTCAAGAGATCTTTGACAATATTCATAATATGTTTGAAGACATCGACAAAGGGTTCGACGACGTTTTAGAGACTTTCAAATACATTCACAAGGGGTTCGAAGACGTTCAAGAGACTTTCGACGGCCTTCATAATACATTTGAAGACATTCATGAGGGGTTCAAAGATGCTTAAGAGACTTTCAAAGCATTCACAAGAGGTGCGAAGACGTTCAGAGATTTTCGAAGACATTCAAGAGATCTTTGACAATATTCATAATAGGTTTGAAGAGATCGACGAGGGGTTCGGCGACGTTTTAGAGACTTTCGAAGACATTCACGAGGGGTCTGAAGACGTTCGAGAAACGTTCGAATACATTCTGGAGACTTTTGACGACATTCATAATATGTTTGAAGACATTCATGAGGGGTTCGAAGACGCTTGAGAGACTTTCAAAGACATTCACAAGAGGTGCGAAGACGTTCAGAGATTTTCGAAGACATTCAAGAGATCTTTGACAATATTCATAATACGTTTGAAGAGATCGACGAGGGGTTCGGCGACGTTTTAGAGACTTTCGAAGACATTCACGAGGGGTCTGAAGACGTTCGAGAAACGTTCGAATACATTCTGGAGACTTTTGACGACATTCATAATATGTTTGAAGACATTCATGAGGGGTTCGAAGACGCTTGAGAGACTTTCAAAGACATTCACAAGAGGTGCGAAGACGTTCAGAGATTTTCGAAGACATTCAAGAGATCGTTGACAATAATCATAATACGTTTGAAGACATCGACGAGGGGTTCGGCGACGTTTTAGAGACTTTCGAAGACATTCACGAGGGGTTTGAAGACGTTCGAGAAACGTTCGAATACGTTCTGGAGACTTTTGACGACATTCATAATACGTTTGAAGACATTCATGAGGGGCTCGAAGACGCTTGAGAGACTTTCAAAGACATTCACAAGAGGTGCGAAGACGTTCGAAGACATTCATGAGGGGTTTGAAGACGTTCAAGAAACGTTCGAATACGTTCTGGAGACTTTTGACGACATTCATAATACGTTTGAAGACATTCATGAGGGGTTCGAAGACGCTTGAGAGACTTTCAAAGACATTCACAAGAGGTGCGAAGACGTTCAGACATTTTCGAAGACATTCAAGAGATCTTTGACAATATTCATAATATGTTTGAAGACATCGACAAAGGGTTCGACGACGTTTTAGAGACTTTCAAATACATTCACAAGGGGTTCGAAGACGTTCAAGAGACTTTCGACGGCCTTCATAATACGTTTGAAGACATTCATGAGGGGTTCAAAGATGCTTAAGAGACTTTCAAAGCATTCACAAGAGGTGCGAAGACGTTCAGAGATTTTCGAAGACATTCAAGAGATTTTTGACAATATTCATAATACGTTTGAAGAGATCGACGAGGGGTTCGGCGAAGTTTTAGAGACTTTCGAAGACATTCACGAGGGGTCTGAAGACGTTCAAGAAACGTTCGAATACATTCTGGAGACTTTTGACGACATTCATAATATGTTTGAAGACATTCATGAGGGGTTCGAAGACGCTTGAGAGACTTTCAAAGACATTCACAAGAGGTGCGAAGACGTTCAGA
This sequence comes from Ophion ellenae, assembly GCA_963210295.1. NCBI lineage: Eukaryota > Metazoa > Arthropoda > Insecta > Hymenoptera > Ichneumonidae > Ophion > Ophion ellenae. Next base: position 36,344,511 of record OY723386.1, on the reverse strand, counting down.
GATTTTCGAAGACATTCAAGAGATCGTTGACAATATTCATAATATGTTTGAAGACATCGACGAGGGGTTCGGCGACGTTTTAGAGACTTTCGAAGACATTCACGAGGGGTTTGAAGACGTTCAAGAAACGTTCGATTACGTTCTGGAGACTTTTGACGACATTCATAATACGTTTGAAGACATTCATGAGGGGTTCGAAGACGCTTGAGAGACTTTCAAAGACATTCACAAGAGGTGCAAAGACGTTCAGAGATTTTCGATGACATTCAAGAGATCTTCGACAATATTTATAATACGTTTGAAGACATCCATGAGGGGTTCGAAGACGCTTGAGTGACTTTCAGACATTCACGAGGGATTCGAAGACGTTCAAGGGACTTCCGACGACATTCATGATACGTTTGAATACATTCATGAGGGGTTCGAAGACGCTTGAGAGACTTTCAAAGACATTCATGGGCAGTTTGAAGACGTTCAGAAATCTGCGACGACATGCATAATACGATCTTCGACGACATCCATAAACCGAAGACATTCATTACGTTTGAGTTTCGCTGGAATTGTTTGGGTTTGTTTGGGATTTTCACAGTTTTGGTCGAACGTGTTTGAGTTTGTTTGGGTGCTTTCAAATCTGCGACGACATGCATAATACGATCTTCGACGACATCCATAAACCGAAGACATTCATTACGTTTGAGTTTCGCTGGAATTGTTTGGGTTTGTTTGGGATTTTCACAGTTTTGGTCGAACGTGTTTGGGTGTGTTTGGGTGAGCACCCAAACAAACTCAAACACGTTCGACCAAAACTGTGAAAATCCCAAACAAACCCACACAATTCCAGCGAAACTCAAACGTAATGAATGTCTTCGGTTTATGGATGTCGTCGAAGATCGTATTATGCATGTCGTCGCAGATGTGAAAGCACCCAAACAAACTCAAACACGTTCGACCAAAACTGTGAAAATCCCAAACAAACCCAAACAATTCCAGCGAAACTCAAACGTAATGAATGTCTTCGGTTTATGGATGTCGTCGAAGATCGTATTATGCATGTCGTCGCAGATTTCTGAACGTCTTCAAACTGCCCATGAATGTCTTTGAAAGTCTCTCAAGCGTCTTCGAACCCCTCATGAATGTATTCAAACGTATCATGAATGTCGTCGGAAGTCCCTTGAACGTCTTCGAATCCCTCGTGAATGTCTGAAAGTCACTCAAGCGTCTTCGAACCCCTCATGGATGTCTTCAAACGTATTATAAATATTGTCGAAGATCTCTTGAATGTCATCGAAAATCTCTGAACGTCTTTGCACCTCTTGTGAATGTCTTTGAAAGTCTCTCAAGCGTCTTCGAACCCCTCATGAATGTCTTCAAACGTATTATGAATGTCGTCAAAAGTCTCCAGAACGTAATCGAACGTTTCTTGAACGTCTTCAAACCCCTCGTGAATGTCTTCGAAAGTCTCTAAAACGTCGCCGAACCCCTCGTCGATGTCTTCAAACATATTATGAATATTGTCAACGATCTCTTGAATGTCTTCGAAAATCTCTGAACGTCTTCGCACCTCTTGTGAATGTCTTTGAAAGTCTCTCAAGCGTCTTCGAACCCCTCATGAATGTCTTCAAACATATTATGAATGTCGTCAAAAGTCTCCAGAATGTATTCGAACGTTTCTTGAACGTCTTCAGACCCCTCGTGAATGTCTTCGAAAGTCTCTAAAACTTCGCCGAACCCCTCGTCGATCTCTTCAAACGTATTATGAATATTGTCAAAAATCTCTTGAATGTCTTCGAAAATCTCTGAACGTCTTCGCACCTCTTGTGAATGCTTTGAAAGTCTCTTAAGCATCTTTGAACCCCTCATGAATGTCTTCAAACGTATTATGAAGGCCGTCGAAAGTCTCTTGAACGTCTTCGAACCCCTTGTGAATGTATTTGAAAGTCTCTAAAACGTCGTCGAACCCTTTGTCGATGTCTTCAAACATATTATGAATATTGTCAAAGATCTCTTGAATGTCTTCGAAAATGTCTGAACGTCTTCGCACCTCTTGTGAATGTCTTTGAAAGTCTCTCAAGCGTCTTCGAACCCCTCATGAATGTCTTCAAACGTATTATGAATGTCGTCAAAAGTCTCCAGAACGTATTCGAACGTTTCTTGAACGTCTTCAAACCCCTCATGAATGTCTTCGAACGTCTTCGCACCTCTTGTGAATGTCTTTGAAAGTCTCTCAAGCGTCTTCGAGCCCCTCATGAATGTCTTCAAACGTATTATGAATGTCGTCAAAAGTCTCCAGAACGTATTCGAACGTTTCTCGAACGTCTTCAAACCCCTCGTGAATGTCTTCGAAAGTCTCTAAAACGTCGCCGAACCCCTCGTCGATGTCTTCAAACGTATTATGATTATTGTCAACGATCTCTTGAATGTCTTCGAAAATCTCTGAACGTCTTCGCACCTCTTGTGAATGTCTTTGAAAGTCTCTCAAGCGTCTTCGAACCCCTCATGAATGTCTTCAAACATATTATGAATGTCGTCAAAAGTCTCCAGAATGTATTCGAACGTTTCTCGAACGTCTTCAGACCCCTCGTGAATGTCTTCGAAAGTCTCTAAAACGTCGCCGAACCCCTCGTCGATCTCTTCAAACGTATTATGAATATTGTCAAAGATCTCTTGAATGTCTTCGAAAATCTCTGAACGTCTTCGCACCTCTTGTGAATGTCTTTGAAAGTCTCTCAAGCGTCTTCGAACCCCTCATGAATGTCTTCAAACATATTATGAATGTCGTCAAAAGTCTCCAGAATGTATTCGAACGTTTCTCGAACGTCTTCAGACCCCTCGTGAATGTCTTCGAAAGTCTCTAAAACGTCGCCGAACCCCTCGTCGATCTCTTCAAACCTATTATGAATATTGTCAAAGATCTCTTGAATGTCTTCGAAAATCTCTGAACGTCTTCGCACCTCTTGTGAATGCTTTGAAAGTCTCTTAAGCATCTTTGAACCCCTCATGAATGTCTTCAAATGTATTATGAAGGCCGTCGAAAGTCTCTTGAACGTCTTCGAACCCCTTGTGAATGTATTTGAAAGTCTCTAAAACGTCGTCGAACCCTTTGTCGATGTCTTCAAACATATTATGAATATTGTCAAAGATCTCTTGAATGTCTTCGAAAATGTCTGAAAGTCTTTGCACCTCTTGTGAATGTCTTTGAAAGTCTCTTAAGTATCTTCGAACCCCTCATAAATGTCCTCAAACGTATTATGAATGCCGTCCAAAGTCTCTTGAACGTCTTCCACCCCCCCCCCCCCCCCCCCCCCCCTCGTGAATGTCTTTGAAAGTCTCTCAAGTGTCTTCGAACCCCTCATGAATGTATTCAAACGTATCATGAATGTCGTCGAAAGTCTCTTGAACGTATTCGAAAGTTTCTTGAACGTCTTCAAACCCCTTGTGAATGTCTTTGAAAGTCTCTAAAACGTCGTCGAACCCCTTGTCGATGTCTTCAAACGTATTATGAATATTGTCAAAGATCTCTTGAATGTCTTCGAAAATGTATGAACGTCTTCGCACCTCTTGTGAATGTCTTTGAAAGTCTCTCAAGTGTCTTCAAACCCCTCATGAATGTATTCAAACGTATCATGAATGTCGTCGAAAGTCTCTTGAACGTATTCGAAAGTTTCTTGAACGTCTTCAAACCCCTTGTGAATGTCTTTGAAAGTCTCTAAAACGTCGCCGAACCCCTCGTCGATGTCTTCAAACGTATTATGAATATTGTCAACGATCTCTTGAATGTCTTCGAAAATCTCTGAACGTCTTCGCACCTCTTGTGAATGTCTTTGAAAGTCTCTCAAGCGTCTTGGAACCCCTCATGAATGTCTTCAAACATATTATGAATGTCGTCAAAAGTCTCCAGAATGTATTCGAACGTTTCTTGAACGTCTTCAGACCCCTCGTGAATGTCTTCGAAAGTCTCTAAAACGTCGCCGAACCCCTCGTCGATCTCTTCAAACGTATTATGAATATTGTCAAAGATCTCTTGAATGTCTTCGAAAATCTCTGAACGTCTTCACACCTCTTGTGAATGCTTTGAAAGTCTCTTAAGCATCTTTGAACCCCTCATGAATGTCTTCAAACGTATTATGAAGGCCGTCGAAAGTCTCTTAAACGTCTTCGAACCCCTTGTGAATGTATTTGAAAGTCTCTCAAGTGTCTTCGAACCCCTCATGAATGTATTCAAACGTATCATGAATGTCGTCGAAAGTCTCTTGAACGTATTCGAAAGTTTCTTGAACGTCTTCAAACCCCTTGTGAATGTCTTTGAAAGTCTCTAAAACGTCGTCGAACCCCTTGTCGATGTCTTCAAACGTATTATGAATATTGTCAAAGATCTCTTGAATGTCTTCGAAAATGTATGAACGTCTTCGCACCTCTTGTGAATGCCTTTGAAAGTCTCTTAAGCGTCTTCGAACCCCTCATGAATGTCTTCAAACGTATTATGAATGCCGTCGAAAGTCTCTTGAACGTCTTCGAACCCCTCATGAATGTCTTCAAACGTATTATGAATGCCATCGAAAGTCTCTTGAACGTCTCACGAACGCTTCAGACGTCTCATGAACGTCGTAAAAAGTCTTTTGATACTCTTTGAACCCCTCATACATGTTTTCAACGTGTTATGAATGTTTGCGAACGTCTCTTGAATGTCTTCGAACATCGCATGAATGTCTTCGGAAGGCTCTGGAACGCCTCACGAACGACTGTCGAAAACTTTCAAATGCTTCGCAAAATTCCAACAATCGGCTCACGAACATCTATCGAACGTATACCGATGAATGTATTCAATCATCGTTAAGCGATTATATTAATTTATTTTCCATCAAATTCCATACAAAAAATTGAGTTTCACATTCGAAAGTAATATTGTATTCAGTTGCACAATCCGATATCAGATTACGCTGGCATAACTGAGTACGGGGTGAGAAGAATAATAAGTACATAATGTTACCTTTCTTTTATTTGCACGAATCTTTATGATTCAGCCACCATTTAATGAGATTAAATACATTTTGTAAGGCACAATTGTTTGTATGCTTTCCACATCGTAGAGTAGAACTTCCATCTAATTTACTTGAGACATCCATATCGTCAAAGTCTATATTCAACGACTCAATTAATAGCCCATTCTTCATATTTAGTGTATCAGCTAGCCATTTTCGTTTTTCATGACCCTTAACATATACGATTGGACA